>CM055121.1:234514706-235071345 GCA_029206835.1 Rana muscosa
AATCAACTGTTCATTTGATTTACTAAAACTGGGGAGTGCAAAATCTGGTGCAGCTCTGCATAGACACCAATCAGCCTCCAGGGTTTAGCCCTCGTTCACACCGAAGGCGGGTTTGAAAACCATTTCAAACCCGCATGTCAGTGCAAGTTCGGGGGCGATTTGAAAGTCATCTGTGAGGGTCTATTAAAAATTACCCCCAAAGCCGCCAAGTAGTGCAGAAACTATTTTTGGAAATTGGTGCGGCATCGCAAAGTCGGTGTCGCACCGATTGGGACAGGGCCAGCAATAGCTGCCAATTCAAATTGCTCCGATGTGAACGGGGGCTTAGTGATGTCATGTGTTGTAATGTATTTGTATTGTGTTTTTGGACGACAACTATACTGACTAAACGAAAATTGTCTGATCTGGTATCGTACGAGGAAAAATACCGCTCTTATAGCGCCCCTTCCCATTGAAATCAACAGGGTAGCGCCTCCAAACCGCCCGCAAAATGCCGCAAAGCGGTGTTTTTGCCAGCGGGTTTAACCCTTTTTCGGCCGCTAGCGGGGGTTAAATACGCAACGCTATCGACCTAAAATCGCAGCAAACACGATGGTAAAACGCTGCTAAAAATAGCGGCGCTTTACCACCAGCGCACCAAGCGCCTCAGTGTGAAAGTAGCCTAAAGGAAATTGAATAAGAAAATTGTATGGTGTATGGCCAGCTTTAGTTTAGTCAACCCCTCTTCACACCATACAAGTGCATTGGTGTGCGTTATGTAAAGATGCAGACATGCCACATTTTTTTGAAATGCACATCCACTCACAACGTAACACATGCAGCTTTCATAATACAAAAATCCCTATTCACACCATATAAGTGTGTTGGTGTGCGTTTCATAAAAATGCATGGCAACATGTGTCAATGCAAGATATTTTTTTTTAGAATTGTGACCTTTGATGTACCCTGTACAAAACCAAAAAATGCATTAAAAATTGTTTAACGTGCAGTAAAATAAAAATGCATGTCAATGCGCAGTTGTTTTCTATGCGTTGTGTTGTGAACAGGCCGCATGTGTTCTGTGTAAAGTGCAGCAGAGTATGCTGATGCGCCGCAAATGAAATAAATATATCCAGTGGGGGAGGAGGGGGGGGATGTTTATTTTATTTAATTCTTAAAGAAAACCTGAGTCAGAAAAATAGAGAGGGAGCCGAGGTCTCCTTCTGAAAATGGAGATTTCCTGGCTCTCATGCTGACGGTCTGGCTTCGGTACTTTGAATCACCGACCCATGACTGGTGTGGAAATAACAAGCTTGGCCTCTTTCTGCGTCTCCTGGTCTGTATGCTTGTTTTGGGTCAGTGACTCCAAATATTAGCAGCCAGACAGATAGTATTTTCAGAAGAAAGTTTACATGGTTGGTCCCCTGTGTTTCTATCATGACCAGTTTCTAATTTAAAATAATAATAAATAAAAATTATATATATATATAATAAATGTTTATGCATGTACCAACTGCCAGCTGTTTTCGTGCATCTCATTTAAAGCCCCAAACTCTTCTGTTTCTTATATATATAATATATATATATATATATATTTATAGGGTGAGTCTCCTTCTGTGTCTCCAACTGAACGACAGAGACTGTATCAACAGTGGGCTCCTGTTCATCCACCTTGAATCAATACCAAAAAAAGAAGGATACAATCTCCAAATGCAATGTCCTTTAGCCCTGGCTCACACTGGGCTGCGGGAATGAAGCTGTGCGGGTTCAGCTGAACTCGCACGATTTCACTCCCGCATGTCAGTCCCGATTTCGGCCGCGATTATAGAGACATCTGTGCAGGCTTCTGCACAGATGTCAATGGAAATCGCACCCTGAAATCGCAAAAAGTAGTACAGAAACTACGTTTTGAAATCAGTGCGGTGCCGCAAATGCGGTGTCGCACCGTCCTTTGCCGCTTGATTGGACATGCAATTTGACATGTCAAATCGCATGTCAAAACACACCAGTGTGAACAGGGCCTAATTCTGAAGTGCAATTACATACACATGTATCAATGGTGGCAGTGGCTGCCTCTGCCACCATTTATACATGTGTATGTAGTTGCACTTCAGAATTAAATGACATTGCCTTTGGAGATTGTATCCTTCATTTTTTTGGTGTGTATATATATATATATATATATATATATATATATATATATATATAATATTTATTTTCTTTTTTTCTTTTTTACTGTCAATGTACAATAGGGAAACACTGATTAATACATTGGTGTAATGTTGCATGGTATTCCCAAGTCTAAGCGTGAAAGATGTGACCCGTCCTCTACATGCACTTGGCTAAACTCTATCTAAAACAGGTGTTATGTTATTATTATTATTATTATACAGGATTTATATAGCATCAACACTTTACGCAGCGCTTTACAATATTAAAAGGGAGACAGTACAGTTAGTTATACAATAAAATACAAGAGGATTAAGAAGGCCCTGCTCAGAAGAGCTTACAATCTAATAGATATGTTGTGTGTGTCTGGCGTTCAGTGGTGGGGCTCATTCCCACGGGCATAAGTAAAATACTCATATCTAGGCTGGATATGACCCGTATTACTGCTTGCCAATGATTGGATGATGGAAGTTAGCGTAGCTTCCCTCCATTTATTATTATTATTTTATATTGCAATATTTTTATTGAGGTAAATACAAAACAAGAAAAAAAAAAATGAACAAGTAACCAGGTTTATTATTATTATTATTATTTTAAATTAGAAACTGGTCATGGTAGAAACACAGGGGGCCGACCATGTAAACCTTCTTCTGAAAATACTATCTGTCTGGCTGCTAATATTTGGAGTAACTGCCTAAGCTAAGGGGGAGAGTCCTTTTGTAAATCAACTCCATTGGCTATAAGTGACCTGTGTCCAGATCTAAGAGGGTTCGTTGTACCCATGTGTGTGAGCGCGTAGGCTAAAGTGGACATGGGTGAGAAAGATGTCGTGTTTTAATTAGATCTATGGAGGATCTGGAGAGAGAGAATTAACGTGAGTTTACTTTGTCAGCAAATGGAAGCCATCCATTACAATGACGGGGATCATATAACATAATACACAGTGCTTGGGTTCCATATATTAGACAGGCGGGGAAATGAGGCCGAGCTGAGAAGATTTATATTCTAACCTTGGGATGTGTGCACATAGGAATTAGTATTGTGTTTGCATATACATATACTATATCAGGGGTCTCCACACTATGGCCCGGGGGCCGGATTCGGCCCTATGCTTGCCTTTATCCGGTCCTTGGGGCACTTTTCCTTCCACTGATACAAGACACTATTTCTCCCACTGACGCCAACGATGGACCACTATTTCTCCAACTGACGCCAACGGTGGGGCACTATTTCTCCCACTGACGCCAACGGTGGGGCACTATTTCTCCCATTGACGGCAACAGTGGCGCACTATTTCTCCCACTGACGCCAACGATGCACAGTCAGGCCCCCGTAAAGTGCGGAGGACAGTAAACTGGCCATTTGTTTAGAAAGTTTGGAGACCCCTTTACTATATCATTTATATGTTACAGGCAATGTGTAAAATCAGCAATGTCTGAAATGGTGATTTTTACACATTTCATGTAATATATACTTACCGTATGTACTCGAGTATAAGCCGAGTTTTTCAGCACATTTTTTTGTGCTGAAAATGCCCCACTCGGCTTATACCCGAGTTACCTTTTTGTGCCTGATCTCCCGGACTTTGGGGACCCGGTACCGGCCGACCTTTGGCACACATGTAGCCCAACTCTTCCTCTACAAGTGTGCAAAGTTTGTTGTCTGGGGGACCTACGGCCGGGGAGCACCCATTTTTCAAAGCCGGGCACCCCTTCCATAGACTCCCATGTTAAACGGTCATTTCTCCAGTAAATTTGGGAACCTAGTACCGGCCGGTCGTAGGCCCCCTGGACCCGAAACTTGCCACACATGTAGCCCCATTTCTCCTCTACAAGTGTGCAAAGTTTGTTGTCTGGGGGGCACCGATTTTTCAAACCTGGGCACCCCTTCCATAGACTCCAATGTTAAACGTCAGTCTAGTCATGGACACAGTGAGGCATGGGCACAGTGAGGCAAAGTGAGGCACAGTGAGGCATGCAGATGGACACACTAGGCTTATACTCGAGTCAATACGTTTTTCCATTTTTTATATGGTAAAATTAGGTGCATTGGCTTATATTCGGGTCGGCTTATACTCGAGTATATACGGTATATATATTCACATACATACAGTATAAGCAATGTAGTAAATACCCAGGCATGTTACTCATGTTTTAAAATTGCTCATACTGTATGTACGTAAATATATATATATATATATATATATATATATATATATATATATATATATATAAAATCTGGCATTCTATATATATATATATATATTTATATATATATATATATATATGTTACAGGCAATGTGTAAAAGCTGGCAATCGGTTATTATTATTATACAGGATTTATATAGCGCCAACAGTTTGCGAGTTTGCGCAGCGCTTTACAACACGAGGGCAGACAGCACAGTTACAATACAATTCAATACAGGAGGAATCCGAGGTTATGGCCGGCTCACACCTTTGTGCTCCAGAAAGGTGCGTATTCGCACAAAACAAGTAATCAAGCAAGTTGTATATTGGGGTGCTGCATTGCTATTCATTTTTAATGGTGCCCCCGCGCACCTTGCCAACGCACCTTGTAACCCATTACTGTGCACTGAATTGCACTGCTTTGTGTGTTGCATTTTAGTGCATTAGTGAGCTCATATAAAGTTGCCCTAAGACCCCTTTCACACTGAGGCGCTTTTCAGGATCTTTAGTGCTAAAAAAAAGCACCTGAAAGATCACGGAAAACAATTTCCATTAGGGAATAATGAATGCTTTCACACTGGGGCGGTGTGCTGGTGGGGCGGTGAAAAAAGTCCTGCAAGCAACATCTTTAGAGCATGTTTGGAGTGCTTATAAAAAACACCTTCAAAAATGCCTGAAAAGCGCCGCAAAAGTGCTGAAAAATGGTTCTTTTAAATCATGTGACCGTAAAAAAAGCTCCCTACTAACACTGCAAAAGCACTTTAAAAACGCTGCACAAATGCCCGATGTTTTATGGGCACTTTTCCAGCGCCTCAGTGTGAAAGGGATGTAACATAACACACGGTAACCTGCAAAGTATCACACATTAGGGCTCTTTATGTTACACACTGCAATAGTGTGAACCGAGTCTTAAAGAAATATCGACTTCCATAATAGGCAGGTGGGGGGGGGGGGGGGGGGGGGGGAATCCACAGACAGGCAGTTATATCGCACCATTAGTATACAGAACATCTTACAACCAATGGAGAGAACATCATTTCAAGCTGAAAGCACAAACCATAACAAGAAGATGTGCATTTGCCTGTTCTCAGGAGCTTACAATCTAAAGAGGAGACTAGAAAACAGGCAGTGGATGGAGAGCTGATAGATGTCCCGTGTATCCTCTTTGTTTCCTCTATGGTAAAATATCGCTGTGACGATAGTTTTCTATTTGAAAAAATTGCAGCTTACAGTATGTGTGTAATGGCAGCACAGTACAGTTATATGTGTTCCCCCGGGCGGTGATATAGTACGGTGACAAACATTATTGTAGATGATGTATATTAAAGTGACACTAAGCCCTGGCTCACATTAATGCGATTTGACATGTCAAATCGCATGCCAAATCGGCGGCTATTGCCCGCAATGGAACTGTCCAAATCGGCACCGCACCGATTCCCAAAAGTAGTTTCTGTGCTACTTTTGGCAATTTCAGGTGCGATTTTAATAGACATCTGTGCAGGAAACCGCACAGATGTCTCTAAAATTGTCACACTGACGTGCGGGAATGAAATCGTGTGGGTTCAGCTGAACTCGCACAATTTCAATCCCGCAGCAGTGCGAATCTGGGCTAAACCAGAGTTTAGTGTCGCTTTAATGATAAACATACAGATTATTGATTATGTTATGGGTTTTAAGATTCCGGACCGCCCATCGCACATATACTGCGGCACGGCGGCCAGGTTCGCACGAAGCAACATACCTGTACATCGGTCCGTGCATTAGATACAGCGGGCGTGCGCCGTCAACCCGCGATCGCGGTGATGTAAACAAGGCGGATTCCCTTTCTGAATGAGGGAGATGAGAGAGATCAGCTGTTCCTAGTGATCAGGAACAACGATCTCTCTCTACTCCCAGTAAGCCCATCCCCCTAACAGTTAGGCCTGATTCACACCTGTGCAGGTTGCAGTTTGCATGTTCCAGGTGCATTTAGCATTTTTTAATACATGCCTTTCATCCATTTAAGTCTATGGAAACAAAAACCAGAAAAAAGTCCCTGGCCCTTTCCATAAAATGCACAGATGTGAACGTGACCCAAAGGAAACTATGTTAAATGGACTGTAGTGTGTTTCTGCAAAACTGAAAACGCGCAAAAAAAAGCATAGGTGTGAACCAGGCCTTAAGCCTCGTACACAAGATCGGATTTCCATCGGACAAAGTGTAGGACTTTTGTCTGAAGGGCGTTGGCCGTGAACCATAAACTACGTGTTTTTTCAGCTCTTTAGCGCCACCCTTTGGGCAATTTCTGCTAATGTTGTCTTATGGTTAGCATTGCTTGTGAGCATGCGTGTTTGTACTTTGGATTTTTTTCCGACGGACTTGTGAACACACGATCGGATAATCCGACAAGACATATTTGTTGTCAGAAAATTTTAAAGCATGCTATCCCACATTTGTTGTTGGAAAATCCGACAATTGTCCGATGGAGCATACAAATGGTCGGATTTTCTGACAAAACCCTGCCATCACACAATTCACGTCGGATAATCCGATCGTGTGTACGGGCTTTTAGAAAGCACCTCCCTAGGGAACACTTAACCCTTTGATCACCGACTAGTGTTAACCCCTTCCCCGCCAGTGTCATTTATACAGTGATTGGTGCATTTTTATAGCACTAATCACTGTATTGGTGTCACTGGTCACCAAAAAGTGTCACTTAGTGTCAGATTTGTCTGCCGCAATCCTAATAAAAATTGCAGATTGCTGCCATTATTAGTAATTAAAAAAAATAGAAAGTCCCTAAATCTTTCCCCTATTTTGTAGACGCTATAACTTTTGCGCAAACCAATCAATATACACTTATTGCGATTACAGAATACATATTGGCCTAATCTGATGAATAAATTTGTTTTTTTTTTTACTTTTCTTTTGGATATGTATTATAGCAGAAAGTAAAAAAATATTTTATTTTTTTTCAAAATTGTTGCTTTTTTTTTTGTTTACAGCGCAAAAAATAAAAACCGCAGAGGTGATCAAATACCACCAAAAGAAAGCTCTATTTGTGGGGAAAAAAAAGGACGTCAATTTTGTTTGGGTACATCGTCGCACGACCGCGCAATTGTCAGTTAAAGTAACGCAGTACCGTAATGGAAAAAATGGCCTGGCCATTAAGGGGGTAAATCTTTCCGGGGCTGAAGCGGTTAAACATTTCTCCCTCTAAACCAAAATTGTAATTCCATGCGTTTTTTTTTTCATGTTAATACGTATGTTGTTGCCTGGGAGGTGATGTGGATTGCTGGAGTAAAAAAGTATACATACCTGTTTTAGGATGTTAGCACTGACCAAAAAAAAAAAAGACCGGATTCATCTGTATGATATTTACAAATCTGACATAGTTTGCCAGTTGTAGCATATATGTGCATTTAGTAATGTGCATTGATGCCATGCATTATTGTATGCTATCAGCATAGGCATGCGCACATAGGGTGCCAGGTGTGCCTGGGCACACCCCAATCACCCTGTACTGTGCAGATTCCCCCTACTGCCTGGCTGTAGAGAAAAGGACTGGGGAATCTCTGTCCTCAGTCCCTTTCTCTGTTTTAAAAGTGAGACATCACCAAAGCCCCCTAATGGGGTTCCTGAAAAATTGTAAAAAATCAAAAGTAATATTGTATTCAAAATAATAAAATAAATAATTAAATTGTAAAAAAAATAAATAAATAAAATAAAATACTAAAAATAAAAATAAACTACTGACACCAATCTCTGCTCTGCTGACAATGTCCTCTGCCCTACTGACTTGTCCACTGCCATATATATATATAAAGTAAATAACGCAATAATCAACTAATAAACTATACAACTATTCTTCCGAAAGGTGTTTACGGATTCCCTCTATCGCATAAATAAACTTGTCTAAGCCTATAATTAGCTAGTCTATTAAGACTCTAATAAGCACAATGATATAAGGTTATTTATGAAAGTAAACACACTACTTAGTAAAACAATATCTTTCATTTATTTCCGTGTTGCCGTCCAACAAAATATATATATATGCTGTACACAGGCATGTTTTGAACACACTTGAGGGCTCATTTACACTGTTGAATTTTAACGCAAGCATTGCAATGTACTAAAAACTCAAAATGCACTGCTAAAAGTGAGTTTTTCCTGTTGCAAACGAAATTCACGATATACTAAAACTGGAGCCCAGAGAATCTGGTGCAGCTGTTCATAGTAGCCAATCAGCTTCTAAGTTCTGCTTGTTCAGTGGGCTCCAGTTTTAGTAAATCTCCCCCTAAGGCTCCATGTACACGGAAGCTCAAAAACGGTCGTTTTGAACGCCAGATTTCTGGCAGAAAAAGTTGCTTTAAAATATAGCTTTTATCAGCGTTTTTTACTAGCGTTTATTAGCGTTTTTCAGTGTAGCGTTTTTTAGCTTTTTTTTTTTTCAATGGATCAAAAAACGCTGGCAACCAGCGTTTTTGAGCGTTTATTAGTGTTTTGCATTTTTTTTTTTGCGTTTTTTGCCGTCGAAAAACTGCACTTTGAACGCAAATTTCTTGCGTTTAGAAAAAAGCCCATTAACTCCACTGCTCATTAACGCTAAAAAACGCTATGTGTACATGAACACATAGGCTAACATAGAGTGCAGTTAATGGGCTTTTTAAAAAAAACGCAAAAACGCCAATAAACTGCAGCTTATCAGCTTCTGTGTACATGGAGCCTAAGGGTGTCCACATCCATAGAAAGAACAACATCGTCCAGCTGTGAAGTATAACCACCAGGATACAGATTATTCCAACGATCGATGTGCAAGAAGGATCAGTGTAAAGACCAGGAAATTCCAGTGAACACTCAGCAGACAGTCGGACCTCACTGCATAAAAGAGGTCCATGCGCATTTGATTAGATCTGCAGGATGAAAATGTGAAGATCCGGAGTCTCGTGCTCCAGAATTAAGGGCTCATTTATGGGCTGCACACAGGATCAGAAAATCGTACAAAAAATACCGCTTTCGAAGCGATCATATGATAATATGACCGTTAGTGCACATCTTTCGAGAGGTGATCACAACAATTCATGCAAAATTATCCGATCGGACAAGCACGAAAATTTGTCTTGTGCGATACCAGACCGTACGATTTTCATTTAACCACTTGAGCTCTGGAAGGTTTTACCCCCCTTTATAACCAGGCCATTTTTTAGTGATGTGGCACTGCGTTGCTTTAACTGACAATTGCACGCTCATGCAGAGCTGTACCCAAATAAAATGTATGTCCTTTTTTCCCACCAAATAGAGCTTTCTTTTGGTGGTATTTGATCACCTCTGCCATTTTAATTTTTTGCGCTATAAACAAAAAAGTCCGGCAATTTTGAAAAAATAAATAAATAAAATGTTTACTTTCTGCTATAAAACACACTCAATAAAAAAATTAAAAAAATCGAATTTCTTCCTCAGTTAAGGTCAATATGTATTCTTCTACATATTTTTGGTAAAAAAATCCCAATAAGCGTATATTGATTGTTTTGCGCAAAAGTTATAGGGTCTACAAACTATGGGATATTTTATTTCTATTTTTTTTACTAGTAATGGTGGCGATCAGCGACTTATAGGGGGCCTGCGATAGTTAGGCAGACAAATCGGACACTAACTGACACTTTTAACACTTTTTTGGGAACCAGTAACATTATTACAGTTATCAATGCTAAAAATATGCACTGTTAGAGCCGGTTCACACAGGGGCGACTCGTCAGGCGACCTAGCCGCCTGACAAGTCGCGCTCCGCTCTGTACAATGGAACCGTTCTAATAGGAGCGTCTCAAGTCGCTCCCACTTAAAAAAAGGTTCCTGTACTACTTTGGGACGACTTCAGGGCAACTTGCATTGACTTCAATACAGAAGTCATTTTGCAAGTCACCTCTGGAGTCGTGTGAAGATCGCCCGGCAGAGTTGCTGGACAAGTCGTGCCACCCCTGTGTGAACCGGGACTTACTGTACTAATGACACTGGCTGGGAAGGGGTTAACTGTGTGCCTAGGGAGTGCTTACTCACTGTGGGGGAGGTGCTTTTACTGCTTGAAGACATGAATTGGTGTACCTGCTTCACAGGATCCATGACTTCTGTACTCGCAGAATCACAGTCTGCCTTGTTTACATAGGCAGACTGTCAATCAGCCAGAGTACCAAACGATCGGCGATCCCGGCGGACATAGGGTCCGCGGGACCCGCTGTGTAAAATCACAGCTGGAGTGAGCCGACGGTGGCGCACCCGAAACCCGTGAGTCCAGAATTACGCATATATGCGTGATTCTGCGCAGAGCGGCTGACCTGTAGTAGTGAATCTGCTATAGGGTGGTCGGGGGACCGGTTAATCAGTACAGTTGTCGGCCGAAAATACAATACAAATACATTAAATCACTTCTGACTTTGTAATCGTACGAGAATTTTTGTAATTTTAGGAAACTTTTATTTTTGATATGGAGACTAGCATGCAAAAAAAAAAAAAAAAGGATGATCATTTGTCCAATATTCTTGTGCTGTGTACCAGGCATTAGACCAGGGGTGCCCAACCAGTGGCCCGGGGGCCACGTGTGGCCTGCGGAGCCCTCTGATGTGGCCCGCGACCTCCTGCTCTGGGATGGAATAGAATAAAATACTGTTATTTAAGGTAAGTTTATTACTAAAATCAGTGTTCGTTTAAAAAAAAAAAAAATAACAAACATGTCATACTTACCTCCACTGTGCAGCTCGTTTTGCATAGAGTGGCCCCGAACATCTTCTTCTGGGGTCCCTCGGTGGCTTTCGCAGCTCCTCCCCGCATTAGATAACCCCTAGGAGAAGCTCTCTCTGGAGGGGGTTACCTTGCGGGCGCACTCCTGAGTCATTCCTTCGGCGACCATAGACGCCAAGTGTATGACTCGGCCTGGCGCCCGCGTTATTGGATTTGATTGACAGCAGCAGGAGCCAATGGCTGCTATCAATCTATCCAATCGAAGCTGGGACTCCGTGGAGAGAAGGAAATAAAGGAGCTCAGGTAAGTAAAACAGCGGGGCTGGGGGGCCGGTGACTGCGAGCCTTGACAACCCCTTTCAAAAAACACAGATCTTGGCGTTTTTGAATGCTTTTAAGTGCAGAGGAGGGATTTGGGGTCTTATAGATCCCAGATCTCTCCATAAAGAGAACCTGCCTATTACTGCCATAAGGATGTTTACATTTCTTGTGACAGCAGTAAAAGTGAGCAAAAAAAAAATGTAAGCAACAGTGTAATAATAAAAAATATAAATACATTTTTAATTAAACTTTTTTTTTTTATGTGCTCCCGTCTTCATGTGCTTGCACGCAAAGGCTCACATGCGTTTTTTTCCGGGTCACACGCAAACAGTAATCGTCCCACACATGTGGGGTATCGCTGCAAACATTAGGTCGACTGTCATAGGCAATAATTCTAGTATCAGACCTGTTTTTTTGCCATTGAATAGGCATGCACAATTTTTAAGCGTGACATGTTTGGTATCTATTTACTCGGTGTAGCTTCATCTTTTATATCTTAAAATATAATATAATCTAAAATAAAAAAATTGGATTATGTATTGTGTTTTTTTTGCATTGAAATTCAAAAAAGTGTATATTTTTCCCAGAAAATAAATTGTTTGAAAAACCGCCGCACAAATACTGCGTGAACCACAAAATTGCAAAACTCAACAATTTATTCTCTAGGGCAGGGGTTTCATACTGGTGGCCCTCCAGCTGTTGCAGAACTACAAGTCCCATCATGCCTCTGTCTATGGGAGTCATGCTGTCAGCCTTGCAATGCCTCATGGGAATTGTAGTTCTGCAACAGCTGGAGGGCCACCAGTTTGAGACCCCTGCTCTAGGGCCTCTGCTTTTAAAAAAATATATATATAATGTTTGGGGGTTCTAAGTAGGGATGAGCTTCGTGTTCGAGTCGAACATACGTTCGACTCGAACATTGGCTGTTCGATCGTTCGACGAAGATCGAACGATTTGGGCCGTTCGCGCCAAATTCGAGTGACGCGAACGGCCCACAATGCACTACGCCATCGCAGTGTCATCCAGGCGCTGTGATTGGCCAAGCATGCACTGTGACCCCGCATGCTTGGCCAATCACAGCGCCGGCAGCGAGGAGAGCAATGATTGGCCACAGGCAGGATGCCTGTGGCCAATTATTGCTGAGGGTGTTTAGTACACGCCCCACACTATAAAAGGCCGCCAGCACGGCGGCCTAGTGTAGTGTGTTCCGGAGCAGGGATAGAGTAGCATAGGCAGGGACAGTGACTGTTATTTCTTTCTTGCTTAACCTGGATTCCTTTAGTTTAGGGAAAGAGAAGGATAGGTAGGGAGAGTGTCAGTGTGTTTTGTGCTTCTGCTATAGTGTGCTTAAAAAAAACATTTATTCTAGGGACAGAAAACTCTAGGTAGGGACAGTGTCAGTTTCTTTCACTCTGCAAGTCCTTGTTTCCAGGGACCTGTAAGGACAGTGAGTTAATTGTCCTTGTGCTATATTGTGCTTAAAAAAAACATTTATTCTAGGGACAGAAAACTCTAGGTAGGGACAGTGTCAGTTTCTTTCACTCTGCAAGTCCTTGTTTCCAGGGACCTGTAAGGACAGTGAGTTAATTGTCCTTGTGCTATATTGTGATTAAAAAAAACATTTATTCTAGGGACAGAAAACTCTAGGTAGGGACAGTGTCAGTTTCTTTCACTCTGCAAGTCCTTGTTTCCAGGGACCTGTAAGGACAGTGAGTTAATTTTCCTTGTGCTATATTGTGATTAAAAAAAAACATTTTTTCTAGGGACAGAAAACTGTAGGTAGGGAGAGTGTTTTTTTTCTTTCACTCTGCAAGTCCTTGTTTCCAGGGACCTGTAAGGACAGTGAGTTAATTGTCCTTGTGCTATATTGTGCTTAAAAAAAACATTTATTCTAGGGACAGAAAACTCTAGGTAGGGACAGTGTCAGTTTCTTTCACTCTGCAAGTCCTTGTTTCCAGGGACCTGTAAGGACAGTGAGTTAATTGTCCTTGTGCTATATTGTGATTAAAAAAAACATTTATTCTAGGGACAGAAAACTCTAGGTAGGGACAGTGTCAGTTTCTTTCACTCTGCAAGTCCTTGTTTCCAGGGACCTGTAAGGACAGTGAGTTAATTTTCCTTGTGCTATATTGTGATTAAAAAAAACATTTTTTCTAGGGACAGAAAACTGTAGGTAGGGAGAGTGTTTTTTTTCTTTCACTCTGCAAGTCCTTGTTTCCAGGGACCTGTAAGGACAGTGAGTTAATTGTCCTTGTGCTATATTGTGCTTAAAAAAAACATTTATTCTAGGGACAGAAAACTCTAGGTAGGGACAGTGTCAGTTTCTTTCACTCTGCAAGTCCTTGTTTCCAGGGACCTGTAAGGACAGTGAGTTAATTTTCCTTGTGCTATATTGTGATTAAAAAAAACATTTATTCTAGGGACAGAAAACTCTAGGTAGGGACAGTGTCAGTTTCTTTCACTCTGCAAGTCCTTGTTTCCAGGGACCTGTAAGGACAGTGAGTTAATTTTCCTTGTGCTATATTGTGATTAAAAAAAACATTTTTTCTAGGGACAGAAAACTGTAGGTAGGGAGAGTGTTTTTTTTCTTTCACTCTGCAAGTCCTTGTTTCCAGGGACCTGTAAGGACAGTGAGTTAATTGTCCTTGTGCTATATTGTGCTTAAAAAAAACATTTATTCTAGGGACAGAAAACTCTAGGTAGGGACAGTGTCAGTTTCTTTCACTCTGCAAGTCCTTGTTTCCAGGGACCTGTAAGGACAGTGAGTTAATTGTCCTTGTGCTATATTGTGATTAAAAAAAACATTTATTCTAGGGACAGAAAACTCTAGGTAGGGACAGTGTCAGTTTCTTTCACTCTGCAAGTCCTTGTTTCCAGGGACCTGTAAGGACAGTGAGTTAATTTTCCTTGTGCTATATTGTGATTAAAAAAAACATTTTTTCTAGGGACAGAAAACTGTAGGTAGGGAGAGTGTTTTTTTTCTTTCACTCTGCAAGTCCTTGTTTCCAGGGACCTGTAAGGACAGTGAGTTAATTGTCCTTGTGCTATATTGTGCTTAAAAAAAACATTTATTCTAGGGACAGAAAACTCTAGGTAGGGACAGTGTCAGTTTCTTTCACTCTGCAAGTCCTTGTTTCCAGGGACCTGTAAGGACAGTGAGTTAATTTTCCTTGTGCTATATTGTGATTAAAAAAAACATTTATTCTAGGGACAGAAAACTCTAGGTAGGGACAGTGTCAGTTTCTTTCACTCTGCAAGTCCTTGTTTCCAGGGACCTGTAAGGACAGTGAGTTAATTTTCCTTGTGCTATATTGTGATTAAAAAAAACATTTATTCTAGGGACAGAAAACTCTAGGTAGGGACAGTGTCAGTTTCTTTCACTCTGCAAGTCCTTGTTTCCAGGGACCTGTAAGGACAGTGAGTTAATTTTCCTTGTGCTATATTGTGATTAAAAAAAACATTTTTTCTAGGGACAGAAAACTGTAGGTAGGGAGAGTGTTTTTTTTCTTTCACTCTGCAAGTCCTTGTTTCCAGGGACCTGTAAGGACAGTGAGTTAATTTTCCTTGTGCTATATTGTGATTAAAAAAAACATTTTTTCTAGGGACAGAAAACTGTAGGTAGGGAGAGTGTTTTTTTTCTTTCACTCTGCAAGTCCTTGTTTCCAGGGACCTGTAAGGACAGTGAGTTAATTGTCCTTGTGCTATATTGTGCTTAAAAAAAACATTTATTCTAGGGACAGAAAACTCTAGGTAGGGACAGTGTCAGTTTCTTTCACTCTGCAAGTCCTTGTTTCCAGGGACCTGTAAGGACAGTGAGTTAATTTTCCTTGTGCTATATTGTGATTAAAAAAAACATTTATTCTAGGGACAGAAAACTCTAGGTAGGGACAGTGTCAGTTTCTTTCACTCTGCAAGTCCTTGTTTCCAGGGACCTGTAAGGACAGTGAGTTAATTTTCCTTGTGCTATATTGTGATTAAAAAAAACATTTATTCTAGGGACAGAAAACTCTAGGTAGGGACAGTGTCAGTTTCTTTCACTCTGCAAGTCCTTGTTTCCAGGGACCTGTAAGGACAGTGAGTTAATTTTCCTTGTGCTATATTGTGATTAAAAAAAACATTTTTTCTAGGGACAGAAAACTGTAGGTAGGGAGAGTGTTTTTTTTCTTTCACTCTGCAAGTCCTTGTTTCCAGGGACCTGTAAGGACAGTGAGTTAATTTTCCTTGTGCTATATTGTGATTAAAAAAAACATTTTTTCTAGGGACAGAAAACTGTAGGTAGGGAGAGTGTTTTTTTTCTTTCACTCTGCAAGTCCTTGTTTCCAGGGACCTGTAAGGACAGTGAGTTAATTTTCCTTGTGCTATATTGTGATTAAAAAAAACATTTATTCTAGGGACAGAAAACTCTAGGTAGGGACAGTGTCAGTTTCTTTCACTCTGCAAGTCCTTGTTTCCAGGGACCTGTAAGGACAGTGAGTTAATTTTCCTTGTGCTATATTGTGATTAAAAAAAACATTTATTCTAGGGACAGAAAACTCTAGGTAGGGACAGTGTCAGTTTCTTTCACTCTGCAAGTCCTTGTTTCCAGGGACCTGTAAGGACAGTGAGTTAATTTTCCTTGTGCTATATTGTGATTAAAAAAAACATTTATTCTAGGGACAGAAAACTCTAGGTAGGGACAGTGTCAGTTTCTTTCACTCTGCAAGTCCTTGTTTCCAGGGACCTGTAAGGACAGTGAGTTAATTTTCCTTGTGCTATATTGTGATTAAAAAAAACATTTTTTCTAGGGACAGAAAACTCTAGGTAGGGAGAGTGTTTTTTTTCTTTCACTCTGCAAGTCCTTGTTTCCAGGGACCTGTAAGGACAGTGAGTTAATTGTCCTTGTGCTATATTGTGCTTAAAAAAAACATTTTTTCTAGGGACAGAAAACTGTAGGTAGGGAGAGTGTTTTTTTTTTTTCACTCTGCAAGTCCTTGTTTCCAGGGACCTGTAAGGACAGTGAGTTAATTGTCCTTGTGCTATATTGTGCTTAAAAAAAACATTTATTCTAGGGACAGAAAACTCTAGGTAGGGACAGTGTCAGTTTCTTTCACTCTGCAAGTCCTTGTTTCCAGGGACCTGGAGAGACATTGAGTGAATTGTCCTTGTGCTATATTGTGATTAAAAAAAACATTTATTCTAGGGACAGAAAACTCTAGGTAGGGACAGTGTCAGTTTCTTTCACTGTGAAAGTCCTTGTTTCAAGGGACAGAGAAGGACACCTGAAGGTAGCCCTTATTGCTTTTTTCCCATCTCCCTGCAGGCCATCTATTAGAATGTCTGGAAGGCAAACAAGGAGAGGCAGACAGTCAGGAGGCAATAAAAGAGGGCAAGCAGGCTCTGTGTCTGGGGGCAACAGTGCTGGTCGTGGACGCGGTGCATTGTCATCAGCACATGGCCATGGGACACGCTTGTCCTTCTTTTCGGCAGCTGGACATGTTGAGCCACATCATGCCGAAGACTTGGTAGAGTGGATGACCAAGCCCTCCTCCTCCTCCTCATCCTCTCTCACCCAGGCTCAGGGTACTGGAAAAGCAGCTGCCAAAGCGTCGTCTTCCCTGGTATCAATGTCAGACAAATCATCAGTCACTCCTTCCCTAGACCCACCATGTCCTCCTCCTGAGGAGTCCCCCGAACTGTTTCAGCACAGTGTTGGGTACATGCTCCAGGAGGATGCCCAGCGTTTCGAAGGGTCTGATGATGAAACCCAGCTAGAGGAAGGCAGTAGCGTGAGAGCAGACAGAGGGGATGCTCAAGAAGGACACCAATCTGGCAGTCATGTTCCAGCAGCTGCAGCATACTGCCAGATTGGCTCCAGTGATGAGGAGGGAGGGGATGATGAGGTCAATGACTCCACGTGGGTGCCTAATAGGAGAGAGGAGGAGGAGGAGGATGAGGAGGAGGCACATCTCCAACGAGGCAGGATGCCCTTTGGTGGCCAGCGTAAGGGCAGTACACCGACGGAATCACACCGCAGAGCTCCGCCTGTGCAGGGCGCTGCCTCTGCCCGTCATTCAAAAAGTTCTTTGGTGTGGGCCTTTTTTGAGGCTAGTGCATCAGATCGCACAGCTGCTGTTTGCAACATATGTCTCAAGCGTATATCGCGTGGCCAAAACATCAGCCGCTTGGGTACCACATGCCTGACCAGACATATGTTGACCTGCCATGCAGCTCGTTGGCAAGCCTACCTCAAAGACCCACACCAAAGAACCAAGCGGACCTCTCCTTGCACCGCATCAGCTGGGATCTCCAACCCCACTATAACTTCAGTCCTCTCTGAAACATGCACTGAGAGGAATGAAGGTGTAGAATTAGGTGTGTCACAGCCAAGTACTTGCGCCCACTCTGCTAGCAGTACACCGACGTCCGATTCTAGCAGGCAAATTTCCCTGCCCCAGCTGCTGGACCGTCGAAAGAAGTTCACTCCCAGCCATCCACATGCCCAGCGGTTGAATGCTAGCTTGGCTAAATTGCTAGCGCTTCAACTGCTGCCTTTTCAGTTGGTAGACTCGGCCCCCTTCCGTGAGTTTGTGCAATGTGCGGTTCCTCAGTGGCAGGTTCCCAAACGCCACTTTTTCTCACGGAAGGCTATTCCGGCTCTCTACCGGCATGTGGAAGGCAATGTCTTGGCCTCGCTGGACAGGGCGGTCAGCGGTAAGGTGCATATTACCGCTGACTCATGGTCCAGCAGGCATGGACAGGGACGTTACCTTTCTTTCACGGCCCATTGGGTCACTCTTTTGGCAGCTGGGAAGGATTCAGGACAAGGTGCAGTAGTGTTGGAGGTTGTCCCACCGCCACGCCTCCAAAATGCTACTACTGGTTGTGACACACCTCTCTCCTCCACCCCCTCCTCTTCTTCTTCCTCCATGGCCTCTTCCTGTGGTTTGTCCTATGAACCAGCGGTGCTCCGTAGCCGTTCACGGGGCTACGCAAGTACGCAGGCAAAAAGATGCCATGCCGTGCTTGCGCTGGTGTGTTTGGGGGACAGAAGCCACACTGGGGCAGAGGTCCTGTCTGCTCTGCAGGGCCAGGCCGAGAGGTGGTTGACGCCACGCCAGCTTAAGCCAGGAATGGTGGTTTGCGACAATGGCACCAACCTCCTCTCCGCCCTCCGACAGGGACAACTGACCCATGTGCCCTGTGTGGCTCACGTCCTTAACCTGGTGGTGCAGCGCTTCTTGGGCAGGTACCCGGGCTTACAGGATGTCCTGAGGCAGGCCAGGAAAGTCTGTGTGCATTTCCGCAGATCTTATAATGCCAGTGCTCGCCTGGCTGAGCTGCAAAAGGAGTTGAACCTGCCCAAGAACCGCCTTATATGTGACATGCCCACCAGGTGGAACTCAACGTTGGCCATGCTGCAGCGGCTGCACACGCAGCAGAGGGCCATCAATGAGTACCTGTGCGACTACGGCACCAGGACAGGGTCAGGGGAGCTTGGTTTTTTTTCTCCACGCCAGTGGGGCATGATCAGGGATGCATGCACTGTCCTGGCACCATTTGAGGAGGCCACGAGGATGGTGAGCAGTGACAGTGCATGCATCAGTGACACTGTACCTCTTGTCCACCTGTTGGAGCACACGCTGCGTGGAATAATGGACAGGGCACTTGAGGCAGAACAGAGGCAGGAAGAGGAGGACTTCCTTGCCTCTCAAGGCCCCCTTTACCCAGACAGTGTTCCTTCTGTCCCACCCATCGCACAGGAAGAGGAGGAGGAGGAGGAGGAGGAGGAGGAGGAGGATTGTGTCAGCATGGAGGTGGAGGCTGGCACTCAGCATCATCAGCAGCAGTCTTTTAGGGATGATTTACAGTCCCAAGAAACCAGTGGACTTGTACGTGGCTGGGAGGAGGTGGCTGCGGATCATGTCGTCCTTAGTGACCCAGAGGACTCCGGAGCGAATGCCTCAGCAAACCTACGCTGCATGGCCTCCCTGATCCTGCAAAGTCTGCGGAAGGATCCTCGTATTCTTCGGATCAAGGAGAGGGACCATTACTGGCTGGCCACTCTCCTTGATCCACGGTACAAGGGTAAGGTTGCGGACCTTATGTTACCGTCGCAGAGGGAGCAGAGGATGAGACAACTCCGGGAGGCCTTGCAGAAAGGTCTGTGCAACGCGTTCCCAGAGACTGGGAGGTTGCAAACTCCTGGTCCTGGACAACGAGTTGCTGAGGCTTCGGCCAGTCAAAGAAGGAGCGGTGGGGAAGGTGGCCGTCTGACCGATGCGTTCAGACAATTCTTTAGTCCGCAGCCCCAAAGTATGATCGGTTCCAGCAACCATCGCCAGCGTCTGATAAACATGGTGCAGGAATATCTAGGGGCAAGGTCAGACTTGGACACCTTCCCCACCGAAAATCCTCTGGCTTACTGGGTCTTGAGGATGGATCACTGGCCAGAGCTTGCACAGTATGCAATTGAGCTACTGGCCTGTCCTGCATCCAGCGTTCTTTCGGAACGCACATTCAGTGCTGCTGGAGGATTTGTCACGGATCACAGGGTGCGCCTGTCCACCGACTCGGTTGATCGACTGACTTTCATCAAGATGAACCAGTCTTGGATCACCACCAGCTACCACACACCTGATGCTGATATAACAGACTAATTGATTTTAAAATGTCACATCCCTTCAAGACTGATGCTGATGCTGAGTGCCTGTGCTGTTATGTTGACTGGCTATCCTCCTCCTCCGAGTCCTCAATGATACGATTGATGATGATAGCTTGGAAGATCATTTTTGTTTATGGGTGCCGCCACCAGTGCCTAACGCCCAATTTTTCAGCCCCTGTTTAACAGGGGCGTGTAATTACAATTTTTGAAGCAATACTTTGCAACAGGGCTCATTGCTGTGCTCCAAGTACAGTATCTGTGAGGAGTTGCAGTGTTGTGCCACCAGTGCCTAAGGCCCAATTTTTCAGCCCCTGTTTAACAGGGGCGTGTCATTACAATTTTTGAAGCAATACTTTGCAACAGGGCTCATTGCTGTGCTCCAAGTACAGTATCTGTGAAGGGTTGCAGTGTTGTGCCACCAGTGCCTAAGGCCCAATTTTTCAGCCCCTGTTCAACAGGGGCATGCAATTACAATTCTTGATCTAATAATTCACAGCAGGGCCCATTGCTGCACCCACCAAGAGTAACTGTCAGGGCTTACAGTGTTGTGGCACCAGCACCACCATCAAAGGCCCAATTTTTACTACCACTGTTCAACAATTATATGTAATTAAAATTCCTGATATAATAGTTGACAGCAGGGCGTTCCAGCACCAACCAAGAGTAACTGTGAGTGCTTACAGTGTTGTGCCAACACCAACAACTAAGGGGCCTATTTCTGCAGAGTATATACGGCAGGTCCCTACTTTCAAACATCCAACTTACAAACGACTCCTACTTGCAAACGCAAGAAGACAACAGGAAGTGAGAGGAAATCTACCACTAGGAAGGAAAATTCTCTCCTGTAAGAATAAATATGGGAGAAAGGTGTCTCCTCTGTACTGATGCTTTATCAGCAATCCTTGTTTCAAGAAAAACACCACATTTCAAAAACAGTTGTCATTAGGACGGAAAGTGAGGTGAAATGTTCTGAACAGGGGCACAGACAGCAAAACAAATGTTACAGGGGTGATAACCCTTACCTATGTTTTCCAAAAAGTTTAAAAATAGATTTTTGGTCTGGAGCTACACTTCAACAATGTACCTGTTCAAAATTACAAACAGATTCTACATAAGAACAAACCTACAGTCCCTGTCTTGTATGCACCGCCTGTATACGGCTGTTCAGAGTATATAGGGCCTTTTTTATTTTATGTGCGGGGTTCCCCTTAATATCCATACAAGACCCAAAGGGGCTGGTAATGGGCTGGGGTAGGGGGGGGGGCATGGGGTAGCTATGCCATTTTTCTTAAAGATTTTCATCCATATTACCGGGACCAGACATTACATTAAAGCCGCAAGCAGTTTTAAATGGCTTTTTTTTCCTTTAGAAGTGTCATTTTGTGCAGGGACAGTTCTAAACACGGGAAACACGTGGCACTTCACAGGCATACTTTAGACACCCCCCAGGTACGATATTTAAAGGAATATTTGACTTTTTTTTTTTCACTTTATGCATCATTAAAATGACTGCTCCCGGAAAACGACCGTTTTTAAAACTTATTTTTGCATTGATACATGTCCCCTGGTGCAGAACCCGGGTTCCCAAACCCTTTTTAGGACAATAACATGCATAATAGTTTTTATAATTAGCACTTTAGAATTCGAACGTTCGCATCCATTGTATTTAATAGGGTTCTAATGTTCGTTCGAACTTTCGGTCCGTTCGCGTGTTCTGGTGCGAACCGAACCCGGGGGTGTTCGGCTCATCACTAGTTCTAAGTAATTTTCTAGCAAAAAATGCTGATTGTTACATGTGAACAAAAAGTGACAGAAAAGACCCGGACTGGAAAAAGCTAAACATGTGACATGTTTTCTATTTTCTACTGTGAATAAAATATGGGTTTATGAGATTTGCAAATGATTGCATTCTGTTTATATGTAGATTTTACACAGCGTCGCAACCTTTTTGGAATTGGGGTTGTATTTTAATAAAACCATTCAGATTAAACGCATAGATAAAGTCCCACTTGACTCACAGAAAATGCTGTTGGAATGTCCTATGTGACATCAGAGCGCTAACTCTGCACAACACGTTTCGTTCGTTTCATCCCTCAGGGCTTGCAAAGTACTAAAACGCAGGCGTCCAACTTCCCCATAGTAAAAGAAACTTGTGTCTTTTCTTATCTCAGCACTGTAGTGAAGTATGTATTGAAAAATACTATAGATAGGGTAGATTAAATAGAACAGGTGCACTCAGAATCTGGTGCAGCTGTGCATGGTAGCCAATCAGCTTCTAAATTCAGCTTGTTCAATTCAGCTTTTATTGTAAAATACAGAAGCTGATTGGTTTCTATGCAGAGCTTCACCAGGTATTGCACGCTCCAGTTTTAGTAAATAACCCCCAAATTCATTTTTTTTCTGCATTTTAGTGCATTGGGAGGCCCAGAGAAGCCAATAACATGCTTTGGATATATCGACGACAGGTATTACTAAGCCTTGGTCAATGACTGTTAACCACATCCTCTCCAAATCCAAACATTTTAAAATGTGTTGAAAAAGATTGTCGACTCACAAAGGAAATACCTGTTGACAACAGACCTGCCAAACACTACAAAAAATGCACTTCTGTGCACGCACATAAATCGAAGTGGAAAATCCCTTAGTGCCGGTTCACACTGCTGCGCTGTGAATTTGTTCCATTTTTTCAGTCCATTCTGAGGTGCGAATTTACGGCAAATTTACCGCGTTTTTGCCGCGATTTTAATGCGAATTTCAGGAGTGGGACATAGCTGCGATTATGTTTTTGTGGAGAATGGGGAAGGAAAGGGAGTAGCCATATAGGCTCCCCTTTCCTCATGGGGTCACTGTAACTGCAAGGTTAATACATAAGTTTCTAAGAAGGTTTAGCTACAGGGCTAGAGAGTCAATAGTTTAAAAAAAAACAAAAAAAACCCCCCAGTCAGTAGATTTGATTAAGCTCAGGTGTGTTAGAGAGTTCTGGAAATCTGAGAATCAGTATAGGGATTGGTTAGTGAAATCAGGTGTTAGATCAGGAAATTCTAGAAGCTGGTTTCTGGTCCATTTAAGGAGCAGTTCCAGGCAGGTTAGTGGTGCGATACCAGAAGATTCCAGCAGGAGGAGCTCCCCACCCTACCCCCCCCCCCCCCCATCTTTTTCCCGTCGCGGCCAATTCATGTGGTAGGCTCCCTCTGGTGAATTGCCAGAGGGGAGAATTAAGGAAAGTCAAGTTCAAGTAATAATCAGCTCGAGTCTCAGTGGCTGGGTTGAGTACGGGTATTGATAAACACTTGGTTGGAAAGTATGTTTTAAAAGTTAAAATTGGTGGATTATGGATTTATGTTTTGAAAACCAGTGAATCAGGCCGTGGCCAATAATTATCCAAAATAATATATATAAAAATAAAAAATGTTACAAGGAGATTAATAAAATTGGTTGTTTAAGTTATAACTTGCTCTGGTGTTTTTTGTGCTCTATGCATGTTTGCGGGGGTGTGCATGATGCATGTGATCCCATAGTGTGGTGGAATTTGCACATATGTGAACCATCAAATGCGATTCCAGAACGATTTACATTGATGTCTATGGAGACTAAATTCGCAACGCAACACTCTAAACTCGCACAAGACCCTTTTTTTCATCGCATCGCCTTCAGAGAGGAATTGCAACGCATAGATGTGAACCACCATCAATGAAAACAATTACTTTTTGGATGACATGCAAATCTAGTTTGTGTTTAACGCATCGCATTCGGTATCAACTCGCACAAGTGTGAACCGGCACTTAAAGTACAGGTTTACATTGAACTAAACTATCGCTAATCTCCCCCCACCCAGCTGCATACTTACCTCTATTACAGAAGTGTAGCCTCTCCTGATGCCTAGCCTGTGCACATAGTCCCCATAGGCATGAATGGGCCACATGTTGAAGGTCAGTAGATTTTTATAGGGCAGGCTGTAGATACTGGAGGAGGTTGTGCTACGGAGATAGGTAACTAAATAAGATGGGAGTGAGTTAGACCCCTTTCACACTGGAGTGGTTTGCAGGCGCTATTACGCTAAAAATAGCGCCTGCAAACCGACCCTAAACAGCCGCTGCTGTGTCTTCTGTGTGAAAGCCCGAGGGCTTTCACACTGGAGTGGTGCGCTAGCAGGACGGGAAAAAAAGTCCTGCTAGTCGCATCTTTGGAGCGGTGAAGGAGCGGTGTATGAAGGAGCGCTCCTCCACCACTCCTGCCCATTAAAATCAATGGGACACCGCGGCTATACCACAGAGGCGCTTTGTGGCGGCAGTTTTTAACCCTTTCTCGGACGCTAGCGGGGGTGAAACCGCCCCCCTATCGGCCGAATAGCGCCGCAAAATTGGCGGTAAAGCGCTGCTAAAAATAGCGGCGCTTTCTTGCCGCCCCCGCCCCAGTGTGAAAGGGGCCTTAGGGAAAGTTTAGTAAAATGTAGAGCTGCACAATTAATCGTTAAAAAATTGTGATCTCGATTCAACCCTCCTGACGATCTCTAATGCAGAGTTTGCCGATTCTTTCATATAACAAGTGGAGAGACTTTATCTGCTCACTCAGCTGTCAAAAGAAAATATCCAGGAAGTCTGCCAAATTTTTAACGTGAACCATTGTAACTAAGTGCCGGTTCACACTACAGTGACATGAAAGTTGGCACGACTTTGCGAGGCAACTTGAGGCAACTTCGAGGCAACTTCAAGTTGCCTCCAGGACAGGCGACTTTGCCAGTGGCCAATCAAACAATAATCAGCTCTGTGGGAGGGAGGGGTTTGCCTGAGAAAACGATTTTCTCTTCCTGTAAAGTTGCTTCAGTTAAGACACTGATCCGACTTTGGAGGCGACTTCCATTAAAATCAATAGGTACAAGTCGCCTAGAAGTCGCCTTGAAGTAGTACAGGAACCTTTTCTGAAGTCAGAGCGACTTCAGTAGTGTACATTAAGACGGCTCCATTTACTTTAATGTAATTTCTCATGTCGCGCGACTTGGGGCGACACAAGTCGGATCCCAAGTCGTGGTAGTGTGAACGGGCATTTATGCTTCGTTCTTAGATCAAAGGGATTAAACTTTTGTGTGTGTAAAGAAAAAATCTGGGCAGTCTGCCAAGTTTGTAACAACATGAAACATTGTAACTAACTTCCTTCTTAGATTAAATGCAAGAAGTTTAACCACTTAAAGTCCAATTCTTTTTCTGACACTTGTTTCTTAAAGCGGAGCTCCGCCGGAAAAAAATATATTAAAAACCAGCAGCTACAGCTACAGCAGCTGCTGACTTTTAATATTAGGACACTTACCTGTCCTGGAGTCCAGGGCCGTCCGCAGCAGAGGACGAGCAATCGCGCGTCACTCTGCTGCCCCCACCGCCATCCTCGGTGAGGGAACCAGGAAGTGAAGCCTTGCGGCTTCACTGCCCAGTTCCCTACGGCGCATGCGCGAGTCGCGCTGCGCCGTTCTCACTGGTCCCCCTGTGTTCTGGGAGCCGAGTGTCTCCCAGAACACTAGGGTGAAAAACCTTGAGGGTTTACAACCCCTTTAACTTTGCCTGGGGTTGCATTCACACCATTGCATTCTGCGTCCAGGGCAGCAATTGCCATTTTATTCCCTAGGGTCTCTGCTAAATTATATATAATGTTTGGGGGTTCCAAGTAATTTTCTAGCAAAAATATTGATTTTAGCTTAAAGCGGAGCTCCACCCTAAAGTGGAACTTCCGCTCATCGGAACCCTCCCCCCCTCCGGTGTCACAATTGACACCTTTCAGGGGGGTGAAGATACCTGTCTAAGACAGGTATTTTCACCCACTTCTGGGAGTCCTCTCTGCGGGAAATCTGCGGGAAGCACGTCACTTCCCGCAGATTTCCTGCAGAGAGGACTCCCGGAAGTGGGTGAAAATACCTGTCTTAGACAGGTATCTTCACCCCCCTCTCCCCTGAAAGGTGTCAATTGTGACACCGGAGGGGGGGAGGGTTCCGATGAGCGGAAGTTCCACTTTAGGATGGAGCTCCGCTTTAGGTTAAAATCAATATTTTTGCTAGAAAATTACTTGGAACCCCCAAACATTATATATAATTTAGAAGAGACCCTAGGGAATAAAATGGCAATTGCTGCCCTGGACGCAGAATGCAATGGTGTGAATGCAACCCCAGGCAAAGTTAAAGGGTTTGTAAACCCTCAAGGTTTTTCACCCTAATGCGTTCTATGCATTAAGGTGAAAAACCTTCTGTGATGCAGCAGCCCCCCAGAGCCCCCCTTTTACTTACCTGAACCCGGTCTTTCCAGCGACAGGGACGAGCACACCAGCTCCAGACGTAGTCTCAGGTCCTGATTGGATAGAGCCATTGGCTCCCACTGCTGTCAATCAAATCCAATGATGCAGGGGGCGGGGACGAGTCCTGCTGTCTGTGTCAATGGACGCAGCAGCAGGACACGAGAGCGCGCCCGCACGAGTGTCCAGAGGGAGAGCGGCTTTCCAACGGGGCACTCGAGACAAGGAGAAGCCAGGAGCGCTGCTGAGGGATCCCTGAAGAGGAGGATCGGGGCCACTCTGTGCAAAACCAACTGCACAGAGGAGGTAAGTATGACATGTTTGTTTTAAAAAAAAAAAAACTTTAGATATCCTTTAAAGCAGTATTAAACCGGAAACCAAACATTTTTAATTTTGCCGTTTACCAGATGTGGTGGTTGCATTTGTTTTCTTTTTTTTTATGTTTTTACCTGATGATCCGGCCAGTAACACACCTCCTGTATTAGAGTACCCCTACTTTTGATGAAGGAGCACAAGGGCTGCAGCATTGTCAGTCTTGGGGGAGGGGAGGTTAAATGTTTTAGCAGATTTGAATACACTAACAAATTGTAGCCAAACTCCAGCTCATACTTTATAATTGGTTACACAAGTGGTCCTCAAATTGTGGCCTGGGGGGCCAGATGCTTGCTTTTATCCAGCCCTTGGGGCACTCTTTTCATCCACCAATACCAACATTGGGACATATTTTCCGGGGCAGAATACCTCCCGATGACACCAATGATGGGGCACCATTCCTTCCAGTGACACCAAAGATGGTGCACAATTCCTCCACTGACACCAATGATGGGGCACCATTCCTTCCAGTGACACCAAAGATGGTGCACAATTCCTCCCACTGACACCAATGATGGGGCACAATTCCTCCCACTGACACCAACGATGGGGCACAATTCCTCCCACTGACACCAACGATGGGGCACAATTCCTCCCACTGACACCAACGATGGGGCATTGTTTTTTCGTGCAGCTTTAACCAAAGTTGAATATTGCCTTTGCTATAGGTGTAGGCCATTTATATACCTCCCGAAAACTCCCAGAGCTTCATCCTGTCCTGCCATATCTGGGAGTTTTTCAGCTAGGCGTTAGGAGGTACATAAATGGCCTACACCTATAGCAAAAAAAAAATTCAACTTTGGTTAAAGCTGCACATTTAGTTTTCATCTACAGGTACCCCTTACCTGCATAGGCAGTGGACTATGCCTTTAAAATGTCAATTGATGATGTTGTATTAAACACATAACTGCATTAATGTTTTTTATTATAAAAACCACTGTTAATTCTGATGTCAAATTTCGATTTAGTTTTAGTCATAGTCTTTTGACTAAAATGGCATTTTAGCTTTAGTCGTATTTTAGTCTCCTGAATTGTTTTAGTATTAGTCGTATTTAAGTCGACTAAAATCTCCAGTACCTTTTAGTAGACTAAAATCAAATAGGTTTAATTCCATTGTAATGCCAATGCATTTAAGCCTTTCTCTAGAAAACTTATTATATACTCCTGGAGTAAAAATCTAATAATATGTAGTGGGGATGGGGACGTAAATGGGAGTGAGGGAGTGCACATGGCAGATAACTGGTCTGGGGAGGCTGTTTTTTACCCAGCGCTAAGCGCTGCTACCTTGCTGGAAGGGGAAACACTCACTGCGTGGTTTGCAGGACATTGTTCCAGAACTCCCAGGCAGCAGGCAGACAGAGGGAGCTGGCATCTCTCAGCCAATACAGCTTGCAGATAGAGTCTGGGGGGGGCTTTAACAGACAGGCGGAGCTCCGAGGAATGCAAAAGTTCAGGTGGATAAACGTCCCCCCCGCAACACATTTTAGTTCCCTTTTCTGAAGAAAATTGGAATTGATTTCCATCATCGTTTTCGTCAGTTTACTTTAATTCAAATTTTAGTTTTCCTCACTGAAAACATGCAGCTGCGAAAAATTATGACGAAAATATTTTCGTTAATGAAATTAACACTGCTATCTACCAGGAGTTTAATTCTAAAGCAGATGCTTTTAAAATTCCTTTGTGAGAAGTAGAACAGATAATAGAGGGCACCTTGGAGTTCAGTGGCCTTTAGTAAAGCAATCCATCTTGCAGTCTTGTATTGTTATATGGTTTACCGAGCTCTAATTCTCGTACATTTTATAGCTCTTGGCGCAGAAGACGTATAAATCCATAGACTGTACCGTACATATAAAAACACACATCCTGTATATTTCTGAAGCTTTATAGAGAACTTTGACCTGACCTGCATGTTTCAAACGTAGGAGATCTACAGACCTTGTATGGACTCTACAGTAACTTGTAGGAGATCTACAGTAACTTGTATGGACTCTACAGTAACTTGTATGGACTCTACAGTAACTTGTAGGAGATCTACAGTAACTTGTATGGACTCTACAGAAACTTGTAGGAGATCTACAGTAAGGTGTATGGACTCTACAGTAACTTGTAGGAGATCTACAGTAAGGTGTATGGGCTTTACAGTAACTTGTAGGAGAGCTACAGTAAGGTATATGGACTCTAGAGTAACTTGTAGGAGATCTACAGTAACGTGTATGGACTCTACAGTAACTTGTAGGAGATCTACAGTAAGGTGTATGGACTCTACAGTAACTTGTAGGAGATCTACAGTAACTTGTATGGACTCTACAGTAGCTTGTAGGAGATCTACAGTAACTTGGTTGGACTCTACAGAAACTTGTAGGAGATCTACAGTAAGGTATATGGACTCTACAGTAACTTGTAGGAGATCTACAGTAACGTGTATGGACTCTACAGTAACTTGTATGGACTCTACAGTAACTTGTAGGAGATCTACAGTAACTTGTATGGACTCTACAGAAACTTGTAGGAGATCTACAGTAACGTGTATTGACTCTACAGTAACTTGTAGGAGAACTACAGTAAGGTGTATGGGCTTTACAGTAACTTGTAGGAGAGCTACAGTAAGGTGTATGGACTCTACAGTAACTTGTAGGAGATCTACAGTAACGTGTATGGACTCTACAGTAACTTGTAGGAGATCTACAGTAACTTGTATGGACTCTACAGTAACTTGTAGGAGATCTACAGTAACTTGGTTGGACTCTACAGAAACTTGTAGGAGATCTACAGTAAGGTATATGGACTCTACAGTAACTTGTAGGAGATCTACAGTAACGTGTATGGACTCTACAGTAACTTGTATGGACTCGGGTGCAGCTACTTCTAAAAGAAGATTGCAGTTAGAATCTAACCAACATGTTCTGGCGGCTCCAGAGTCTCTGCATATTTATGCCTCATTCACGCTACCTGAAGCAGGAATTAGCTCTCCCACTAGCGATTTTATTAGATCGACTTTCGCGTGGAAATGCGTGTCACCTGAATGGGCTGCCCTATGTGCAGTTGTCGCTCCAAAAAAACTCAGGGACCAAATTTTTGCCCTGAGCCAGGAGAGATTTTGCTGTGATATGCTTTCCTGCTTTGTGCCGTGGTTTTGCACAGAGCAGCTCCGATCCCTGGTGCTCCTGGCTTGAGGAGGGAGAGTCTCTATACAGTTGAGGCTATCGTGAACATCGATGGATCGGAGGAGGGGGCTTAGGTAAGGATTAGGGGGGCTGTGGGGGTCTGCTGCACACAGAAGGTGTTTTACCTTCATGCATAGAATCAGAGCTGCTCTTAGAAATCATGGGGCCCCGTACAGCCTACCTGACAGGGTCCCCAAGTGCCCGCCACCGCCGCCGTGCCCTGCCAATCGTTAGTGGTCGAGACATTCCCTGCTCCACAGCCACATGTATACATTTATCCAGGTATATGTGTGGCTGTGGGAAATGCCTCCACTTATGATTGGCAGTGCACAGTGAGATGCTAACTGTTAAGTCTTGATTACTTTTGTGTTTGGGTGGGGGGGGGGAGGCAGTAAAAATATGCAGCTGGGCCAACTTTTTACCATCTCCCAACCACTCCCCCTTATGCAGCAAAGGCACTACTTCTGTAGTACACCTGCAGGGTGTTTTACACAACATCCCGTCACTACTGCCGCACTATGGCAGTAGTGTCTTTGCAGCATAAAGGGGGAGTGGTTGGAAGATGGTAAAACTGTGGCTGAGCTGCACATTTTTACTGCCCCCCCTCAAACACAAAAGTAAACAAGACCTAACAGCATCTCGCTGTGCTTATGTGATCATCATCGTTATCATGATGATGATCACACAGTACAGAAGTTGTATGCCTCTCTGTATGTTTCTGTACCTTCCAGGAAACGTGAGCCTGCCCGTGCATCGGGATCCCTGTGCTGCCTGCGCTCTCAACCACTTCTCTCTCATCTCCCGCCGCCCACATACAGCCCATCCTCTGCCCTCCTCGGTTACTAAGGGAGGAAAGGAGAACCACTCCGCCAGAGATCGGCTGTCATCAGCCGCGGCCAGCAGGAACTTTAAAAAAGTGCGGCGCCCGCTTTAGACGCCTGCACCCCGAAATTGAAAAAATAGTCCCTCTCTGCTAATCACCTCCTGGGCCCCTCTGCTGCGCTGATGGGGCCCAGGTAAAATAGATTTATGTTACAGCAAGCCCTAGGAGCATTATCAATGCTTTCACCTGGGCAAAGTGCTTTCATCGAAGCTGAAGAATAAAGTTGCCGGGCCCCCCTGCTGAGCGGGGCCCGGTACAGTAGGGCTGGTTGTACTGCCCTATCAGCGGCCCTGCATAGGATTCATGAAGGTAAAAATCCTTTAGCCTTTACAACCACTTTAATATTATTGCACTTTAGTTGGTTTTACATTTGTTTTTCAGTTTATCTATAAATTCCTTCAATCCTCTGTAAAAGGTTAGACATATGCTAATAGGTTTTTGTTTTTAGAACATTCATTCAATTTTCAATAATCAATAGTGGGGTGACATTGACCAAATCAACCGCTTGAATTCCCCTCCAAACCTGTGTTAGTCGGATCAGCATGTGTAGGACAGAATTGGCTTGTCAGGTTCCATGACATGAATGTACTGAGAAAATTCATACAAATGTGTAAATATTCTTATGAACGTTTGTTTGGAAATCTACTAGTGTATACCCAGCTTAAAGTGGTTCTAAAGTCAGAAGATTAAAAAAAAAAAACCTTCTGTGTGCAGCACCCCCCTAATACTTACCTGAGCCCCATCTCGATCCAGTGATGTTGCACGAGAGTCTCGGCTGTCCGGGTCTCTCCCTCCTCATTGGCTGAGACAGAAGCGGAGCACCATTGGTTCCTGCTGCTGTCAATCAATGTCAGCGAGCCAATGAGGAGAGAGAGTAGGCGGGACCGGGCTGAGCTACGCTTGTGTCTGAATGGACACATAAAGTAGTGGATTGGGTGCCTTGCTGCTTGCTGTGGGGGTTCTCGTCAGGAGGGAGGGGCCAGGAGCACAGAAAAGGAACCAGAGAAGAGGAGGATCTGGGCTGGAGGTAAGTATAACATGTTTGTTGTTTTTAAACGAAAAAAAAAAAAAAACGAGATTTAGTATCACTTTTAAATAAAGGGGGAGATTTACTAAAACTGGATCACTCAGAATCTGGTGCAGCTGTTCATGGTAGCCAATCAGCTTTTAACTTGAGCTTGTTTAATTAGGCTTGGACAACCTGGGATGTTGATTGGTTTTTATGCAGAGCTGCGCCACATTTTGGGCTCCTCACTTTTAGTAAATCTGCCCCAAAGTGACACTATTCTCTGGATTATTAAACGATTTCCATTCAAGTTTGTATTCTAAACACAAAAAAAGTCCCTTCATTGCTCTCAGCCTCCTTCAAACCATCTTTTTGTGCTGCTGTGATCGAACTTCCTGTTAGAGGGTGGCTACGTTCTTTCTGTGTGACAAATACATTGAATTCACTGTAATCTAGCGGTCATGTGACCATGGGGCTCAGCTCCGATACCTGTTCTGTAAGAAGGGGGGGGGGGTTGTTTAAAGTGGAAGTAAACCCTCCTATCATTTTCAGCCAAGGAAGCTGCCATCTTGGCCTCTGTTTAATCTTCAACTGCCATGATGCTGCACATGTGACCAGTTATGACACCAGCCATTGGATGGTGTGACGGTTTGGTTGAGAGCACAGCCAATGTGACAGTTGGCATTTCCGGCATGCCGGGAATGTAACTGTTTTTTTAAACTATTAAATCGTTGGGTTTACTTCCGCTTTAAGTAAGAGGCATCATCCATTCGCCAGTTCCTTGATGTTACATTTTCTCCTTTGATGCATTCCATGCAGCATACCCCACTGTGTCCTACCCTCCTTCAGGCAGGGGGCATATCAGTCTCTGAGGTCACTGGCAGGCCATGCATTGGCATGGCATCCTGTTGGCATACCCCACTGTGCCCTACCCTCCTTCAGGCAGGGGGCATATCAGTCTCTGAGGTCACTGGCAGGCCATGCATTGGCATGGCATCCTGTTAGAGCCCATTCACACAGGGGCGACTTTGGATCCGACTTAAAGTCGCCCCAAGTCGCGCTGTTGAGAGAATCAATGAAAGTGAATGAGAGCCGTCCTAATGCACACTACTGCAGTCGCTCCGACTTCAGAAAAGGATCCTGTATGACTTCAATCCGACTTCTAGGCGACTTGTACCCATTGATTTCAATGGAAGTCGCCTCCAAAGTTGGATGACTGTCTTAACAGAAGCAACAATACAGGAAGAGAACATACATTTCTCAGGCAAACTCCTCCCTCCCCCCTCCCTCCCACAGAGCTGATTGTACTTTGATTGGCCACTGGAAAGTCGCCTGTCCTGGAGGCGACTTGAAATCGCCTTCTAGGTCGTCCCAAGTCGCGCTGTGGTGCGCGCTCAGGACGCGTCCAGGTCGCCTTGCCGAGTCGCCACCCCAAGTCGTGCCGCCCCAGTGTGAACCGGCTCTAAGTCCAGTTAGCAGATGGAAGATGCAGAATGACTACGCTAGTATGGATCTGCTACCATGCTTAAGGTGGTCAGGAATCTAAAGTAAACCAAGGGGACCAGCATACATATAATGAAAAGCAGGCTGTATGTGAATTATGAGGGGTAGAACAACAGGAATTAATATTAGGGTTTACAAACACTGGAAAGTCTAAAGGCCCATACATACGATCAGACTTTTTGACAACAAACGTCCGACGGACCTGTTTTAGCGGACAATCCGACCGTGTGTGCGCTTCATCGGACAAACTTTTTCACTTTTTCATCGGACAAATGTTCGCTGTGAGAACAGACAAACTCTCCGGCAACAAATGTCCTACGTCGGCTAAACCTATCGTGTGTACACAAATCCATCGGACTAAAGTCCAAAGTACAAACACGCATGCTCAGAACCAATGCTAAAGATCGGACAACAATAGCAGAAGTTGCCCACAGGGTGGCGGTAAAGAGCAGAAAAAAACACGTGATTTGGTGAAAGTTGGCTGAAAAAGTCCTGCCGTGTGTATGTAGAACAAGTTCATGGCCAACGCCCCTTCGGACCAAAATCCACGGTAAAGTCCGTTGGAAGTCCAATCGTGTGTATGAGGCTAAACTCTACCCAAATCTATGAGGCCCTTTCACAAAATACCACACATAGAAACTCACTGCAATGCATCAGAAACACAGAACGTTGGTTCGCATTTCACTGTTTCATGTGCTTTGTATTCTTGATTTTTGTGTGGGATGTTTTTAATGGGATTGATTTACTAAAGGCAAATAGACTGTGCACTTTGCAAGTGCAGTTGCTCCAGAGCTTAGTAAATGGTTAAAGTGGTTGTAAACCCTCTGACAACTTTTACCTACAGGTAAGCCTAGATTAACGTTTACCTGTAAGTGCTGGAAATATCTCCTTAACCTACACGGTTTAGGAGATATTTGCCAAAAAGAATGCACCAATGTCTACGGCGCATGCGCGCCATAGACAACGGCGCAGGCGCACTGAGCGTGCCGGGTCTTGAATGGGATCTGCCAGGAATCTGCCGGTCCCGCGCGCATGCACGGGAGTGACATCATCGCCGCTCCGACCAGTCTCAGCACCGGAGCGGCGATACCCGGAAGGCACTCGGAGGAGACATGGCGGCGGCGGAGGAGGGAAACGAGGAGCGCTTCGGGGGCTTCGATCTCAGGTAAGTCATTCATAATGAGCTAGTATGCTATGCATACTAGCTCATTATGCCTTTCTCTTGCAGGGTTTATTTTTTAGGAAAATTTCTAGAGGGTTTACTTCCGTATGCGCTCGGGACCGGCAGATTCCCGGCAGATCCCATTCAAGACCCGGCACGCTCAGTGACATCGGTGCACTCTTTTTGGCAAATATCTCCTTAACCGTGTAGGTTTAGGAGATATTGCAAACACCTACAGGTAAGCCTTAATCTAGGCTTACCTGTAGGTAAAAGTTGCCAGAGTGGGTTTACAACCACTTTAAGCTTAACTTTACAAAGAATACCCAATCACATGCAAGGAAAATTAAAAAAAATACATAAATTTTGCTTTCACATTTGGATTGATTGAATGATGGAAGTCAGCAGAGCCCCCCCACACACACACACACACACATCTACTAATCTCTGGAGCAACTACACTTGCAAAGTGCACAGTCTTTTTTCCTTTAGTAAATCACCCCCAAAGTGTACTTGATCCGGTGTGCAAGGTCAGAGGTCACTTCCTGTCCCCGGGTCAGTAGGATAGGAAGTGATGGAAAAACTCTCCTATGGTGACCAAGATATCAATGAAAACTCAACGGTTTGGACTTCCAGTAAAAAAAATTCCCATGCTCTTAGTACCTACCTGATCCCGCATTTCTTCTTCTGGAGTCACTGGGGTACAAACTGGGGGAAAATCTTTCCACTAGAGTCAAATACAGCATAAAAACCTGATAGGGTTCTTCTCACCCATTTCTATTCTAAGAGCCCTTTCACACTGCCAGCGCCCGAAAAACGCTGGTAAAGTGCCGCTAAAACTAGCAGCACTTTACCAGCGTTTTTCTTTTTTTTTTTTTTTCATTCCATAGATTTCACATTACAAGTTTTCACGTTTTATACCATCTGCTTATATCAATGAAAAATCAAACACAAAAAAAAAAAGAGACTACAATCTTGTATTCTTCCACCTCCTTTATGCTTCATTAATTCAATGTGACTTCTCTTTTCCTCTTTAACCTCTGCCTTTCGTTTCCGTGAAGCCTCCCCTCCCTCCCCCAACCAAACACAAAAAAAAAAAAGGGGAAAAAAGAGGGCGTTTTTTGAGCGATAGCGGGGCGCTTTTAATCCCCGCTAGTGGCCGAATAAAGAGTTAAAAGCGCCTACAAAGCGCCGCTGCCAAGGCGCTTTGCAGGCGCTTTGCAGGTGCTTCCCATTGATTTCAATGTGAAGGGGCGCTTTAGGAGCGCTGCAAAGAAGCTGCTTGCAGGACTTTTTTTGACGCCCTGCCAGCGCAGCGCCTCAGTGTGAAAGCACTCGGCCTTTCACATTGGGATTGTAGATGCGGCTTCTTTCGGGTGCTTTACAGGCTAAAGCGCCTGAAAAACGCTGCAGTGTGAAAGAGCTGTTAAACTAAAGGGAAGAAGTGTTGGTGGGGGTTTAGGTTTAAACGCAGAACTTCAAATCACCGCTTTGTGAGGCCTATCACTGGAAATTGTATTGGATCAAGTAAAAGTCACACAAGTCATACTATGCAAAAATATATATGCTAAATAAAAGCAGACCCCTTGGTCTTGTGGCCTGTACCATGGCATAGACCATGTGACTTGCTGTCATCAGCTGGTCTCCTGGACTCTTGTGGTGTCCTTTCTAGTGTGGTGAGCTCAGGGCCACCATCAGGAATTTTGGGGCCCCTTACACAGATTCAGGCATGGGCATGGGGGGGGGTGCTGCCGCCGCAAATTGAGAAGTGGGGGGGGGCAGCTGCAAATTGAGAAGTGGGGGGGGGGGGGGGCCGTTGCCATCCGGGGGCCCTGGGGACTTCCGGGCCTCTGGGGACCTCTGGGCCCCTTACAAAAAAAATAAAAATAATTTATAAAAGAACAAATAAAAATAAAAATATTTTTATAAAAAAAAAAAGGCGGTTGCCATCCGGGGCCCTGGGGACCTCCGGGCCTCTGGGCCCCTTACAAAAAATAAATAAAAATTGAATACATTTTTTTTTTTCTTTTTATAAAAAATACATAAAAAAGGGGGTTACCATCCGGGGACCTCCGGGCCTCTGGGGACCTCTGGGCCCCTTACAATTATTTTTTTTTATAAAAAATAAATAAAAATTTTATAAAAAAAAAGGGGGGGTTGCCATCCGGGGCCCTGTGGGCCTCTGGGGACCTCTGGGCCCCTTACAAAAAAAAAAAATATACACCTTACAGGTGCACTGCCTGTACCCCCCTGATGGCGGCCCTGGGTGAGCTACATACTATTAGGGAGCAGATCCACATTGGTAGATAAGTGTTGTGCATGTATAGGAGTCCTGCATCGCCCAATATGTTCAGTTGTTTGTGTTGCCTGGCAATACGTTATCAGCAGCTCTACAGAGAAAAGCCACAGGGTGTCATAAGACCGAGAACGAGAAGATGATGGCATCACCGCAACCAGCCAGTGGAGATTCATCATGGAATCTGTAGTGACCTCAACAATGGCTGCTAAATGGCTATATATATATAAAATATAAGATATTAAATTATTTTTTTTATTTTATTTACTGAAATGTTTCTGAAGAACTTTTTAAAATGAATAGGATCACTTGGTACTTTCCGCTTTAAATGGAATCTGTGAAGATAAAGTAGGGCTACCGTTTCTGACTTTTTAACAGGACCTCGTCAATCTGCAAAATAATCCTAAATAACAACTCCCCGCAATATAAAAGGCATTAGGGCTCTTTCACGTGGGCCGCAAACTTTTCAGCAGTATGAAAAAAAATCTGCGGTGGACCCCTGGAATTCCTAATTGACAGCCAGTTTACTGGTGATCAGGAGGCGATAATGCCACCTCTTGCGCACATATTTTTTTTTTTTTTCGGTGCCCAGGTGGATTTTTTTTCTATCCCAAATAGGGATTTTACATTGAACTGGGCAGGCTTTTTCAAACAAGGTGCCCAGGAACCCTGGGGTGCCTTAGGGTTTCTTCAGGGCTGCTTGGCAAAATTCCTAAAAATGTACCCAAAATTGTATATAAGCCAGTGAGTGGATGAAGCCTGCCTTTTAGTTACACAAAGCCACAGGTTTTTTATTGTGCTCCATTACAAGCTTCCAGCCACCGGCATCCTAACAACCAATGAAATCATCGGTTGATAAAAAGGACTTAGAAGCAGAAAAAAAATAGGATTTTTATAACAGCTTACCTGTAAAATCCTTTTCTTGGAGTACATCACGGGATACAGAGCGACATAGTCATTACTAATGGGTTATATAGATACCGTCAGGTGCTGGCACTGGCAACTTCCAAAACCGGAAGTACCCTCCCCTATATAAGCCCCTCCCATCCGGGAGCACCTCAGTTTTGTAGCAAAGCAATAAGTGTCCCCAAAGAGGGGCGGGAGCTCTGTGTCCCGTGATGTACTCCAAGAAAAGGATTTTACAGGTAAGCTGTTATAAAAATCCTATTTTCTTTCTCGTACATCACGGGACACAGAGCGACATAGTCATTACTAATGGGATGTCCTAAAGCAATGCCCAATGAGGGGGGGGATACACCATATATAAGCTGAGCGCTATCAGACATGAGGATCTTTTGCGGCCTGCAACACACTGCGCCCAAAGGCGACATCCTCCTGACTTCTAACGTCCACCTGGTAGAACCTAGTAAACGTGTGTACTGAAGACCATGTTGCGGCCTTACAGATTTGAGCCAGGGAGGCCTGGTGATGCACTGCCCATGAAGTTCCAACTGCTCTCGTGGAGTGCGCCCTAACTTTGAACGGAGGCGGTCTACTTCTCAAGCCATAGGCTTGTATTATGACCTGTCGAATCCACTTGGCTAAAGTAGATTTTGACGCTGCCTGACCCTTTCTGGGGCCTTCCGGCAGAATAACCAAAGTATCCGTTCTGCGAATCTGAGCAGTGGCCTTTAGATAAGCTTTAACTGCTCTTACTACATCCAAAGAATGCAATAACTTTTCCTCTACCGAAGTAGGTTTGGGGAAAAAAGAAGGAAGAACCACATCTTGGTTCAAATGAAACCTCGATACCACCCTAGGAAGAAAGGCTGGATGAGGACGTAACACTACTCTATCCTTATGGATAACCAGATATGGCTCCTTACAGGACATAGCTGCTAATTCCGACACTCTTTTAGCCGAACAAATGGCTACTAGAAAAATCAATTTCCTGGTGAGAAGCACCAAAGAAATATGCTGTAATGGTTCAAATGGTTGTTTCTGTAGAACCGACAGAACCAAGTTTAGATCCCATGGACATATGGGAATATTAACCGGAGGACTAATACGCATCACTCCTTGTATAAAGGCTTTGACTAGTGAATGCGAAGCCAAGGGCCTTTGAAAAAATATTGACAAGGCCGAAATCTGACCCTTGATAGTACTCAAGGCAAGCTTCCTATCTACAGCCCATTGTAGGAAGTCCAGAATCCTACCTATTACGTACTTATGTGGATGCCATTTCTTGGCCTCACACCACGCGATGTACGCCTTCCAGATTCTATAGTAGATCTGCCTGGATACCGGCTTCCTGGCATTGATCATGGTAGATACCACAGCATTAGAGAGCCCTCTCTTTTTTAGAATGTGGGCTTCAATAGCCAGGCCGTCAAACCTAGGGCTGGTAAGGAAGGGTGGTATATCGGTCCTTGCGAAAGCAGGTCCGGACGACGTGGGAGAGTCCAAGGACTCCCCACTGAAATTTTACAATCTCCGCGTACCACGCTCTTCGGGGCCACGCTGGAGCCACCGGAATCACTGGTTTCTTTTCTACCCTGATTCTGCGGAGTAATCGAGGTAACCATTGTGGCGGTGTGAATGCATATATCAGCTTGAACTGATCCCAAGGGAACACTAGGGCATCCGAGCCGCAAGCTAGGGGATCCCTTGTCCGAGAGACAAACCTGTCCCCCTTTGCGTTGAATCTGGATGCTAGAAGATCTACATCCGATGTTCCCCACCGCTGACATATTGTCCAGAAAACCTCGGGGTGAAGGGACCCTTCCTCTGGGCCTAATTGCTGGCGACTTAGAAAGTCCGCCTTCCAATTCTCCACTCCTGGAATGAATACCGCAGATATGGCTGGGACATATTTTTCTGCCCATTTCAGGATGTAATTTACTTCCCTCTGGGCTGCACGACTCCTGGTGCCCCCCTGATGATTGATATATGCCACTGCTGTGGCATTGTCTGATTGAATTCTGACAGGGGACCCTTGGAGTTTGGATGTCCATGCTACTAGGGCATACCGGGCTGCTCGTATCTCTAAGAGATTGATGGGCAGGGCCTTTTCTGCATCCGACCATCTGCCCTGGAGAGACTATTGCTCCAGTACTGCTCCCCAGCCTATAAGGCTGGCATCTGTAGTGACCACCTTCCAAGAAATCAGACTGAAGGATTTCCCTTTTTCCAGATTCTGGGGAACCAACCACTAACGGAGGCTCTTGCGAACGGAAGGGGACAAGGACATTGTAAGTCTAGGGCCTGAACTTTTTTGTTCCAGGCTGACAGTATGGCCCCCTGCAAATTCCTTGAATGGAATTGACCGTAGGGTACTGCTTCGAATGATGCCACCATTTTTCCCAGCAGCCTTATGCACAGGCGTATGGACGGCTGTCTTTTTTGTACCCACTAAGTGGATCAAATCTTTCAAAGACAACACCTTTCCTCGAGGCAAGAATATTTTTCTCTGGCCTGAATCCAACCTTAGCCCCAAGTATTCCAGACTTTTGACTGGTTTTTAGGGCTGACTTTTCTCGGTTGATAATCCAACCGTGAGATTCCAGATACTTGATTGTCTTGTGAACGACCACTTCTAGTTTTTTCACTGAGTGGTCTATCAGCAACAAGTCATCTAGATATGCCATTATCATTACACTTTGTGTTCTTAGATTGGCCAATAAAGGGCCAGAATTTTTGTAAACACTCGTGGTGCTGTGGCCAAACCGAAGGGTAAGGCTCTGAACTGAAAATGGCGCCCTTCTACTGCAAAGCGTAGAAACTTTTGGTAGACTGGAAAGATGGGAATGTGCAGATAAGCATCTTTGATGTCGATCGCGGCTAACCAATCCTCCCCTTGTAGGGCAGTGGCCACCGATCGGATCGACTTCATCGGAAAGTCCTGATATACAGGAATTTGTATAGCCCTTTTAGAATTAATATGGGCCTCCCGTCCGCGTTTGCTTCGGGACTGTAGAGAGGTTTGAGTAAAACCCGAACCCTCATTCTTCCAGGGGAACCTCCATAATTACTCCTTGGAGCAATAGTTGTTCTAGTGCCAACAGGAGGGATCCTCTCTTCCGGGGATCCCTTGGCACGTTTGACCTCAAAAATGGGAAGGAGGAGAGTCTCTTAACTCCAATCTGTATCCCCAACATACTGCGGAGAGCACCTATCTGTCTTGATCGCGTCCCGCCAGGTCTCTTGTGAACAACTGGAGTCCTCCCCCCACCCGACTGAGTGGGGGCAACCCTTCAATGAATTTAACTTTGGGGGAGGTTTTGTACCTCCCCTGACCCAGGGTTTCTCATTACCCTGCTATTGTCCCTGTTTTTTACCCCCGGGAATTGACCGAGGAGGCCGTCGGAACTGTTACACAGCCGATGCCCCAGGGACTGGAGAAGCAGGCCTCTTAAAGAGGGACCTCTAACTCTGTTTTTAACCGGCAAGAGCGTATTTTTACCGCTGGAAATTTTCTGGATATATTTGTCCAGGTTTTCCCTGAATAAGCGTTCACCATGAAATGGGACGCTAACCAGCCATTCCTTACAGGGAGCTTCAGCAGACCAGTTTTTGAGCCATAGAAGCCTACGCATATGTACTCTAGACAGCGTAAGGCGGGAGGCCTGATGGACTGAATCCTTTATGGCGTCAACCGCAAAGCCTAAGGCTCTAGGTAGATCAGCTAGGGCAAGGCCTGCTGATCTGTCAAGTCCCTCAAGACCTGTTTTAACTGATCCTTCACTGCTTAGCAGACCCCAATAGCTGCTACTGCTGGTTGTGTCACCAAGCTTGCTGTAGAAAGAAGCAGACTTTCATAAGGACTCCAATCTTTTATCTATTGGGTTCTTGAACATTTGGACATTATCCACTGGACATGTCAGTGATTTATACATACAAGAGATGGCTGCGTCCACTGTAGGGACCTTCCATTTTTTTTTTTTTTTTTGATGAACTTATCCTCCATGGGATAGACCACCGGAAATCTCTTGGGGGAATAATATTTTCTCAGGACGTTCCCAATCCTGGTAAATAAGCCCTTTCAGTAAAAGGGTGAAGTGGAAAAGAACAGACAGTCTGGGGGCTTCTAGCGACCCCAACGAGGATACAGTAGTGGTTGATGGTTCCGCAAGGTGCATTTTTAATGCCGATCGGACCATGTTAGTCAGAGACTGAACCCATAATCTTTCAGCTTGAGCTGCTGAGAAAGGTTCCTCCACTGTTGATTCCTCTATAACAGAATCAACCTCATCCTGATCCCCTTCAGGCAGGTCGATCCCTGTATGGGACTGTTGCTCTGCTAACAGGCACTCTGAAGGAGGAGACGGAGATCGGCGTGCTTTCCCTGACAGGGAGGCAGCGATCAATGTTGACAATCTCTCTCTAATCCTCCCAGAGCTGAGGAAAAAACCTCCTCTGTTACATACACAGGAGCAGGTGACTGAGGACAGCCACAGTACCAAGTACCCCTGCGGGGTCTCTATGGTCACTTACCTCTGAACTTCAGGGGAGACTGGTGCAGCAGAAGCATGCCCACCTCAGAGCCCGATGAGACCCCCTTCGCTTCCTGGAAGATTCAGTTCCGGAGCTTCTGGACGGCATATTCTTAAGCCTAAAGCTGAGGTATTCCAGCCGTAATACACCACTTTTACTGAGAATAGTCTAGCACAATTGCTGCTATATCACAGTTGGTGTCTACTAAAGTGCCTTTCTAGGGGATGCCTGCATCAACCGCCTCTGTGTGCCTTTATCTGTTGCTAGCTCTGTCTGTGCATTCAATAGCCAGCTATAATGTGCTTTAAAACACGCTGGACGCCCGCACATGCGCAGTAGCGCCGCGGCGCACACCTGAGCGTCATCCACCCGCTCCGCCCCTTTTTTCAGATCGCCTCTATGAATAGAGGCGCGTGCACGCGCACGCGCGCGGGCACGTGCGCCTTCGGCGCACTTTTTTAAAAACAATAAGGAGCTAGACGGGAGCCAGGGCCCCCTTTGCCGCAGGGCCCGGGGATGGATGAGCGCAGCAACAGGGCAGAGGAGACAGCTTCCCAGCAGAGAACATACCAACTGTCTGGATTTGATTCTGGAAGAAAAAAATCCACATTACAAGAAAAAGAACCATAGCGGCCTCTAGTGTCTAACACAGGTACCGCGGTCTTACATTTTTTTTCTTTTTTTTTTCTTGCCTACTATTACAATTTTTACATTTTCTCAGTAGTAACAGGCATACACAGAATATTAGCGGGAATACCTTAGGTAACAGGCAGAAAGACAAAATAGGCTTGGGGGTCCCTCAATAGAACCAAGTTCCTGAGGGCCCCCACTTACCTTTTCCTCGCCGCAGGACTTTGTTTGGTCCACAGAAGCCCAAACTTCACCTATCACGGCAGGCATTGTAATCAAACCTTCAGGGACCGGGTTCCCAAGGATTCCACTCCCCTGGACCTGTATAGCACCCTGCACAGAAAACATCTTGGTCGTGGGTATGACCAGAGCTCTGGATCCCAGGGTCCAGCTCTCCTAAGAGAAGCATTACAGGCAAAACCTTGCTCTTCTCTGCAAGGCCTGGGTACCGACCGTTTAGCTATGAAGCTTTTTTGGTCGGATCCGGAATAGCTTACTGAGGCCCAAAAGAACCTGTACGCAAGCTCAGTGAAAAACACATGTTTCTTCTTGGCCAACACCTTAGACACTGGCAAAAAACTGAGGTGCTCCCGGATGGGAGGGGCTTATATAGGGGAGGGTACTTCCGGTTTTGGAAGTTGCCAGTGCCAGCACCTGACGGTATCTATATAACCCATTAGTAATGACTATGTCGCTCTGTGTCCCGTGATGTACGAGAAAGAAAAGGGAGCCGCTCAGGTGTGGGAATCCTCCAATCACCTCCTCCCAGCAGCCAAGGGTGCAGACAATGCTACTAACAGCAAACAGGAACAAAAAAGTCTTCTGGACTGCAGCACTCCAAAGATAAAAGCCTTTATTAAAATAGGAAATCCAAAATGCACACTGTACAATGGTACACAGGTCAAAAAAATCTGGCTGATTTTTTTGACCTGTGTACCGTTGTACAGTGTGCATTTTGGATTTCCTCTTTTTAATAAAGGCTTTTATCTTTGGAGTGCTGCAGTCCAGAAGACTTTTTTGTTCCTGTTTGATAAAAAGGACGTCAGGCGCCTACACAGCATTCTTGTTTGCACCCCCCCCCCCTGCACCTCCATCAGCACTGGGGTCACATTAGCTGAGTGAGGGAGAAGAGAAACATTGGAATACTAGTCAGTACCAGTGTGCAAATGTATTTGCTCTGGAAGAATGAATCACCTCTAATGTTGCGTCTCCTGCGTGTGTTGATGCATCTGCGCTGTAAAACTTAATTGAGCTTTTTACATTTTAGAAAGGAATGCCTCGAGAGTGTGCAACCTTTTTGTCTTGACTGGAGAAAGGTTGAAAAACACTGAACTAGTGTGTTGCAACATCCATAGCCATGGTTGTGGCATGGTCCCATCGAGTTTTATTGGGCACCAAATGTTAACCAATTTGGTAAAGCCTCTAATACTGAGCTTACAGATTCACTTTATATGTGTGATCTTTGGAGAGACAATGACTTCTCGTATAGCTTTGTCCCCTGAACTAATGCAAATATGTAACAACATATAGCGACATAGGCAGGGATATGAAGCATAGACAAACCTACTAGGAAGAAAGGATTGGACGTACCTGTTTACATTGATATTCTTTTTATTTGTTTGCTGCTGGTCTCTGCTGCCTTAAACTGATTTATTTCAGCCTCAACAAGACAATATTAGTGTATAAAAAAATCCCTAAAAAATCCCTTATATGAGAAATATGAATGTCTAAAAACCCCAGCACTGTAGGTACAGTTTATAAACGGCAAACAGACTACTAAGTACTACTCTAAAAATATGTTCTTCTTATGTCTGTAAGTTCCCACTTCCTAAGTTTAAAACATTTCAACCCACACACCATCCTTACTATGATGTTTTAAATATATGAACTGTAATCAAAGTATAAGGCAAGTCTATAGTAAGACATATACTCTATATCAGCCCTCAAAAAATCCACTGCAGTGGATGGCTGTAGAATCCCAGGTTGATAGAGGGAAGTGATAGAGGGAAGTGTAACAGCCCTTGCGTGTGGCAGATGGTAAGGTCCCGCCGGCATGCAGATATGAAGACACAGCAAAGGAGCCCTTCAGATGGACACGGCAAGCCCCGCCGGTGTCCGTGGCGTCACCGGATCTCCGACGGAACTCCCTGAAGACCCGGAAGCCGGCGGAGAGGTGAGTACCCATCAAAAGAATTTTGATCGATCAAGAAAATGAATCGAGGAATTAATAGTTAATTTCCACAGCTATATTAAAGACGCATCCGATTCGCATATATGTAATCCGAGCCTATGCCTCGTACACACGACCGTTTTTTCCGATGGGAAAACTGCTATGAGAGCTTTTGGCCGGGAATCCCGGCATGGGGAGTATGCTCCATCACAGTTTTTCCGACAGGAAAACTGCCGGACAAAAAAAGAGAGCAGGATCTCTTTTTTCCCGTCAGGAAAGAATCCTGGCGGGAAAACCGTTTGTCTGTATGCTTTTTCGAGGGGAAAAAAACACGCATGCTCGGAAGCATAGAACTTCATTTTGTCGGCTCGTCGTAGTCTTTTACGTCACCGCGTTCTTGGCAGTCAAAAGTTCACCGGACTTTTGTCTGAGCGTGTGTATGCAAGGCAGGCTTGAGAGGAATTCTGTCGGGAAAACCGTTGGTTTTTTATCCAACGGAAAAACCGTCCGTGTTTACTAGGCATTAGACTTTAGCAAAAAACCCAGGCAAGTACCAGGTGTCTTTTTTTGCTTCTGCTCAGCTGAATTCCAGTCGATTTCCCATCTTGACGTCACTCAGACTTCTTGTGCATCTGGACAAACAGGATTGGTGCAGTGTGATTGCCAGAAGCAGTCATTGCAATTGGCATACAAGTGAAAGTGTGAAGAAAATGTTGTCACGCGGATTGTCTACATGGACATCAAACATGTCTGCTTTTGTTCATCTTCATTACTTGGCATGGACACAGTGAGGCATGCACATGGACACAGTGAGGCATGGACACAGTGAGGCATGGACACAGTGAGGCATGGGAATAGTGAGGCATGGGCATAGTGAGGCATGGGCATAGTGAGGCATGGACACAGTGAGGCATGGGCACAGTGAGGCATGGACACAGTGAGGCATGGACACAGTGAGGCATGGACACAGTGAGGCATGGGCACAGTGAGGCATGGGCACAGTGAGGCATGGACACAGTGAAGCATGGGCACAGTGAGGCATGCACATGGATACAGTGAGGCATTGGCACAGTGAGGCACAGTGAGGCATGGGCACAGTGAGGCATGGACACAGTGAGGTATGGACACAGTGAGGCATGGGCACAGTGAGGCATAGTGAGGCATGGGCACAGTGAGGCATGCACATGGACACAGTAAGGCACAGTGAGGCATGCAGATGGACACCCTAGGCTTATACTCGAGTCAATACGGTTTCCCATTTTTTTGTGGTAAAGTTAGGTGCCTCGGCTTATATTCAGGTCGGCTTATACTCAAGTATATACGGTATATGTAAAAACAAACTCTTCATGTGTATAAGGCAAATAAATAAATGAATAAAATAAAAAACACTTCTGCCACTTAACCTCAACTAAACAAAGATCACAATATGATTAAATAACAAAGTTCTTAATCATTAGTAGCACTACTAATGATTAAAGCGGAGTTCCACCCAAAAGTGGAACTTCCGCTTTAAGGACTCCTTGCCCCCTGACATGCCACATATGGCATGTCATTTTTTTTGGGGGGGGGGAGGGGAGTGATTACCTAGTTTTGACAGGTACCCAGCTCCCACTTCTGCTTGTGCCGCCTAGGCGACTCCTCCTCTCCCCCTCTCTGCAATCTTCTAGGACAGGTCACAGGTCCCAGAAGCCTGTCTGGCCATTAAGTACGCGCAGCTCGCGCATGAGCAGTGCACACCCGGCTGTGAAGCCGCAAACTGTCACACCCGGGTGCCCACACTTGCAATACCGGCTCCGCGGAGAGGAGAAGAAGAGATCCGAGGGTTGGGGCAGCCGCATCGCTGGACCGTGGGACAGGGGAGTGTCTGTTTATTAAAAGTCATCAGCTACACTTTTTGTAGCTGCTGTCTTTTAATAAACAGAAAAATGAGTGGAACTCTTTAAAGTGGAGGTCCACCCAGAATTTATTTTTACATTAAAAATCCTAAAAAAAAAGAAAAAAATGAATAGAAAAAAAAAAAAACATTTATACTCACCCGAAATGCCTGTTGCTATGCGGAAGTCCCCTAATCTGCCTCTAATGTGCCTCTTCTCATCCGCGGTGGGTCTCCTTCCGCTTCCTCTTCTTGTGAATGGGGCGTGCTGCCTTCTGGGAACTGTGTGTATCCCATTCACAAAGCGCCGTGCGAGTGGCGCATGCGCAGTAGGAAACGGGCAGTGAAGCCGTAAGGCTTCACTGCCTGTTTCCCTTAGTCAGGATGGAGGAACCGGGACCTGCCAGCAGCGATCGGTCGCCGTGGCGGGACCGACATCACAAGCGAGTAGGACAGGTAAGTGTCCTTATTTAAGCTGCTGACTTTAAAAAAAAAACTGGCTGCACCTCATCTTTAAACGGGTTGTAAACCCATTACAACCACTTTAACCTACAGGTAAGCCTAGATTAAGGCCTACCTGTAGTTGCAAGAAATATCTTCCAAACCTTAAAGGTTTAGGAGATATTTGCAGAAATAGCGCATGCACCGTAGACATCGGGCGCAGGCGCACTGAGTGTGCCCTTTTTAACGGCGATCATGCCGTTAGTGGCGGCACCAGCGCGCATGCGTGGGAGTGACATCATCGAGGCTCCGGCCAGTCACAGCGCTGGAGCCGCGATACCCAGAGGTCACTCCGGGAGAGATGGCGCGTCGGAGGAGGCAAACGAGGGCCGCTGCGTGGGCTTCGATCTCAGGTAAATAATTCATAATGAGCGAGTATGCTATGCTATGCATACTCGCTCATCATGCCTTTGTCTTGCAGGATGTATTTTTATTTTTATTTTACCGAGAGGGTTTACTTCCTCTTTAAACACTTTGTTATCTAATCATACTGGAATATCGTTTTAGATTTCCAGTTCCGCTCATACTGACATGGCATTTCTGACAAGATCAACAGACATTTTCTGCATTTGCTACAAACGTCCTTATCCCGAAGAAAGAAAAGGAAGGCAGATACCCGAGGACTGGTTATATGAAATACATTATGTGTTTGTTCTTGGGTCCTTTCTGTAGGAATCTTGTAATGTATATAGTATATGGTGTATAGTATATAGTGTATAGTGTATATGGTGTATAGTATATAGTGTATGGTGTATGGTATATGGTGTATATAGTGTATGGTGTATGGTGTATAGTATATGGTGTACGGTGTATAGTATATGGTGTACGGTGTATAGTATATGGTGTATGGTGTATAGTATATGGTGTATGGTGTATAGTATATGGTGTACGGTGTATAGTATATGGTATATGGTGTATAGTATATGGTGTATGGTGTATAGTATATGGTGTATGGTGTATAGTATATGGTGTACGGTGTATAGTATATGGTATATGGTGTATAGTATATGGTGTATGGTGTATAGTATATGGTGTATGGTGTATAGTATATGGTGTACGGTGTATAGTATATGGTATATGGTGTATAGTATATGGTGTATGGTGTATAGTATATGGTGTATGGTGTATAGTATATGGTGTACGGTGTATAGTATATGGTATATGGTGTATAGTATATGGTGTATGGTGTATAGTATATGGTGTACGGTGTATATAGTGTATGGTGTATAGTGTATAGTATATGGTGTATGGTGTATAGTATATAGTGTATGGTGTATATAGTGTATGGTGTACGGTGTATAGTATATGGTGTACGGTGTATAGTATATGGTGTATGGTGTATGGTGTACGGTGTATAGTATATGGTGTACGGTGTATAGTATATGGTGTACGGTGTATAGTATATGGTGTACGGTGTATAGTATATGGTGTACGGTATATAGTATATGGTATATGGTGTATAGTATATGGTGTATGGTGTATAGTATATGGTGTATGGTGTATATAGTGTATGGTGTATGGTGTATAGTATATGGTGTATAGTGTATAGTATATGGTGTATGGTGTATAGTATATAGTGTATGGTGTATATAGTGTACGGTGTATAGTATATGGTGTATGGTGTATAGTATATGGTGTATGGTGTATAGTATATGGTGTATGGTGTATAGTATATGGTGTATATAGTGTATGGTGTATATAGTATATGGTGTACGGTGTGTAATAACAAGTTTACATTTTTTTAAATGATAAAATATTGCCAAACAATTGGAAGGGAAGTTTGATTTCTATGGTGACACTACCTGCATGGAATTTCTGTTCTTGCCAGGATTTCCTCCGGGTGCTCAGGTTTCCTCCCACACTCCAAAGACATGCTGGTATGTTAATTGGCTCCTGTGTAAATGGTGCCTGCCGGAGGTGAAAAGCTAGGATTACCACCAACCAGGGGCCCTCTGATACGGCAAGCCCATTTTTGGAAAGTACCATTACACTTGCCTATTAGACAAACCTCTGCAATAATGAAGTAGCTTGCAGTAATGTGAAGGATGCCAGTGTCTTTTCCTTGCACACTCACCGGCCACTTTATTAGGTACACCTTGCTAGTACCGGGTTGGACCCCATTTTGTCCTCAGAACTGCCTTCATTCTTTGTGGCATAAATTCCATTCCTCAGAGATTTTGGTCAATAGTGACATGATGGCATCACGCAGTTGCTGCAGATTTGTCGGCTGCACATCCACGATGCGAATCTCTCATTTCACCACATCCCAAAGGTGCTCTAATGGATTGCGATCTGGTGACTGTGGAGGCCATTGGGAGTACAGTGACCTCATTGTCATGTTCAAGAAACCAGTGGTGAGATGATTGGAGCTTTGTGACATGGTGCATTATCCTGCTGGAAGGAGCCATCAGAAGATGGGGACACTGTAGTCATAAAGGGATGGACATGGTCAGCAACAATACTCAGGTAGGCCGTGGTGTTTAATTGATGCTCAATTGGTACTATGGGGCTCAAAGTGTACCAAGAAATCTCCCCCCCCCCACCATTACACCACCACCAGCCTGAACCGTCGATACATTGTGCAAATTGTAGCCTCAGTTTCCTGTTCTTAGCTGACAGGAGTGGCACCCGGTGCGGTCTTCTGCTGCTGTAGCCCATTTGCTTCAAGGTCCAATGTGTTGTGCGTTCAGAGATGGTATTCTGCATACCTTGGTTGTAGGGCTGGGGAAAAAATCGATTTCAAATCTGAATCGAGTTGCAAGCGCAAGTCGATTCATATTTTGACCGAATCGATTTTTTTAGATTTTTTTTTTTCCCATAGGACCGGCGCTCCGCGGACTAGGCCGAAGCCGCGGCCTCGCCTAAAAAATCCTGCCCAGAAGCTCGCCGCGGACTAGGCCAAAGCTGCGGCCTTGCAGCCTTTTCCCAGGATCGCGGAGAGCTGCGGGCAGGATTTTTTAGGTGAGGCCGCGGCTTCGGCCTAGTCCGCGGCCTTTTCCCAGGATCACGGCAGACTAGGCCGAAGCCGCGGCCTCGCCTAAACTCCTGCCGGCGCGGTGTCCATCAGGAAAAAAAAAACTTGATTCGAATCGTGAATCTAGTTTTTTCTTTTTTTTAATTGCAGATTTTTTTTTTGCCCAAAATCGCCCAGCCCTACTTGGTTGTAACAAGTGGTTATTTGAGTTGCTGTTGCCTTTCTATCATCTGTCCATTCTCCTCTGACCTCTGATAATCACAAGGCATTTTCCTCCACACAACCGCCGCTCACTGGATATTTTCTCTTTTTCGGACCATTCTCTGTAAACCCGAGAGATGGTTGTGCGTGAAAATCCCAGTTTTTGAAATACTCAGACCAGCCCGTCCGGCACCAACAACAATTCCACGTTCAAAGTCACTTAAATCCCCTTTCTTCCCCATTTTGGTGCTCGGTTTCAACTTCAGCAAGTCGTCTTCACCATGTCTAGATGCCTAAATGCATTGAGTTGCTGCCATGTGATTGGCTGATTAGAAAATTGTGTTACCAAGCAATTGAACAGCTGTACCTAATAAAGTGACTGGTTAGTGTATGTATCTGTCTGTAGCGTTGGATTAGCTTCTATAGTTGTAACTCCCTATCGCATACCAGATGGCCCTGGTGTCCGCCCGGTAGAGAGTGTTACAGTACGGTAGAGGTGTCCAATAATCCAGCACTTTTACATGGTTTTATACCCAGGGCCGTCTTTAATGTTGATTGGACCCTGGGCAAAATAATTATTGGGGCCCCCCCACCAGGCAATTTTGCTCTCCACCTGCTCTGAGACATACAATAAATATCAGATACACTTAAAATCAGTTTTCTGTATCAGATCAGGCAGTGATTGCAATTGGTTGCCAGAGGTTACAGCATATCATTACCACTTACTGACTGGTTGCTAGAGGTTACAGCACACATTACGGCTCACTGATTAGTTGCTAGAGGTTACAGCACACAATTTCTTCTTGTTGATTGGTTTCTAGAGATTACTTTACAGTAATACTGCTCACTGATTGGTTGCTAGAGGTTACAGCACATCATCTCTTCAATGCAGAGGGGCATGATATACATATAAATGCTGCCTTTATTTACATATGAATGCAGCCGGCCTCAGCTATTTACATATGACTGCCCCGTTATTTACATATGAATGACAGTTATTTACATGTAAACACAGGGTCTGCAGGTGAGTCATCTATACACATCAATAGGGTAGAGCTGGGCAGCATTAGTAGCAGCACTTCACACTGAGATATCAGGACACAGCACAGGACTAAAACTTCAAGGGACAATGGAATTTAAACTGGGATAGTTGGCAAATGTGAGGCAGCTGCTTTGGGCCCCACAACAATGACAGGGCCCAGGGCAGCTGCCCCTTTTGCCCTGCCTTAAAGACGGCCCTGTTTATACCTACTGTACATCTCATTGGATCTTCTGAAGAAACTGATATTAATTCCAGGAAATGCATTGAATTTGGGCTAATCACACCCCCAGTCATAAATGTTTAATCTATTGTTCCACCTATAGTCATATAATTGTGTATTGTTATTGTAGTATATGCATTGGAGTGCTTTCGGATGAGGCAGATTTTCGGAATGTTTATACACTGAGCAAAATTATAAACGCAACACTTTTGTGTTTGCCCCTATTTATCATGAGCTGAACCTAAAGATCTACGACTTTTTGGAGCCAAAGCAGCATGGCTTGACTCAAGATCTTACATGTAAGACTCTTTTTTTTTTTTTTTTGCTATATCACAAATGTTTCAAACCAGAGTGGTGCTGCGGCCATACTGTGTCCTATCTTGATTTCAGTAAAGCATTTGATATGGTTCCACATTAAGATCTCATAAAAAATTTTTTTTAGGACTTATGCCTTGGGGACAATGACCAGTGACCAGTTATGTACTACGAGGCTCTGTACTAGTCCTGTACTGTTTAATCTTTGATTAAAGATATAAGTGAAGGTTTGGTGGGTAGGTATGTATTTTTGCTGATGACACAAAGATGTGCAATAGGATTGATTATACTATAGGTATTAGTAACATGGAACATGATTTTAGATTACTGAAAGATTGGTCAGAAGAGAGAAAACTGCAGTTTAGTGTTGCTAAATGAAAAACAATGCATTTTGGGGAAATAAAACCATCACATAGAGTACAATATTGCGGGTACAGAGTTTTCCATATCTGTTGTCTTAAGATTTCTAGGGTGCGTCACTAGAGGGATCACCAGCAGGAGGAAGGAGGCCCTGATATCTCTATACAGTAAAACATTGGATTGCGAGTGTAATTCGTTCCGGAAACATGCTTGTAATCCAAAGCACTTGTATATCAAGGCAAATTTCCCCATAAGAAATAATAGAAACTCAGATGATTCGTTCCACAACCATTTATTAACAGTTTCTTCAGTTTATAGTCCATATAAAAAGATTATAGCAATGTGATAGGTCGTGTAACCATAAAATGACCATCTACAAATGGAAGCCTCCACAAGGGAATTAGAAAAAAAATCCAGCAGGAGCTCCAGAGTATTAAAGAGAAGAGAGGTGCCTCTAAGTGTAGCAATATGTTGCTAAATGTTGTACCTTCATTAAATGTAACTATATTGCTACACTTAGAGGCACCTTTCTTCTCTTTTATACTCAGTTGTGACATGACGGTACTTGTATATCAAGACATCGCTTGTATATCAAGACAAAATGTATTTAAAAATGTAGCTTGTCTTGCAAAACGCTCTCAAACCAAGGTTTTTCTGTATATGTATAGTGAAAAGTCAGCTGTATTAGTCAATATACTGGAAACCCACTGCCACATCCCGACTATTTGGAAAGAAAAACAAGAGAGTGCCCCTGGGACATTATAGGCAGTGATTGTGACCAGATAAGAGAGTATAGTAAAAGTACAACATTTTATTTAAATATGAATATAAAATAGCTAGATGTAGACATCAATAGCACAATAAATTTCTTGAATTAAATCAAAAAATGGTAGTCATTGGTATACAATACAGAACTGTAATCATAACACATGGTTGATCTCTAGGTGGGGGGCCAAGCCGTGCAAAATTATGAGGAAGATCCCAACATGTTTCGGAATATAATACATTCCTTCTTCAGGGGATGATCAGAAAGGAGTTGACTGTATGTTCTGGTGGTATAATAACAAAGTGTCAGCATTGTTGACATATACAGGAAGGGTGTGAATACGGTTCAGTAGGGCATTATTTTCAATATAAAACTAAGATCAAGAACACAGAGATATGACCTCAAACTACCAGGAGGATAGTTCAAAAATTTCCTTAGAAAGTATCATTTTATTGAAAGAGTTCTTGATGCTTGGGATAGACTTCCAGTAGAGAGAGGTAGTGAGTCAGTTATGTAAGTGGATTCAAACATGCTTGGGAAAAACATAAATCTATACTCAGACAAAAAGGTTAAAAAAAGGGGTGGACTCGATGAACCACTTGGCCTTTTTCCGCCATCACTCTTCTATGTTTCTATTTTATGATAGAAAGATGAAGTTTGCTATATGGTTCCATGGTCTACTGCACTTTGCCCATCACACTTTACCTTACTAAATAAGCCCAATGTTGTATGTGGGATATCAGGTATGTGTAATAAGCTCAGTGTTGTATGTGGGATATCAGGTATGTGTAATAAGCTCAGTGTTGTATGTGGGATATCAGGTATGTGTAATAAGCTCAGTGTTGTATGTGGGATATCAGGTATGTGTAATAAGCTCAGTGTTGTATGTGGGATATCAGGTATGTGTAATAAGCTCAGTGTTGTATGTGGGATATCAGGTATGTGTAATAAGCTCAGTGTTGTATGTGGGATATCAGGTATGTGTAATAAGCCCAGTGTTGTATGTGGGATATCAGGTATATGTAATAAGCCCAGTGTTGTATGTGGGATATCAGGTATGTGTAATAAGCTCAGTGTTGTATGTGGGATATCAGGTATGTGTAATAAGCCCAGTGTTGTATGTGGGATATCAGGTATGTGTAATAAGCCCAGTGTTGTATGTGGGATATCAGGTATGTGTAATAAGCTCAGTGTTGTATGTGGGATATCAGGTATGTGTAATAAGCCCAGTGTTGTACAGGCATACTCCACTTTTAAGTACACAATGGGTTTTATTTACTAAAGCTGGAAAGCGCAAAATCTGTCTCACTTCTGCATAAAAACCAATGAGCTTCCAGGTTTTATTACCAGGCTTAATTGAACAAGCTGGGGTTAGAGGCTCGTTGGTTTCTATGCAGAAATGAGCCTGATTTTGGGCTTTCCAGCTTTAGTAAATAAAACCCATTGTGTACTTAAAAGTGGGGTATGCCTGTATGTGGGATATCAGGTATGTGTAATAAGCCCAGTGTTGTATGTGGGATATCAGGTATGTGTAATAAGCTCAGTGTTGTATGTGAAGTATCAGGTATGTGTAATAAGCCCAGTGTTGTATGTGGGATATCAGGTATGTGTAATAAGCTCAGTGTTGTATGTGGGATATCAGGTATGTGTAATAAGCCCAGTGTTGTATGTGAAGTATCAGGTATGTGTAATAAGCCCAGTGTTGTATGTGGGATATCAGGTATGTGTAATAAGCTCAGTGTTGTATGTGAAGTATCAGGTATGTGTAATAAGCTCAGTGTTGTATGTGGGATATCAGGTATGTGTAATAAGCCCAGTGTTGTATGTGGGATATCAGGTATGTGTAATAAGCTCAGTGTTGTATGTGGGATATCAGGTATGTGTAATAAGCCCAGTGTTGTATGTGAAGTATCAGGTATGTGTAATAAGCCCAGTGTTGTATGTGGGATATCAGGTATGTGTAATAAGCTCAGTGTTGTATGTGAAGTATCAGGTATGTGTAATAAGCCCAGTGTTGTATGTGGGATATCAGGTATGTGTAATAAGCCCAGTGTTGTATGTGGGATATCAGGTATATGTAATAAGCCCAGTGTTGTATGTGGGATATCAGGTATGTGTAATAAGCCCAGTGTTGTATGTGGGATATAAGGTATGTGTAATAAGCCCAGTGTTGTATGTGGGATATCAGGTATGTGTAATAAGCTCAGTGTTGTATGTGGGATATCAGGTATGTGTAATAAGCCCAGAGTTGTATGTGGGATATCAGGTATGTGTAATAAGCCCAGTGTTGTATGTGGGATATCAGGTATGTGTAATAAGCTCAGTGTTGTATGTGGGATATCAGGTATGTGTAATAAGCCCAGTGTTGTATGTGGGATATCAGGTATGTGTAATAAGCCCAGTGTTGTATGTGGGATATCAGGTATGTGTAATAAGCTCAGTGTTGTATGTGGGATATCAGGTATGTGTAATAAGCCCAGTGTTGTATGTGGGATATCAGGTATGTGTAATAAGCCCAGTGTTGTATGTGGGATATCAGGTATGTGTAATAAGCTCAGTGTTGTATGTGGGATATCAGGTATGTGTAATAAGCCCAGTGTTGTATGTGGGATATAAGGTATGTGTAATAAGCCCAGTGTTGTATGTGGGATATCAGGTATGTGTAATAAGCCCAGTGTTGTATGTGGGATATCAGGTATGTGTAATAAGCCCAGTGTTGTATGTGGGATATCAGGTATGTGTAATAAGCTCAGTGTTGTATGTGGGATATCAGGTATGTGTAATAAGCTCAGTGTTGTATGTGGGATATCAGGTATGTGTAATAAGCTCAGTGTTGTATGTGGGATATCAGGTATGTGTAATAAGCCCAGTGTTGTATGTGGGATATCAGGTATGTGTAATAAGCTCAGTGTTGTATGTGGGATATCAGGTATGTGTAATAAGCTCAGTGTTGTATGTGGGATATCAGGTATGTGTAATAAGCCCAGTGTTGTATGTGGGATATCAGGTATGTGTAATAAGCTCAGTGTTGTATGTGGGATATCAGGTATGTGTAATAAGCCCAGTGTTGTATGTGGGATATCAGGTATGTGTAATAAGCTCAGTGTTGTATGTGGGATATCAGGTATGTGTAATAAGCCCAGTGTTGTATGTGGGATATCAGGTATGTGTAATAAGCTCAGTGTTGTATGTGGGATATCAGGTATGTGTAATAAGCCCAGTGTTGTATGTGGGATATCAGGTATGTGTAATAAGCCCAGTGTTGTATGTGGGATATCAGGTATGTGTAATAAGCTCAGTGTTGTATGTGGGATATCAGGTATGTGTAATAAGCCCAGTGTTGTATGTGGGATATCAGGTATGTGTAATAAGCCCAGTGTTGTATGTGGGATATCAGGTATGTGTAATAAGCTCAGTGTTGTATGTGGGATATCAGGTATGTGTAATAAGCCCAGTGTTGTATGTGGGATATCAGGTATGTGTAATAAGCCCAGTGTTGTATGTGGGATATCAGGTATATGTAATAAGCCCAGTGTTGTATGTGGGATATCAGGTATGTGTAATAAGCTCAGTGTTGTATGTGGGATATCAGGTATGTGTAATAAGCCCAGTGTTGTATGTGGGATATCAGGTATGTGTAATAAGCTCAGTGTTGTATGTGGGATATCAGGTATGTGTAATAAGCCCAGTGTTGTATGTGGGATATCAGGTATGTGTAATAAGCCCAGTGTTGTATGTGAAGTATCAGGTATGTGTAATAAGCCCAGTGTTGTATGTGGGATATCAGGTATGTGTAATAAGCCCAGAGTTGTATGTGGGATATCAGGTATGTGTAATAAGCCCAGTGTTGTATGTGGGATATCAGGTATGTGTAATAAGCCCAGTGTTGTATGTGAAGTATCAGGTATGTGTAATAAGCCCAGTGTTGTATGTGGGATATCAGGTATGTGTAATAAGCCCAGAGTTGTATGTGGGATATCAGGTATGTGTAATAAGCCCAGTGTTGTATGTGGGATATCAGGTATGTGTAATAAGCCCAGTGTTGTATGTGAAGTATCAGGTATGTGTAATAAGCCCAGTGTTGTATGTGGGATATCAGGTATGTGTAATAAGCTCAGTGTTGTATGTGAAGTATCAGGTATGTGTAATAAGCCCAGTGTTGTATGTGAAGTATCAGGTATGTGTAATAAGCCCAGAGTTGTATGTGGGATATCAGGTATGTGTAATAAGCTCAGTGTTGTATGTGGGATATCAGGTATGTGTAATAAGCCCAGTGTTGTATGTGGGATATCAGGTATGTGTAATAAGCCCAGTGTTGTATGTGGGATATCAGGTATGTGTAATAAGCCCAGTGTTGTATGTGGGATATCAGGTATGTGTAATAAGCCTTCAGAAGTTCCACACTCACCTTGACACCCCCACACACCGCTCAGTTTCAGTCACTAAGAAATTACATGTACAGTATGTCTCCACCAATGCCTGTGATCTTCCCACTAAGAGTACATCGGTGTTTTACCCAACAACCACGGCTAGCTCATCTCATAAGTAGAATATCACAGCAGGGCAGGTGGTTGGATGAGGTTTAAGGTGTAAGTTCTGGATTGACGTGTATTATTTCTGTTCCGTGACTTAGCAACTCCTGTACCAGTGTATTTCGTTTTCATTTAGAACTGCACGTTTTATTTTAACGCTGGATTCCAGGCAGTTGGCTAAATACAAAGACAAAATACATATACCTGTTATATTTTTGTATGTTCAGTCCTGAAATATACACGGCTCACATACACCAAAGTAGGAAAGGAATTTGAAATGGGACTTTTTAGGTGCATGAAAAACACAGAAAATATATCAAAAGTAGGTTTTATTTATACAAAAATATAGATAGAATATAAAATCCATCATACAATAAAATAGAGTTTCAGGTAAGCATGCAGACAAGTTTCTCAACATGTTTCGCCATTTAATTTGGCTTCTTCATGAGTATTTGTCGAGCACTACTGAAACAAAAAAGAAAATAAACAAAAACAAGAAAATACAAAAGTAATATACAAAATAGCTTTGAATTAATATTTTTAGGCGCTTCCATCATTATTTACAGGTAATTTATTTTTCCTTTTTTATTATTTTTTGTTATATATCTTGAGCTTTTTGTATATAGTGTAGACCCTTTCAAGTCATTTGTGATTAATGTCTTGTTATATTTTGTCTCATATTTGTATATTACTTTTGTATTTTTTTGTTTTTGTTTATTTTCTTTTTTGTTTCAGTAGTGCTCGACAAATACTCCTGAAGAAGCCAAATTAAATGGCGAAACATGTTGAGAAACTTGTCTGCATGCTTACCTGAATCTCTATTTTATTGTATGATGGATTTTATATTTTATCTATATTTTTCTATTTTTTGTATAAAAAAAACTACTTTTGATATATTTTCTGTGTTTTTCATGCACCTAAAAAGTCCCATTTCAAATTCCTTTCCTACTTTTATTAAGGGATGTGGTGCCTATGATGTACAGGTGACAGGTATTATTCAAATTTTCACATACACCAAAGTCAGGGCACCAGTCAGCCGGGTGACCTGAATTTTCAGGCCAAGAAATAAAACCTGGTCACAGGCCCCCAAACCTGTTATTGGACAGTGAACCAAGAGCAACATTCTGGTGAGGTTAGGTCTCTGCTCTCTGGAAAATAACACAAGGGGCACAAACTAAGTGCAGTAATAAAACACAAGATTATTAAAAAGCCAATGGGCAACTCACATGTAAAAAAGAGAAAGGCGGGCATGTCTGATTTATCTGCGGTCTGATGGTTGGCACAAGTCAGGTTCTCCGACTGGACGGATGCTTCTGCTCCTCACCGCTCTCAAAGACCATGGGTATTGTCTACATTAATCTTGGCCTCAACCTTATCAGTCTCCCAGCCCCGTCCTGACAAAAGCACCCCACAAAATGATACTATCACCATCATGCTTTGGGGTGATTTCCACCACACATATTATTTTGCACAGAGGCTGTAAAGGGAGGTTTGGCTTTCACCGAACCATAGAACCATAGAACCATAGAACCATATTCACCTCCATATATTTTGGCAAACTCAAAGTGTGATTTGATTTCTTCGATAATCGCTTTCTTCTTGTCATATTCTTCTATGAATCTTCTGTTCTTTGTGGCTCATTCTCGGGTACCATTGGCCTCCTGGTTGTTTCTACCCTTTTTTCCTGGTCAAAAAGTTGTTGGTTGTGTCATTCTTTTCAATGGGATTATTGGTGTCCAATGAGCTGCTCAGACCTTACTGGCTCTTCTCTAGGACTTTTTCCTGAACTTATTTAATGAGCTCTTCCTGTTGCTCTTTGTTTAGATACGCATTCAAACAAACTCCAGGGCCTTCCCAAAACAGGTTTATTTATTTTGAGAACATGCGACGTTCTATTTGCCCTCAGATGACTCCATTCAATGAATTATGTGACTTGTGAAAGCAGTTGGTTGCACCGGAACTTATTTACGCCCCTTTCACACTGAGGCGTATTTCAGGCGTTTTAGCGCTAAAAATAGCGCATAAATAACGCCTGAAATACTCCTGCCCCAGTATTCTCAATGTGAAAGCCCGAGGGGTTTCACACTGAGGCGATGCGCTGGCAGGAGGAGAAAAAAATATCCTGCAAGCCGCATCTTTGGAGCGGTGTGTATACCGCTCCTTTGCCACTCCTTCCCATTGAAATCAATGGGACACCGCGGTAATACCTCCCGCAAACCGCAGCTGTAGCTGCGGTTTGCGGGCGGTATTAACCCTTTTTCGGGGTTTAAACCGCACCGCTAGCGTCCGAATATCGCGGTAAATACGGCGGTATATCGGCACTAAAAATCGCGCTGCTATACCACCACCGCACATGCCCGCCCCAGTGTGAAAGGGGCCTTAGAGTTTTCAGAGCAAAGGTTGAAAACTTTTCTTCCCCTATAGTGGAACCTTGGATTCCGAGCAGGAGACTTCTCGTGATCCAAAGTACTCGCATATTAAATCGAGTTTCCCCATAGAAGTCAATGGAAACGAAAATAATTTGTTCCACACTGACTTTAATGGCATGCAATACCGCATGTGGCCAGAGGTTGGGGGCGCCGGAGAGCCTTTAGAAACACTTGGAAAGGCCCGAGGACAGCTCGGCTGACCTCGGAAACACCCGGGAACGGAGTATTTCCGAGCATTTCCAAACAGCTCTGCTAAGCTCCGGCGTCCCCCCCCACCTCAGGCCAAATGCGGTACTGCACACCCCATTAGCTAGAATTCTGCTCATTTTGCAAGACAACACTCGCAAACCGAGTCAGAATAAAAAAAAAAAAGTTGCTCGTCTTTCAAAATGCTCGTTAACCGCGTTACTCGTAAGCCGAGGTTCCACGGTATATGTAAGTATTTAGAATAACTGTCTAGACTGACTATTTTTTTTAAAGCGGAACTTCACTCTCTCAATCAACATTGACTATATTTTATCCTCATGCTGCTACCATTACTAAATAGATAGGAAAATACTGTATATAATATTTACTTTTTACATTTTTGTATTTATTTTTTACATTTCTTGAGTTACTTCCTGGTTTCTGGCCTAGGCCAAAATGATGTCATACACCCTAGGTGTCTTCAGGAGGGGAGGAGGAGTTTTCTCAGCTAAGCACGCCCTTCTGCCTGAGCTAGGGTCATATGGATTCTAGGAAGTAAATTCTACGTGAATCATCTGCCCTTAGTCAGAAATGCTAGGGGGGTTTTTGTCAAAGTAATTTCTCAACAAAATAAAGCATGGAGACATGGAAGGATGGATGAGTTTGCTTTGAATATTAAAAATGAAATAGCATTTTTGGTTTGTGGTGCTCAGATACAGTGCAGTGAAGTTCTACTTTAATTAGCTGCTTAATGTTTTTAAAAAGTGATACCTACCTTTATATGTGCTTGATGCAGGTAGCACTGTTACTGTGAATGAAGAGAAATTGGTACATGTGTGCTGTTCCCTGGACAGAGATGGTTATTTATTAATCTCAGATAATGCCGCTATTCGCACTTATACACAGAAGCTCGCCTTGACCTGATATTAGAGCCATTTACTATCGCTGGTTAATGAATAATGCAGACTGCTTCCTTGTTCAATGTGCTTGCTTTAGGAATCCTGTTCCTCTTATTCACATTTTCAGTTCATTTATTGTCCTTATAAGCCCTGGTTCACATTGGTGCGTTTTTACATGCGATTTGAGATGTCAAATCGCATGTCAAATCGGCCACAATTGCCGGCAATGGCACTGTCCAAATCGGTGCGACCCCGCATTTGCAGCGCCGCACTGATTTCAAAAAGTAGTTTCTGTACTCCTTTTTGCGATTTCGGGTGCGATTTCCATTGACATCTGTGCAGAAACCCACACAGATGTCTGTGAAATCGCCGCCGAAATCGGGACTGACATGCAGGAATGAGCTGAACTCGCACGGCTTCATTCCCGCAGCTCAGTGTGAGCCTGGGCTAAATAAGATACAATTATAAATACCGGCCCACAAATTTCATTTAGGTGTTCAGTTGTATATTTATCTTCAGCCTTTTACCTGTCAGAGTACATGAGAGCATCACACAGCAGAGCCCCGGAGTTATATACATTCCTGTTCACTACACTCACCGGCCACTTTATTAGGTACACCTTGCTAGTACTGAGTTGGACCCCCTTTTGCCTTCAGAACTGCCTTCATTCTTCATGGAATAGATTCAACAAGGTGTTGGAAACATTCCTCAGAGATTGACTGGTTAGATGTTGAATTTTAAAAGCAGCGAACTTTAGCAAACCTGTGAGATGAGCAGGCTTGCCCCTGCTTTTAAAATTCAACATCTAACTAGTCAGACGGAGTTCTAAGTACTGGATTTCACTATATAACTCACTTTACTGTTAAAAATAAGTGTAAAATGCAAAACTCCGGTGGGTGTAACAAGATGTCCGCTTCCCCCCTTCTCAGTGTATTCTTACTATGGAGGAGTGCGGGGTGTAGCAAGATGGCCGTGACGAAACGTCACTTCCGTTACACATTCCGACGGGTCGCCAAATCTGATGAAACACAGGCTGTCTCTTTCCACAACTTCCTGGATTCCCAGCATGCTTTGTAGCTTCTCCACAATTTCTAAGGACTACTTATCCCATGGTACCTCGCTGCCTGGAAGCAATATTTCCTGTACTGACTCCGTCTCCTGAAACTCCTTCTTCCAGACCCTCTGTAGTTCAGAAGGCAGGCTCTGTGAAATATGACACAGCATTACTTACTCACAGGGCATAGTAAATATGTGTCACTGAAGGAAGGAAATGTGTCGGGATCTTTGCAAAGTAAGTTTACAAGCTTCAAGATCGCTCAGATTTATAAGTAGGCTAGAAATATTTAAAATGCAATGTGGAAATGAATATATGATTTTACATTTTGACCATAGATAGATGTGGTCAGTAAAATGCCGTTCTTCCTAGTGACATGTCACTGATCGAATGCTCCCTCTCATCGGGAGCAGCGATCAGTGACGTGTCACTCGTAGCCACGCCCCTAACAGTTAGAATTAGGGATGTACCAATACTAGTATCGGTATCGGTACCGATACCGAGCATTTCCCCGAGTACTTGTACTCGGGGAAATGCTCCGATGCTTCACCCGATACCTGGGCAGTCAGGGATGATCGGTGCGGTGGGTGGAGTTACAAGCACTGATCTGCCTGTATACATTTCAATAAAGCATGACCGCTTCTCCCCGGACCCCGCCCCCTTTTCAGCTGTTTTAGTGAAATTTATACAGCGGTGATCAGTGCTTGTAACTCCCCCCAAAGCCGCACCGATTACCGCTGACTGTCCCTGTATCTTCCTCCGTGCTGCTGCTGCTATACTCCTCCACACTCTGTGTCCCCCTGTGTGCTGCCCTCCCCCTCCATGCTCTGTGTCCCCCTCGGTGCTGCTCTCCCTCTCCGGGTTCGTTGTCCCCCTCCGTGCTGCTGCTGTCCGCGCTCCGTGTCCCGTGTCGCCCTCCTGCTGCTCTCCCCCTCCGCGCTCCGAGTTCCCCTCCATGTCCTCCTCCACTCCCTCTGTCCTCGATCTGTCAGGATGGAGAGCGGAGGTAGGAGCCGCTAAAGCCGGCTCCTTCCTTTTCTGAATGAACAGGGTCAGTGATCACTGACTCTGTCCATTCATATAACTGAAACATCGTAACCTGTGTTTACGATGCTTCAGTTTATGAATGGAGAGGAGCCTCCTGTCCATTCATTTTAGCTGAGGCTGCAGAGAAAGGGACTGGGGAATCTGTGTCCTCAGTCCCTTTCTCTGTCTCATAGGGGAGATGTCAGGGGTCTGTTAAGACCCCTGACATCTCACCAAAGCCCCCCAACAGCGCAAAAAAAAAAAGGGACAAAAATGCAATAAATAAAAAAAAATGAATTGTAAAAAATAATAAAATTTAAATAAAAAAACACACTGACACAATCCACTCCCCCCCCTAAAAAAATAAAACATAAAGCACTGTAAAAATAACATAACAAAAAATTGTAAAAAAAAAAAAATTGTAAAAAAAAAAAAATACTGACACATGACATTAAAAAAGTATCAGTAATCGGTATCGGCGAGTACTTGAAAAAAAGTATCGGTACTTGTACTCTGTCTTAAAAAAGTGGTATCGGGACAACCCTAGTTAGAATCACTCCCTAGGACACACTTAACCCCTTCAGCGCCCCCTACAGGTTAACCCCTTCACTGCCATTGTCATTTTTACAGTAATCAGTGCATTTTTATAGCACTGATCGCTGTAAAAATTACAATGGTCCCAAAATGATGTCAAAAGTGTCCGATGTGTCTGCCATAATGTCACGATAAAATTTGCTGATCGCCGCCATTACTAGTTAAAAAAAAATTATTAATAAAAATGCCATAAAACTATCCCCTTTTTTGTAGACGCTATAACTTTTGCGTAAACCGATCAATAAACGCTTATTGCAATTTTTCTTTTTTACCAAAAATATGTAGAAGAATACGTATCGGCCTAAACTGAGGAAAAAAATTGTTTTTTTTTATATTTTTTTTGGGGATATTATTTATTATAGCAAAATTGTCGCTCTATTTTTGTTTATAGCGCAAAAAATAAAAAAACAAAAAAACGCAGAGGTGATCAATCACCACCAAAAGAAAACTCTATTTGTGGGGAAAAAAAGGACGTCAATTTTGTTTGGGAGCCACGTCGCACAACCTCGCAATTGTCAGGTAAAACGACGCAGTGCCGAATCGCAAAAAGTGGCCTGGTCTTTGGCCAGCCAAATGGTCCGGGGCTTAAGTGGTTAATCGGGAAAAAACAACCCTGCATAGTAAACCATAGAACAGAAAAACATGGCAACAGAATTTATAATGTGACACTAAATGATATCCTTATTCTTCAAACATAATCCATACACATCCACCAATTAACCACTTGATCTCTGGAAGATTTACCCCCCCCCCTTGATGAACAGGCAACCTTTTGCTTTACGGCACTGCATTAATTACTTTGATTGACAATTGCGCGGTCAATTATGTCATTTTTTCCCCCCACAAATAGAGCTTTGTTTTGGTGGTATTTGATCGCCTCTGCTTTTTTTTTTTTTTTCTTGCGCTATAAACAAAAAAAACACAGGCAATTTTGAAAAAAAAATTATTTTTTACTTTCTGCCATAAAACACATTCAATAAAAAATAAAAAAATAACAATTTCTTCATCAATTTAGGCCAATATGTATTCTGCTACGTTTTTGGTAAAACAATTCCCACTAAGTGTAGTTAATTGATTGGTTTGTGCAAAAGTTATAGCGTCTACAAACTATTAAATATATACACTGGAATTTCTTTTTTTTTATACTAGTAATGGCGACGATCAGTGACTTATAGCAGGACTGTGATATTACGGCGGACAATCTGACACTTTTGACACTTTGTGGGAACCAGTGACACTAATACAGTAATCAGTGCTAAAAATATGCACTGTCACTATACTAATGACACTGACTGGGAAGGGGTTAAACATCTAGGGGGACCAAGGGGTTAAATGTGTGCCTAACCTGTGTTTTTGTGTTTACTGTGTGCTGCTTTCATTAAGGGATGTGCTGGATTTTATTCCCTGCTTTGCATGGAAACAAAATCCAGCACATCCCCACTAACAGGACAGAGCTTTTACCTTACGTAGGCAGAGCTTTGTTCTGCCTTTCTCCCCACCAACCAGTGGGTGGCGGCGAACATCCATTGGCTGGCACCCGCTGATCGGCTTGTGCTGTGACTAATCACAGCAAAAGCGGGCCGCCAGCGGCGTACGTGCACGCCCCCTACCTGGATGAGCAGAATCACACATGTATATGTGATTCTGTGCAGCCGGCCCTAAGTGTCGCAGTAGATGTACAGTGCACGATCGGCAAGTGTGCTAAACGCTCAATATTTTTTTTAGCTTAATGCATTGTAAGGAAGGAGTTATGCATACACCACGGCAATTGATTTTTTTTATATCTTTGTACCCAACACTTATATAGTATGGTGATCACTACCACCGGCTCCAGTCCACACAGCTTCTATCTCCCGAAACCTCTGGCCAGGTAGCTTGCACTACATATTCCATGACCCCTTACCCAGCTGTCACACTGTGCATGCACGTTGAAAGCACACCAAGGACCCCAGCTGTGCCCAGCACCTGAGCCTGCCACACTGTGCATGATTGCTGCCCGAGCAGAGCAAAGACATGTCTAGGAATATGCATATATGGGTGTCACCAATGGGTCACTACAAGCCAAGGTGTCACCCGTAGAAAGGTTGGGTTAACCCCAAAAAATGAGAAAATAGACTAGGAGCACCATCAGAAGAATAAGGCCCATCATCAACATAATATATTTTATATAAAAAGTAAGGTTTAACCACTTCAGTTCCAGAAGGTTTTAATCTGTTCATGACCAGGCCATTGTTTGATATTCAGCACTGCACTACTTTAAAGCGTTTGTTACCCCAATATTTCATATTCCTGATACATGCTGTACCATGTACTTGTATGAGAATGTCTCCTGTTCTCTTTGCATTGCTTCCTTTATTTAAAATCCCCGGTGTTCCTGCCAGTCCCTCTGCTTTCCTATTAAAAACTGACCACACTAAGCAGGAGAACGCAGCATGGTCAGTTCTCAGCGTGCTCTCCTCCAAAAGATTAAAACTTGTCCTGACACACCACCGCTGCACAGCCATTCACTGGGAAGCTTAGTGTGCTGCAACTCCTCCCCCCCTCCCCAACTCTTATGCAGCTGAGAACAGAGGGCATGTGATCATTTATAAAGGGGAAAAAAGGTATGAATGTATTGTTTTACAATCATCATTAACTGGCAATTGCGCAGTCATGCAACACTGTACCCAAACTAAATTTATATAATTAAAAATTTTCACACAAATATAACTTTTGTTTGGTGGTATTTGATCACCTCTGGGTTTTTCATTTTTATGGGATATAAACGGGGGAAAAATAGACTTAAAATGAAAAAATTAAAACTATTTTTTTTTACTTTCTGCTATAAAACCTCTCCTTCATTCATTTTGGCCAAAATGCATTCTACTACATGTCTTTGGTAATAAAAAGCAAACGAGAGGGTGGCTATGTTCCTACGTACAGTGGGACCATGGAGAATGAACACAGAAACCCTCTAATGCCGCGTACACAAGATCGGAAATTCCGACAAGAAAAGTCCGATGTGAGGTTTTAATTCCGGAAATTCCGACCGTGTGTAGGCTCCATCTGACTTTTTCTGTCGCAATTTCCGTCAACAAAAGATTGAGAGCGGGTTCTCTATTTTTCAGACGGAAAAAGTTTCTATCGGAAAATCCGCTCGTCTGTATGCAATTCCGACGCGCAAAAAAACACGCATGCTCAGTATCAAGCAGAAGAGCCGAACTGCCTATTGAACTTCATTGATCTTGGCTCATCGTATGTCTTGTACGTCACCGCATTCTTGACAGTCGGAATTTCCGACAAGATTTGTGTGACCGTGTGTATGCAACACAAGTTTGAGCCAACATTCCGTCAGAAAAAAATCCACGGTTTTCTTGTCGGAATTTCTGATCGTGTGTACGGGGCATAACAGAAAGAGGGATCACAGCAGTGCTGACACTCCCCTCGCTCCCATTAAGCAGAGTTCCACACACCGATAAAGTGTCCAACTCTTGTTTATTATAGCACACAAATAAACAGTCCTTTGCCAACTGACTGGTTGGGACCCATAAAACAGTTCAATACGGTGGGGTGAGCAGGTCGAGGCACTGTCCTAACAATTAATCTAAACCACTGTGGTTTCACCAGCGGTTGCTATAGCCATTGGCTAGAGAGATAACTTGAATCTTTGGAGTCTCTACCAGTGACTCTAGAGAACATGAACTGGAGTACCTTCGCTGCGTTGTGACCCCTGTCAGGGGGAAGATGTCCCTCCAAGGGAGTTACCAGAGGCCCCTCCGTCACCGGGTTGATGCTGCTCCGAGCTCTTCAGAAGGGTAACCTCTCCGGCCTCCTCACCTCAGACACAGGCCCCATCTACCTCAGGGTCCCTCGGACTCATCCGCCCTTGCGGAGCCCAGTCGAAGTCACTGGGCCCCAGGCCTCCGGTGTAGTACCTCACCCCAGGCTTAAGGTGCCTGAGATGGACGCCAACACTGCTCCGACCAGGCCATGGGCGCCTGGGCTGGATCTCCGGACCACCGGCACCCAGGCCTAAGATGCCTGGGCGCGTGATGCAGAAGAAGACCTCGTGGCGAGGGCGTCTCTCCCCTTTATATCCTCCTGTGACGTCACAGCAGGTTCCCCGCCCCGCTGTACCACCGCCTGAACAGGACAAAAAGGGGACAGCACTGTGGCAGTGATTCTACCTCGACCCGTGGGAACACCGCCACCCACAGGTCAAGGAGAATAGTAGGGCCGAAACAACTAATCGATTAATCGACAACTAATCGATTATGAAATTAATCGATTACAATTTTCATAATCGATTAATCGGCCAGTAACATAATGAGGTTAAAAAAAAACTAAAATTAACCCTTTATAGTACAAAAAAAGCAAATTGCTACTGTAAATATTACTTTCACTGTCCCACAGTAAAAAATTAACCCCTTACAGTAGCGATTATTTGCTCTTTTTGTACTAATTTTAGTTTTTTTAACCCCATGTTAAACATCTCAGGCCTGGGTCACACCTCCGTGTTTTTTGGTGCTTTTTGCAGAAACACACTGCAGTTCATTTACATGGTTTCTATGGGACATGTTCACATCCATGATTTTTTCAGCTGCTGCGTATTTGGAAGGGGCAAGGACTTTTTTTTAACACAAAACGGTGCTATTTTAGTTTTTGGGTTTAATATACTTCAATGGAGAAGCTGCAGAAAAGCATGTAATAATTTGTGTTTTGTAATCTGCCCAACAACAAATTGGCCAAAAAAAATGTAAAAATGCAAATCGCAGCAAAATTACTTTTTTTTTTACGGTAATCAACCAATTAGTCGATTAATCGAAACAATAATCGGCCAACTAATCGATTATGAAAATAATCGTTAGTTGCAGCCCTAGAGAATAGTACACCACCAAAGTCCTCCACGATTTAAATGGTGTAAATCCTCTCATGATTTACACATCCTGGATCATACTACCACCCAGGTGTACCCCCTAAATTTAGACCCCCGCTACATACACAATGGGGTTTATTTACTAAAGCTGAAAAACGCGCAAAATCAGGCTAATCCTGGCTTGATCAATTAAGCCTGGTAACAAAACCTGGAAGCTCGTTGGGTTATATGCAGAATTGAGCCTGATTTTGCACTTTCCAGCTTTAGTAAATAAACCCCATTGTGTACTTAAAAGTGGGGTATGCTGTATATAAAAGTGCATGCAGGGCACTGGGCAGACCACTAGGGACAATGGGGGTGTGTAATTTTTTTATACAGTACTGTAATCTGTAAGATTACAGTGTACTGTATGTATACTGTGTTTTAACCTTTTTCAATTTGGCGCCGATCTCCGCCCCCGTGCGTCGTAACGTCGCAGGGAACAGAGCTCGGCGGCACTGTGTGAATCGAGCGAGGAGACAACTCGATCACACAGCGGGGAGGCATCGCAGGATCCAGGGGACAAGATAAGTAACTCTGTCTGGATCACTGCGATGCAATCCCGAGTCTGGCTCGGGGTTACCGCTTTTGGTGCTGAAACTTCACCCCGAGCCAGACTCGGGAATACCGCTAGACAGGTTAACAAAAAAAAAATCCTGGCCGCTATAATTCATGCGCCCGGTACCCTGAAAGGGGCCGGACACATGAATAGGAGGTGGCCGCAGCTATGCTATGCATGAATCTATTCATTATGCATATTGGGGGGGGGGGGGGGGGTGGCGTGGAGAGAGGGGGCGAGGCCCAGGCTCCCCTAATGGACGGGCCACCACTGTGCAGAAGAGACATTGCATGAACTATCCTACAAATCAGCGACCGTTGGAAGAAGAAATGTCAAAAAGAGAATTCCCGATCTGACAGTTACCTGTGTGTATACATTTTCACACTGAGATGTAGGTACAGTAATAGTTCTAGTAGAAGGTTGCGTCGTGTCTTCCTGCTGTCTGCTATTTACGGGATGTGTAGGCTTGGCTGCCAAAATAAAATCGTAGCAGCGGGAAAGTTTAGACTTTAGAGCGACAAACTTTTTGAATGACAGTCTGCTCAGGCAGAGATGTTAGAAGTGTTGTTTTAAATTTGCTAACCACAGGAAGACACATTGAAGCATAATGGCTCCGCTCAGCTATCTCTCTCCGAGTTTTGCATCTTCTGCCTATAATGTGTGGTTGACTGTGTTAGACCGATCTGACTTTACTATCTGATGTGTAGTGTGTGTTATACGTCTTCAGATTCTTTAGTGTTTTCTCAGCATGGGTTCATTTCCAAAAGAAAAAAAAATGATAATAATAAATCAAGGGTGAATTATGATCCCCAGCCAAGGCCTGGGCTTCTACCACAATCTGAAACAAATAGAAGAGAAACAACACAATGCTTTTGCTATGTGCGAGCAAACAGGGTAATGGCACATATTGAAATTCAATTTCACTGGCATCTGTGTGGTCAGGAGCGGCGCTGGGCCCTTGGCAGAGAACCTTCATAGCCGTTCCAACTCATAGAAGATATGCCGTGATGGTTTGATCAAGGGATCTCAAAATCAAATGAATATTGTCTCCATAAAGGGAGCCTGTGATGACATATAGTGAATAGATTTAACCCGTTTGTGCCTCAAGCCCTGTACACACGATCGGTTTTCCCAGCGGTAAAAAGTCCGCCGGGAAAACCGAGAACCTGCTCGGTAGCTTTTTTCCCCCTACACACGGCCGGGTTTCCCGCCAGGAAAACTGCCATGAGAGCTTTGGCCGGGAATCCCGGCCGTGTGTATGCTCCATCGGCACTGCCTCGCAATGTTTCCCATAGTAAATCTGGCGAAAAAAAAAACGCAGGGAATCCCGACGGGAAAATAGAGAACCAGCTCTCTTTTTTTCCCGCCGCGATTTGCGGCAGTTTTCCTGTCAGGAAAACTGCGATGAAGCATACAAACGGACGGTTTTCCCGGCCAAAAGCTCTCATGGCAGTTTTCCTGGCAGGAAAACCGGTCATGTGTACGGGGCTTTAGGGTAAAACTAATTTTAAAGCGATATTAAAGCCTTGATTTTTATTTTATTTGAAATAACAAACATGTTATACTTACCTGCTCTGTGCAGTGGTCCCATGCCGGCGCTCCTGGCTCCTCGCTCCCGCCGGGTGCACCCACAGCAAGCCGCTTTCTGTAGGGGCACCCAAGCAGGTGCACTCCCAAGCCATGGCATTGTGTGTCTATGTAGTAAGTAGATATTGATATACATGTTTTCAAGCCTGTTGTTTTGGTGGTTCACTGTCCGTTTACAAATCAGCTCCTTGTGTTCGGCCATCTAAACCAATGGGCGGTCATGAACCGATGAGTCACCTGTCACCTAAGCAACCCATGAACACAGATGGGCTTTAAATGCCCGTAGCTCGTCACACAGCTCCTATCCCTGAGGATGTCACGTGACCAGTGACGCAACGTGTCGGGTGAAGCCTGTGACGTCACTTACTGTGTCTACAGTGTGCCGAAGTGCGGTGAGGAGGTGATTAGTTTCTCCTGCATGTCGTTAATAATGAACTGTAATATAAGCAGATATTTAATAAATTTTCACTACATTTACTGGCAATGTTGCGCTCTGGTGTATTTGTGCTTTTTCTGAGTGTTTGCGGACCGTGAGTCATGGAGGTTGAGCAAGACAGCTGAGTCTTTGGAGTTGTGCAGTGTGAAGCCCAGCAGATACCCTTTTGGCTATCAAAGCTTTGTTTGGCCTTTTGGTCATTACCTGAGGTGAGCGGCCATTTCATCTATTGGTGGCGGTGGATGCAAAATTTTCTCACTGGATATTTTTTGCACTTTATATATTTTTTCATTGGATATGGTTGATTACAATTACGTTATGGACTGGAATGAATTGTTTTGCACCTGGATTTTTGTACTTATATAATTTCTTCACATTTTGTATTTTTGAATACCATATACACCCCCATTGTGTACTTAAAAGTGGGGTATGCCTGTATATTGTACCTATGGAGTTTGAAGGTTTTTGTGTTTAATTGTTCACTGGGTTATTTATATGTACACTTAGGAATTTGAACAAGGGCACCATTATACACCCATTTATCTGTGTGTCTATTTACACATGGAGTCGTGGCCTGGCCCTGCCCCCTTCGTCTCCTGATTGGCTCACTGGCTGTGATTGACAGCAGCAGGAGCCAATGGCTCCCGCTGATGCCAAAAGCCAATCAGGAGTGTAAGTCCCCGAAGAGCCAAGGCTATTGTGGACATCGCTGGATTGAGAGGGGGCTCAGGTAAGTATTTGGGGGGCTGCTGCACGTGAATGCATGAAGGTAAAAAATCTTGTGCCTTTACAACCACTTTAATGCCTAAACATAATTTCGCAACTTTGATATGTGTTAGTAAAAGCGTACATACCATCACAACTTCTTCAGGACAAATTGGACTTTCATTTGGTGGTAAATAGTAATGGATATCTCCTGATCAGAAAACTGGCCCAAAATAGTAAAAAAAAAATATTCTTTTAAAATGTAGCTGTATATTTCTTGCTACTACCATAACCTTCAATCAAAGAAAACCCTAAATAAATTCTCCTGCTCCTGACGATTGCAGCAATACCACAAATGTGCAAGTTAGTTGTTATTTGTAACCGTAGTAAAGCCCAGAAACAATAGTGTGCATTTTGATTTTTTTTTTTTTATCCTACCTAAAACACACTGACACTAACTGACACTGATGCTAATTCAAAAAAAAAAACCTGCCCCAAAAAATACTGACCCTCCCTGACCTTTGACTCTGGCCTTGACCCAAACACTAACCCTGGCACTGACCTAGATCAAACCTTGATCTAGGTTTTTTTGCATTTTTCTTACTTTATTTTTTTATTATTATTATTTTTTTATTTTTTCACGCCGTTTTTTTTTTTTTCCTCTCTGCAATGAGAGAGAGAGAGAGAGAGAGAGAGAGAGAGAGATACAATGCATCTCTCGTCTCCATTCATAGAGAGAAAACACGGGGGCGGGCTTCACAGTGACTGATCACTATGATAGCCAATCAGAGGCTATCACAGCAATCAGGAATCAGGAGTTCCGGGTCCCGATTAGTAGTATGGGGCTCGGGGGTTCTTGGTAAGACCCCGGTCTCTGTGCTGGGAGCGCGCCATGAGGTGTGCTTCCAGCACAAAGACAGATACGCAAATATGCGGCCCCACAGAAAAAACCCAGTCCAGTGGGGCCACACATTTGCGTACGCTCAGCTCCAAGCTTTGAGGGGTTACAACAGGCAGTGAGAAGGCAGAGTAATGGGAGTTTTTCCAGTGGAGACACCTGGTTTGGTGACAACTGTCTAAGTCAGGGGTGTCATATTAATAATACAGTGCAGCGCAAAAAATTAACAAATAAAATTTAAAAAATTCAATAATAAAGTCCATAGGTGAGAGAAGTCCATGAAAAAGTGATTGACAATAGACTTTTGACACAGCATGCAATGTGGATATAGCTGTTGACCAAGATAGAAAATCCCTCCACCGCACACAGTGTGGCCTCTCACCTCAATGCTTCGACCCACAAGAGGTCACAAAGCATAAAATGATGATAACATCCAGCAGCTCGGACTCCAAACTCCAATCAGCATAGACAGCAGGTCACATAGGGAAACCACATTCCTATACTTCCTCCAAGCTCCGGCATATGTAAACAAAAATCAGAGACTTCCTAGTGCTCTCTGATTGGTAGTTTTATTTTGGTAAAATATAGCAATGTTTACTCACATTTAAAAGCACTCTCGTGCGAGTGCGGACAGTGGCAGCATGAAAGCCTAAAGGCATAGGAGATCCGAGATTATCGCGGCGGCGTCTGACGTTGTTCCTCCCCCCGTACGCGTTACGTCAAGTGGGCGCGACTTTTTCAGCGTGGGGCAGGGTCACGATCAGACGTACCGCCGCTATATTTATAAGGGAACCTAGCAACCCTCAGCGAATCACGTCTGCCGGAGCAGACGGCCAATCGCGGCATATATAAACAGGAAGGGCCAGCCCCTCTGATTAATGCCAAGAACAACAACACTGTTCTAAGGGAAGCAATAGGGACCAAAAAGGGAACCAAAGCAAATAGCAAACTGGTCAATGCTTGCAATAAGAAAAAATGTTTTCTAAAAGCCAGATCCGTCGCGGGCCACAATCAGCGGAGCTGGTGGATGGCAGCCCACTCTATAGAGCCCACTGAACTCTTCTTTTTTTTTTTTTGCGGATCGAATTGGAGGTAGGCGATTGTAAACGGACACAAGTCCATTTACCTCTGCCACTCCTAAGAGGTGAATGGAGGGTCCGATTGGGTCGGACTGACCATGTAAAAGAGGCCTAAGGCTGCTTTCACACTGATGCACTGTTGTTTATCCGCACCGCGGGTTTATCTGTGGCTTTGCTGCAGGTTAGCTGCACTTTGTCATAGATTCTATTATATCCTGTAGGTGTGGTGCACTTTCAGAAAGCTCACCAAACTCGCGAGTAAGGCCCCTTTCACACTGAGGCGCTTTGCAGGCGCTATTGCGCTAAAAATAGTGCCTGCAATGCGCCCCAAAAAGGCCGCTCAATTATTTCCAATGTGAAAGCCCGAGGGCTTTCACACTGAAGCGTTGCGCTTGCAGGAGGGTCAAAAAACTCCTGCAAGCCGCATCTTTGAGGCGCAATAGGAGCGGTAAAAATACCGCTCCTATAGCGCCCCTGCCCATTGAAATCAATGGGGTAGCGCCTCCAAGACGATCGTAAAACGCTGCAAAGAGGAGTTATTGCGAGTGTTTTTAACCCATTTTCGGCCGCTAGCGGGGGTTAAAATCCCCCCGCTAGCGCCCGCAAATCGCGGCAAAAACGACAGTATAGCGGCGCTAAAGATAACTCCGCTATACCGCCAGCGCATCCAGCGCCTCAGTGGGAAAGTAGCCTAATAGAAGTCTATGGCTCAATGCAGGTGACCCGCAGGTGCACTGCTCTGCACCTGCGCATCAGTTGAAAGCAGCCCAGTAACCACTGCAGAACACATATGCCCAGATATGCACTGTGTTTTTAGTAATAAACTGACCTTTAACAACTGTATTCTATTCTATTCCATTCCAAAACAGGACGTCGCTGGCCACATCAGAGAGCTCCGTGGGCCACATGTGGCCCCCGGGCCACTGGTTGGGCAACCCTGGTCTAATGCCGCGTACACACGACCGTTTTTCATGATGAGAAAAATGCAATTTTTTAAATTGGTCATTAAAAACGGTCGTGTGTGGGCTCCAGAGCATTTTTCACAACGTGAAAAATGGGCATTAAAAAATTTGGAACATGCCCTAATTTTTCTCGTCGTTTTTCACATCGTCGTTTTTCTCGTCATGAAAAACGGCCGTGTGTAGGCTTTTAACGACGTGAAAAAAACACGCATGCTCAGAAGCAAGTTATGAGACGGGAGCGCTCGTTCTGGTAAAACTAGCGTTGGTAATGGAGATAGCACATTCGTCACGCTGTAACAGACTGAAAAGCACGAGGCTGAAAAGCGCGAATCGTCTCTCACCAAACTTTACTAACACGAGGATCAGCAAAAGCAGCCCAAAGGGTGGGGCCATCCAAATGGAACTTCCCCTTTATAGTGCCGTCGTACGTTTCGTACGTCACCGCGCTTTGCTCGAGCATTTTTTTTCATGATCGTGAGTAGGCAAGGCAGGCTTGAGAAGAATCACATCGAGAAAAACGTTGTGTTTTTCAATGACATTAAAACGGTCATGTGTACGCGGCATTAGTCCTTGTGTTGATGAGCTTTTGCTTCTGACTTTTGCAGGTTAGAAGTTGGTCAGTTGCAGGTCAAATGCACCTGCCAATGAATATTGAATGATCTCAGATGCATCTCAAATGCAAGTCATGAACACACGGCCAAGGTCTGTCAATGGGAACCATAGCTGATTTTTCTTCGCTTTGAAGATATTACCTCTTACTCCCTGTTGTGTCTCTGGAATAAAAGCAAAGGAACACTGGTGAAAAAACATAGAATTTTCTGTGCATTTAGCACGGATTATCCAAAAACATTCTCAAAAGTTGTGAGTTCCATATTTTGGGAACTGCTCCATGGTGTGTTGTTGATCCGTATTGGTTTGCAAGTCAAAAATTGAGCTGAATTCAGATGAATAATTTGGCAGGTGAAATAATAGACATACTGTATGCAATATGTCATTCAACTGTGTATTTAGCCATTTGTCCCGAGTTCCATTCAAAGAGACCCCGTTGCCAGACTAATAATATCAACAAAAATCTTCCAATGGCATTAAATGCAACTTTACCTTCAATAGATTTTTATTTTTCAAAATAATCATAGACATTACAGAAGTACAATATGACGAAGGGTTAATTCATGTATAACAAAGAAGAAAAAAAAAAGGCATTGTTCTTAACAGCAAAAAAAAAAAAACAGATAATCAATAACCAGTCTTTAAATGTTGTTTCAAAGAAAAACCTCAGGTTTGAGTAAATAAGGTATGAGTGAACCCCTGGTACGGAAAGATAATTGAGGCATAAAAAAAATGAACCGTAGGGATAGACGGACTGGGAGATCCTACCCATCCTGGACACCCCAAAAGGGATCTTCCTGTGTCCGGTCAGGTCTAAATGTAGGGCCGAAACAACTAATCGATTAATCGACAACTAATCGATTATGAAATTAATCGATTACTATTTTCATAATCAATTAATCAGCCAGTAACATAATGGGGTTAAAAAAACTCAAATTAGCCCTTTATAGTACAAAAAGAGCAAATCGCTACTGTAAATATTACTATCATGTCCCACAGTAAAAAATGAACCCCTTACAGTAGCGATTTGCTCTTTTTTGTACTAATTTTCATTTTTTTTTAACCCCATTATGTTACTAAACATCTCAGGCCTGGGTCACAACCTCTGTGTTTTTTGGTGCTTTATGCAGAAACACACTACAGTTCATTTACATGGTTTCCTATGGGACACGTTCACATCCAGGATTTTTTTTCAGCTGCTGCATTATTTGGAAAGGGCAAGGACTTTTTTTAACGCAAAACGGTGCTATTTTGGTTTTTCGGTTCAATATACTTCAATGGAGAAGGTGCAGAAAACCATGTAATAATGTGTTTTTTTGTGGCAATTTGTGCTTTTTAATCTGGTCAAAAATAAATAAAAAATACCTTTTTTTATTTTTTTAAGGTTATTAACCGATTAATCGATTTAATCGAAACAATAATCGGCCAACTAATCGATTATGAAAATAATCGTTAGTTGCAGCCCTAGTCTAAATGCAACTTTAATATACACCTTTCTAGTACCGGGTTCGACCCCCTTTTGCCTTCAGAACTGCCTTAATTCTTCATGGAATAGATTCAACAAAGTGCTGGAAACATTCCTCAAAAATTTTGCTCCATAGTGACATGTTGGCATCACACAGTTGCTGCAGATTTGTCGGCTGCACATCCATGATGCGAATCTCACATTCCACCACATCCCAAAGGTGCTCTATTGGACTGAGATCTGGTGACTGTGGAGGCCATTGGAGTACAGGGACCTCATTGTCCAGTGGTGAGATGATTGGAGCTTTGTGAGATGGTCCATTATCCTGCTGGAAGGAGCCATCAGAAGATGGACACACTGTAGTCATAAAGGGATGGACATGGTCAGCAACTATACTCAGGTAGGCCGTGGAGTTTAAATGATGCTCAATTGGTACTATGGGGCTCAAAGTGTGCCAAGAAAATACCCCCCACACCATTACACCACCACCACCAGCCTGAACCGTTGATACAAGGCAGGATAGATCCATACTTTCATGTTGTTTACACCAAATTCTGACCCTACTACAGGTACAAACAACCAATAACATCCACATATGTGGTATCGCTGCAACCGTCAGGAGCGGTATCATTTATTTTGGGTTGTTTTTTGGTGGCGAGTTATAGGAGAAGCAAGAAATTTACAACTACATTTAAAAAAAATATATATATATATATTTTTTATATTTTAGGCCAATTTTCCTTTAAAATTTATTAAAAAATCAGGAGATACCATCACCATTTACCACCAAATGAAAGCCCAATTTGTCCTGAAAAAAAAACAAGGTATAATCCACCTGGATACACAGAGTAGTTGCGATCATATGTACAGTTTTACTAACACATGTCAAATTTGCAAAACTGGGTCTGGATGTTAAAGGGGTTGTAAGGGTTACATTTTTTATTTTTTTAAATAACAACCATGTTATACTTACCTCCACTGTGCAGCTCGTTTTGCACAGAGTGCCCCCCGATCCTCCTCTTCTGGGGTCCCTCGGCGGCTGTCTCGGCTTCTCCCCGCAAGAGCTAACCCCCGTTCTGGGAAGCGCTCTCCCAAGGGGGTTAGCTTGCGGGCGCGCTCCCGTGTGATACAGTGGTGGCCATAGCCGCCAAGTGTATCACTCGGCCCCGCCCCCCGGCACGCAGCGTCATTGATTTGATTGACAGCAGCTGGAGCCAATGGCTGCTCTGCTATCAATCTCCAATGAAGAGCCGCCTCAAGCTGGGGGAAAGCATCGTGGGAATCGCGCCCACAGAGTTTCGTGGCTCAGGTAAGTGAAACGGGGGGGGGGGGTGAGGGGGCCCGAAAGTGCAAGGTGTTTTTTCACCTTAATGCATAGGATGCAAAAAACACGAAGCTTTACGACCCCTTTAAGGGTTGTTTTACCCTTGGTCATGAAAGGGTTAAAGTACTTACATTTTTATCCCCAAAGATCTCCTATCTATCTAGGTAGCCCCTGGCATTTATTTTCGGGGCTGGTGATGCGGCGGTGACACAACAAGGGGAGGGACGTGGCGGCAGCAGATGAGTGGACGCCCGCTAACAGTCGCTGCCATGATGGATCTGAAATGACAGGTGCTCTTTAAATGTAAGGACTTATTCTTGCTGGTAGTTGGAATCTTTAATATTTGCAAAAAAATGAGGGTTTCCTATTTCGAATAATAAGCTGTCAGGTTAGTAAAACAGCGATATCAGAACTGATACAGTTTGTAGTGTACATAGATTTGCAAAACAATAAGATAAAGGAATATTCCTGAACTTTGTTTTATCTCATGGTTACTGTGAAATTGTGTGAATTCATCAATGCAGTGCATATTATCTCAGCTTGGAGAGCTTGGATTCATTGAATGAGTTTGCCAAAAATATAAATGGTGCAGAATATACAGCCTAATGCTACGTAACTAAGCTCTATTTTATGCTGAATAAACTAACATATTATTGTATCTTAAAGCGGGATTCAACCCACGATTTTATTTTTTTTAAAAGTCAGCAGCTACAAACACTGTAGCTCCTGACTTTTAATAAGGACACTTACCTGTCCTACTCGCCCGCGATGATGCCCCCCCCCCCCCCGATGCCGATCCCTCGATCACTGCAGGTCCCGCGCCGCCATCCTCACTATTGGGAACAGGTTTCACTGCCCGTTTCCTACTGCGCATGCGCGAGTCTCGCACCGATTTGTGAATGGGCGTCTGCTCTCTGGGATTACACACAGTTCCCAGAAGGCAGCGCGCCCCATTCACTAGAAGAGGATGCGGAAGGAGATCCACCGCGGATAAGGAAGAGGCAGATTAGGGACTTCCGCATAGCAACCGCTATTTCGGGTGAGTAATTTTATTTTTTTATTTTTTGCAGCATTTTTGGGTAATTTTTTTTTTCAGGGTGGAACTCCACTTTAAATAGAAAACTATGTTTAGATAGATTTTTACTCCAAGAGCATTTTATTAAAATAAATTTGATAAAAATCTAAAAAATCTGATTTAAATCAAAAAAATCTGATAAAAAAAAAAAATCATTGTTTTTTATCCACCCTGATGGCAACTGAGATTGATTTGTTGGCTTCACCTTACAACAGTAGGCCCACAGTTATGTAGTTATTTCACTTTTGTCAAAGTAGGAATTTCCTTTTCCTCTGTAGATTGTAAAGATTGCGCAGATGGCAAAATATTGGGCTAAGGACTATAACAAAAACTTGTATTATGATAATTACCGTATATACTCGAGTATAAGCCAACCCGAATATAAGCCGAGGCACCGAATTTTACCACGAAAAACTGGGAAAACGTATTGACTCGAGTATAAGCCTAGGGTGTCCATCTGCATGCCTCACTGTGTCCATGTGCATGCCTCACTGTGTCCATGCCTCACTGTGTCCATGCCTCACTGTGTCCATGCCTCACTGTGTCCATGCCTCACTGTGTCCATGCCTCACTGTGTCCATGACTAGACTGACGTTTAACATGGGAGTCTATAGAAGGGGTGCCCGGGTTTGAAAAATTGTTGCTCCCCGGCCGTAGGTCCCCCAGACAACAAACTTTTCACACTTATAGAGGAGAAATGGGGCTACATGTGTGCCAAGCTTGGGGTCCAGGGGACCTACGACCGGCCGGTACCGGGTCCCCAAAGTCACTGGAGAAATGACCGTTTAACATGGGAGTCTATGGAAGGGGTGCCCGGCTTTGAAAAATCGGTGCTTCCCGCCGTAGGTCCCCCAGACAACAAACCTTGCACACTTGTAGAGGAAGAGTGAGGCTACATGTGTGGCCAGTACCGGGTCCCCAAAGTCCGGGATATCAGGCGCAAAAAGGTGACTTGAGTATAAGCCGAGGGGGGCATTTTCAGCACAAAAAAACGTGCTGAAAAACTCGGCTTATACTCGAGTATATACGGTAAATGTGGCTAATACAAGTAATGAAAGTATTGCGTAAATCCTGCATTTATTTCACGTGTTGTCCCGCGACCCCTAAAACTGTCACTTTTTCTGAACAGTTTGATCTGTATGATATGTGGAAGAACAAAAATAAAAGCATGTGGAATACACAATCCTATTATAATAAATTACGTACAGTTATTAAAGTACAATATTGTGTCTATTCAATTAAAACTGTCATGGGAATTACATGTACAGAGATTTGATGTTGCCATAGATAGAGCAATCAATACAGATCTGAGAGGTTCAATCTAAAGAGTCAGTCGGCACATGAATTATGTCGTTTAGTTTTGGGTAGATGCCATTTGGTTGAACCACCCTTTAAATTTGATATCTCTGGAGTAGTTTGGCCCCCCAAATTTATTAGGTCCATCATCTTTCTTCAGGCATTACAAGGAGATGTCCTATTTGTTTTCCTAATCAGGAAGATAAATTTCTACATATATAAAAAAAGGAGACTCTAGCCAAGGATGAAGAACCTCCGATGAGGAGACGCACTTGCCGTCACCATGAAGTCAAAGGTATCAGTTTTGGTGAAACTGATCTTTTAATTTACTTAATATTACTTAGAAGTATTATACTTAATAAATACTTAATATTAATTTATAAAAAATAAAAAAAAGCATAGTATCATTTATGTTGCTTAACATTTTCCAGCATGTCATTATTAATAATAATCTAAAAAAAACAAACTGTTTTGATTTTTTTTAATAACGGCTTAATTTTTTTTAGAGTGTTTCTATGTAAAAATGCTTCTTTTCTTCTTTGTAAAAAACAAACAAAATGTTTTTAATTTATTTATTTGTTTAAGGACCATTCCATTGAAAGCAAAAGAGATTTAATGAAGTCCCGCACAGCTGTAAAGTGAAACGGGGCATCAGACACATTAAATAAAAAAATTTAAAAATACCATTCATGTAAATATATGTCAAATAAAAGTCCATGCAATTCTGGGGACTTTTAAGGGTGATGGGTTTGAGGAATCTAATCAGTAGTTACGGCTAGAGGCTCAGAAGAGATAGGTCCGTATGTCAGGTTAGTGTGGCAAAGCGATTTTTTTATAACCTTTAAATGATAAAACATGTATTATTTGTAGCTGTTTATACATGCATCAATAGCTAGGCTGCCAAAGAATGTTAGAATTATTTAATAAATAAAAAATACAATATTTGTAGTAATACATTTTTTTTTTTTATCCAGTTTAAATGTTAGTTTATGGTTTAAAAATGTTTATGATACTAAGTATAAAAAGATAATTTTGATGTTTTTATAAGATATAGAACATATCTTAATTTGCAATAAAAAGATAAGATTATATGGGTGTAAACATTTTAGTTACAGCTAAAAATGTGATTTTAATCTGTAAAAAGAAAAAAAAAAATCCAAGATTATATTAAAAAAGATAACCATTACAGGAACTTGGAGAATGTGGTTACCTTGGAAACGCTGAAATGTTGAATGCAAATTAAAAACAGGAAGCCAAATTCAGGAATTGAACAGGAAACTCCAAATTCTAACTTTGTCGCAATATTATTTTAAATTAAATCAATATACCCTTGTGTCCTTACCTGAATCTTTTTTTCCTGTGAGCTGTACTGTAAAGATTTGTGTTTTTTTGAGTTTTAAAATGACTTTCATTTTTGGTCATTTAGAAACCAAGACTTCTAACTGCTGTGTGAATTTTGGGGTCTCACCCCCCCCCCCCACTCTGTCTCTCTCGTTTTACCTGTATTATCTTGTGTGAAATTCCCATAACCTGAAGTTATGCAATGCGTTCTATCAGGACCGTGATTTCCTCCAGATTTTAGAATTTTACGTATTTCTTACAGAAGCCAATGCTGAATCTTTTCTTTTTCCTTTTTTATTTAAACGTGCGTTTTTTTTGATTGCTTGTCATTGAAACATTCATCTCCTGCAGGCAATTATTTTATTTAGAACATCTCATTCTATTTTGCACTCAAGCTCACTTTAATGTCAGGCAATACCTTGCTCTTTTAGCCAAAAAATGTACAAAATCGAAGTGATTACATTTACAAAATTAGCTTACTAAATTTACGAAAATTCTCGTACGACAAAATAAAATTTTTAAAGTGATGTCATGTGTTGTAGTGTATTTGTGTTTTCGAATGACAACTGTACAGATTAAACAAAAATCATACAATTTGATATCGTACGGGAATTTTTTTCGTGCTTGTCCCATTGGATAATTTTGCATGAATTGTCATGATCTGCTCTCGAAAACTGTGTACTAATGATCAGATTATCATACGATCGCGTTGAAAGCTGTATTTTTCATACAATTTTCTGATTGTGTGTACCGGGCCTTAAAGCTTTGTTGCATTCTAGAGCTGCACAATTAATCGTTAAGAATCAAGATCGCGATTCTTTCCCCCTCACGATCTCAATAAAGCATTTTCCCGATTCTATGCAAGAGTTCTCTGCTCAAGCCGACAGCTGTCAAAAAACAAAACAAAACAAAAAAACAAGCAGTTTGCCAAGTTTCACAACATTCCTCAGTCGCTGAGCTAACTATAAACATTGTAACGTATTGTTCTTTAGATCAAAGGAATGAACTACGGTATGTAAGTGAGGGAAGTTTAACCACCTAAAGACTGAGGCTCCATGTACACAGAAGCTCAAAAATGGTTGTTTTTAAAGCAGCAGAAAAAGCTAGCTTTTATCAGCGTTTTTTTACTAGCCTTTATTAGCGTTTTTCAGTGTAGCGTTTTTGAGCGTTTATGAGCGTTTTTCTGCGTTTTGTTGCGTTTTTTTCTGCCGAAAAACGGCACTTTGAACGCAAATTTCTTGCGTTCAGAAAAAAGCCCATTAACTCCACTGCTCATTAAAGCTAAAAAACGTTATGTGTACATGAACACATAGGCTAACATAGAGTGCAGTTAATGGGCTTTTTAAAAAAACGCCAATAAACTGCAGTTTATCAGCTTCTGTGTACATGGAGCCTAAACCTTTTTCTGACACTTGTTGGTTTCAAGTTAAAATCATTTTTTTTTACTAGAAAATTACTTAGAACCCCCAAACATTATATATATTTTTTTTAGCAGATACCCTAGAGCAGCGGTCATCAACCCTGTCCTCAGGACCCACTAAGGCCCCATGCACACGAGACGCCGGTGCAAACTCTGCTGAACACACGTTTTTAAAGGCTAAAACCGGCGTTTAAAAACGCCCGTTTTGCCGCGATTTTAGCGGCGTTTTACCGCGTTTGCGTCTATAGGCGTTTAGTTAAGAAACATCATAAGACCCTCCCTAAGCTCAAAAAACATTATTATTTAACCATTTCAGCCATTTTGGGAGACCAGCAGCTGAGAGAGCAGCAGTGTACTTGTATTTAGCGTATCACTTGCCACATCATCTGCCACAAGCTGTGGATTGTCCACTTGCCACGTCACCTGATACTTCACCTGGCCACAAGTTGTGGATTGTCCACTTGCCACATCACCTGGCCACGTCACCTGGCCACGTCACCTGCCACAAGTTGTGAATTGTCCACTTGCCACGTCACCTGGCCACAAGTTGTGGATTGTCCACTGGCCACATCACCTGGCCACGTCACCTGCCACAAGTTGTGCATTGTCCACTTGCCACGTCACCTGGCCACGTCACCTGCCACGTCACCTGCCACAAGTTGTGAATTGTCCACTTGCCACGTCACCTGCCACGTCACCTGGCCATGTCACCTGCCACAAGTTGTGAATTGTCCACTTGCCACATCACCTGGCCACGTCACCTGGCCATGTCACCTGCCACGTCACCTGCCACAAGTTGTGGAATGTTCACTTGCCACGTCACCTGCCACGTCACCTGGCCACGTCACCTGCCACAAGTTGTGCATTGTCCACTTGCCACGTCACCTGGCCACATCACCTGCCACGTCACCTGGCCACGTCACCTGCCACAACTTGTGGATTTCCACCTGCCACGTCACCTGGCCACAAGTTGTGGATTGTCCACTTGCCACGTCACCTGCCACATTACCTGCCATGTCACCTGGCCACGTCACATGCCACGTCACCTGGCCACGTCACCTGCCACAAGTTGTGGATTGTCCACTTGCCACGTCACCTGCCACGTCACCTGCCACGTCACCTGGCCACGTCACATGCCACGTCACCTGCCACAATTTGTGGCTTTCCACCTGCCACGTCACCTGGCCACGTCACCTGGCACAAGTTGTGGATTGTCCACTTGCCACGTCACCTGCCACATCACCTGCCATGTCACCTGGCCACGTCACATGCCACGTCACCTGACCACGTCACCTGCCACAAGTTTTGGATTGTCCACTTGCCACGTCACCTGCCACGTCTCCTGCCACAATTTGTGGATTGTCCACCTGCCACGTCACCTGCCATGTCACCTGGCCACGTCACCTGGCCACGTTACCTGCCACAAGTTGTGGATTGTCCACTTGCCACGTCACCTGGCCACGTCACCTGCCACAATTTGTAGATTTCCACCTGCCACGTCACCTGGCAACATCACCTGCCACAAGTTGTGGATTGTCCACTTGCCACGTCACCTGCCACAAGTTGTGGATTGTCTACAGTGCAATGCAAGCAATTACAGTTTTTTTTCATATTTTTTTGATGGTTTTTCATCATTTGCCATCATTTTTGAGATTTCTAATTAAAAAAATAGGTCACCTTTAAAAACGCTAATAAACGAAATCGCGGCAAAACGCCGGTTAACAGGCCAGGTTTGCAAGATAACGGAAATACATCACAGGTGATATCATTTGCTGCTCAGTGATCGCATTATTCTAGTCTGCATCTCCCCCAAGGTAATACATAAAACCTGGCCTGTTAGTGGGCTCTGAGGACAGGGTTGATGACCACTGCCCTAGAGAATAAAATGGTGGTTGTTGCAATATTTTATGTCACACTGTATTTGCGCAGAGCTCTTTCAAATGCAATTTTTTGGGAAAAAAATACACTTTAACCACTTCAGCCCCGGAAGAATTTACCCCCTTCCTTACCAGAGCACTTTTTGCGATTCGGCACTGCGTCGCTTTAACTGACAATTGCGCGGTCATGTGACTTGGCTCCCAAACAAAATTGACGTTCTTTTTTCCCCACAAATAGAGCTTTGTTTTGGTGGTATTTGATCACCTCTGCGGTTTTTATTTTTTGCGCTATAAACAAAAATAGAGCGACAATTTAGAAAAAAATGCAATATTTTTTACTTTTTGCTATAATACATATCCCCAAAAAATATATAAAAAAACAAAATTTTTCTACAGTTTAGGCCGATACGTATTCTTCTACATATTTTTGGTAAAAAAAATTGCAATAAGCGTATATTTATTGGTTTGCACAAAAGTTATAGCATCTACAAAATAGGGTATAGATTTATTTCATTTTTTTTTTTTTTTTTTTTTACTAGTAATGGCGGCGATCTGCGATTTTTATTGTGACTGTGACATTGCGACGGACATATCGGACACTTTTGACACATTTTTGGGACCATTCACATTTATACAGCGATTAGTGCTATAAAACTGCACTGATTACTGTATAAATGTGACTGGCAGGGGGCGCTGAAGGGGTAAATATGTTCCCTAGTGAGTGATTCTAACTGTAGGAGGAGGGGACTCTCAAGGGGAGGAGACCGATCTGTGTTCCTCTGTACTGGGGACACACATCGGTCTCCTTACCTCTGACAGGACGTGCATCTGTGGGTTTACACCCACAGATGCACGGTCCTGCTGTGACTGCGGGCAATCGTGGATGCACGGCGGATATCGCGGCCGCCAGGCACACGCACGTGCCCCCTAGACGGCCGGGAAGCCCAGGACGTCATATGACGTCCACCCAGGATGGGAAATCCCATCTGTGGATGTCATATTACGATGGGCGGCTAGGGAAGTGGTTAATTAATTAAAAAACTAAACAGTAAAGTTAGCCCAATTTTTTTGTATAATGTGAAAGATGATGTTACGCCGCGAGAATTGTGATGTTTATTCTAAGCAAAAAATTGTGATTCTCATTTTTCCCAGAATCGTGCAGCTCTATTGCATTCTAATGCAGCGTACAACCGTTTTTCATGACGAGAAAAATGCAATTTTTTAAATTGGTCATTAAAAACGATCGTGTGTGGGCTTCAGAGCATTTTTCTCGACAAGAAAAATGGGCATTAAAAATTTGGAACATGCTCTATTTTTTCTCGTTGTTTTTCACGTCGTCGTTTTTCTCGTTGTGAATAACGGCCGTGTGTAGACTTTAATGACGGGGAAAAAATACGCATGCTCAGAAGCAAGTTATGAGACGGGAGCGCTCGTTCTGGTAAAACTAGCTTTCATAATGGATATAGCACATTCGTCACGCTGTAACGGACTGAAAAGCACGAGACTGAAAAGCGCGAATCGTCTCTCACCAAACTTTTACTAACACGCGGTAACACAAAATCAGCAAAAGCAGCCCAAAGGGTGGCGCCATCCGAATGGAACTTCCCCTTTATAGTGCCGTTGTACGTGTTGAACGTCACCGCGCTTTGCTCGAGCATTTTTTTTCACGATAGTGTGTAGGCAAGGTAGGCTTGAGAAGAATCACGTCAAGAAAAACGTAGTTTTTTTCCATGTCATTAAAAACGGTCGTGTGTGCGCGGCATTAGACAGGACATCTTGTGATTTTTTTGGCGTATGGAAGGGTCGGAGCAGGTTTTTATTGCTTATTTCCAATTGTAGACATTTCTCCTCATTTCCTGTCTTGATGATAGTAGCCCTGCCCTGTCTGTAATGGAAGTAAAAAGGAGTTTTCTTCATCTGTGGTCTTGCACACATGAACATTGTGTCCCCTAGAACGGTGGGGGATGCAGTGCGCATGCATCCATTAATAAGCCATAAAAGTAGCTGCATAGCTGAGTCTATATTTTGCTTTTAAACTGCTTGGCAGAAGAACTAAAAGTCCTGTTGGTAGAATGTTATAACCGCAAAGTTCCTATTAGAATCATTTTGTGAAGCGGCAGGAGTTATTTTAAAGCAGATCCCAATCAAAATAATACATAATATTAAAGCCTATTAAAATATTAAATATAAAAAATAAAGAAAGGAGAAGTACAGCCGAAGCTCGTTTGGCTGTACTTCTCCTGTGGATCTCAACAGTGCAGTTTGTTCTGCACTTCTGTAACCTGTTTGTGAGCCCGCTGTCGGCTGATGTCACAGAGCCGGTCCAGGCTCAGGCAAGATCGCAACACTGTAGTTGTGATCCGCCCACATGCCTGGACCGTCACTCGGCTCAGCCTCTCAGCAAGCCGCTGAGAGCCTGAGCCGGCCGCTCTCGCCCCCTCCACAGTCCAGCGCTTTGGTGATTGCGGGAAAAGGGGGGGGGCAGAGCAGAGAGCTCCTGACAGTCAGCAGCTCTTTGCTCATGGAGCTGTGAGAACCCGAGCGATCGGCGGTGTTTGATCACTCGGTTCTCAGTGTTAGAGGCGCTGGGGGACAGATGCAGCATCGGACTGATGCTGCATCCACCTAGGTATGTATGAATCTTAAAAGAAAAACAAAAAACATACATCTCTTTTTTTTTTTTAAACGTCTGTTGCAATACCCCCTTCAATACGGAACTGTCCTCCACAGAACTGCTTTTCTGACACTAGATATATTTTGTTTCCTGGGATGAATCATGGGCACCATTTTTCAACCAACTTGCTATGAGTCCAGACTTTCATGGCGTACCCCCAGCCTGTGACTGAGCAGTGAAGCACGTGCAACACACTAAGGCTGCTTTCACACTGAGGCGCTTTGCAGGCGCTATTGCACTAAAAATAGCGCCTGCAAAGAGCCGCTCCTTTCTATCCAGTATGGAAGCCTGAGGGCTTTCACACTGGAGAGGTGCGCTGGCAGGACAGTTAGGCTACTTTCACACTGAGGCGCTGGATGCGCTGGCGGTATAGCGGCGCTATTTTTAGCGCCGCCATACCTTAATTTTTGCCGCGATTTGCGGTGCTAGCGGGGTGATCTTAGAGGCGCTACCCCATTGATTTCAATGGGCAGGAGCGCTATAGGGGCGGTATTTTTACCGTTCCTATCGCGCCTCAAAGATGCAGCTTGCAGGAGTTTTTTTACCCTCCTGCAAGCGCAACGCTCCAGTGTGAAAGCCCTCGGGCTTTCACACTGGATACAAAGTAGTGGCTTTTTTAGGGCGCTTTGCAGGTGCTATTTTTAGCGCAATAGCGCCTGCAAAGCGCCTCAGTGTGAAAGGGGCCTAAAAAAAGTCCTGCCAGCCGCATGATTGAGGCGCGGTAGGAGCGGTGAATTCACCGCTCTTATATGTCAGCATTATCCTTGTCAGCACATGAACTACCGTATATACTCGAATATAAGCCGAGTTTTTCAGCACATTTTTTTGTGTTGAAAATGCCCCCCTCGGCTTATACTCGAGTCACCTTTTTGCGCCTGATCTCCCGGATTTTGGGGACCCGGTACTGGCCGGCTGTAGGTCCCCTGGACCCCAAACTTGGCACACATATAGCTCCACTCTTCCTCTACAAGTGTACAAAGTTTGTTGTCCGGAGGACCTACGGCCGGGGAGCACCGATTTTTCAAAGCCGGGCACCCCTTCCATAGACTCCCATGTTAAACGGTAATTTCTCTGGTGACTTTGGGGACCCGGTACTGGCCGGTCATAGGTTCCCTGGACCCCAAACTTGGCACACATGTAGCCTCACCCCTTCCATAGACTCCCATGTTAAACGTCAGTCTAGTCATGGCCACATTGAGGCATGGGCACAGTGAGGCTTGGGCACAGTGAGGCATGGACACAGTGAGGCATGCACATGGACAAAGTGAGGCACAGTGAGGCATGCAGATGGACACCCTAGGCTTATACTCGAGTCAATACGTTTTCCCAGTTTTTTGTGGTAAAATTAGGTGCCTCGGCTTATATTCTGGTCGGCTTATACTCGAGTATATACGGTAATTGGTTTCTTGTGCTGCTTCTCCATCTCTCTATCCAATCTCTGCTGTATAGGGTCTGCATAAGGCTGATACCAAATCAAATTCAGGTACTTACAAGCTCTTTTGGCCATACTTCTCCTGTGGGTCACAGGGCAATAAATCTACACCGCTAGGACAGGTAATTAAATACTTCTTATTGCACAGAGGATAATCGGTGACTGGGGACCATCCTGAGTTCTGACGTCAGTCTTCTATACTGGAAACTTCACTGTTTCGTTTTCCTGAACTGTCTCCATAATGGGGGGTCCCCTCCCAGCCCAGGCCCCATGGCAGCTGCATGGACTGCTATGGCCATTGTTACACAACTGAATAAGGGAAAATGTAACAGGGAAAAAAAGGTAGTAAAAGTCCTCCGTCTGACCTTTTTCTAAAAGTAGCATGTGTGTTTTTTTTAAGAAAACCTAATCCCCCTGTGATATCAACCTTTGCAATCACATGTTGGCGTGATGACAAGAAAAAGTATTATTGCCCAATAGCGCCAACCTGCTTTTTCACTTTCAGTTGACAGTTGAAACTGATGAGCTAATATGGCCGGCGATAAATGTTTTTTGTTATACAAAAGCCCCAGGATTTTTTTTAGTATGGGTTTGATATTAAAACTCTTGCTTGAATCAATAGGGCACGTGTTAACTTTCCCAAACATATTTTTGAGGGGAGAAAAAACTCTTGTTTGCCATGAATGCCAATATGCTACCCTGGGCTCTATTATGTTACTAAAGCTGACTACACACCTATAGATTTCTATTGTTCAGATGGGATAAATGAAAGGAATTAAACACATTCCTCCATCCAGTGCCATTAGATATATCCCCGTGCTCAGCTTTCTTATTGTGACAGCCAACGCCACTGGCTCGCAGAATACCCAACAATGGTTGTATCTGATTGAAAGCAGGTAATAATTTTCCAACATGTTCCTTCAACAAAAGCTAAACAAACATTGACTTTTGTCAAATGGAGTGGCACCAGCAAGGCCATATACTGCTCACATGTTGTCTAAACCAGCAGGAATCAGCCAAAATTTGAGCTGTGTATGGCCAACTTTGCAGCCTAAAGCCTCGTACACACGATCGGATTTTCTGCGGACAAAGCGTAGGACTTTTGTCCGAAGGGCATTGGCCAGGAACTTGTCTTGCATACAAACAGCAAAGAATTGTCAGCCAACAAACACGAAACTATGTGTTTTTGCAGCTCTTTAGCGCCACCCTTTGGGCCACTTCTGCCAATGTTGTGTTATGGTGAGCATTGCTTTCGAACATGCGTGTTTGTACTTGGAGTTTTGCCCGACGGATTTGTGTACACACAATTAGAGCTGGGCGATTTTGGCCCCCAAAAAAATCTGCGATTTTTAAAAAAAATAACTCGATTCAGGTTTCGAATCAAGTTTTTTTTTCCTGATGGAGACCACGCCGGTCCTAAGGAGCTGCGGGCAGGAGTTTTTAGGCGAGGCCGCGGCTTTGGCTTAGTCCGTCGCGATCCTGGGAAAAGGTTGCGGACTAGGCCGAAGCCGCGGCCTCGCCTAAAAACTCCTGCCTGCAGCTCCTTATGACTGGAGCCCGCAGCTCACCGCAATGCTGGGAAAAGGCTGCAAGGCCGAGGCTTCGGCCTAGTCCGCAGTGTCCAGCCTCGCGGCCTTTTCCCAGGATCGCGGCTAGCTGCAGGCAGGATTTTTTAGGCGAGGCCGCGGCTTGGGCCTAGTCTGCGGAGCGCCGGTCCTATGGAAAAAAAATTAATAAAAAAAATCTATTTGGTCAAAATTTGAATCGATTTGCCCTTGCAACTCGATTCAAGATTCAAATCAATTTTTTCCCCAGCTCTACACACGATCGGATAATCCGACAACATACAATTGTTGGCGGACAATTTTAAAGCATGCTATCCATCATTTGTCAGCGGAAAATCCGACAACAATTGTCCGATGGAGCGTACAAACGGTCGGATTTTCCGACAGCAGCCTGTCATCACACAATTCCCGTCGGATAATCCAATCGTGTGTACGAGGCTTAAGACGATATGTTTTTTGGGCTACCTGGTGCAGAGTGGATGTTTGACATATAGTTTTTTTTTTCATAATCAGACCTTATCAGTGAGAAAAGAGAACCATCAGGACAGATAGCTGTTTTGTTTAACAACTTCAATACCGGGCACTTTCCCCCCTTCCTGCCCAGGCCAATTTTCAGCTTTCAGCGCTGTCGCTTTTTAACCTCTACATTTCCGAGCCTATTTCTGAGATTTGGTGTTTACAAGTTAAAAACATTTTTTTTTGCTAGAAAATTACTTAGAACCCCCAAACATTATATGCATATATATATTTTTCTAACACCCTAGTGAATAAAATGTCAGTTGTTGTAATACTTTCTGTCGCACCGTATTTGCGCAGCGGTCTTACAAGCGCACTTTTTTGGGAAAAAATACACTTTTTTGAATTAAAAAATTAGACAACAGTAAAGTTAGCCCAATTTTTTTTATATTGTGAAAGATAATCTTACGCCGAGTAAATTGATACCCAACAAGTCACGCTTCAAAATTGCGCCCGCTCGTGGAATGGCGACAAACTTTTATCCTTTAAAATCTCCATAGGCGACGTTTAAAAAATTCTACAGGTTGCATGTTTTGAGTTAAAGAGGAGGTCTAGGGCTAGAATTATTGCTCTCGCTCTACCGATCGTGACGATACCACACATGTGTGATTTGAACACCGTTTACATATGCGGGCGCTACTCACGTATGCGTTCGCTTCTGCACGCAAGCTCGGCGGGACAGGGCGCGTTTACATTTTTTATTTTTTTTCTCATTTATTTTACTTTTTATTTTAAAATTTTTCACTGTTCTTTAAAAAAAAAAATTGTGTCACTTTTATTCCTATTACAAGGGATGTAAACATCCCTTGTATTGAAAAAAACCATGACAGGTCCTCTTAGATATGAAATCTGGGGTCCAAAAGACCTCAGATATCATATTTACACTAAAATGCAGTCTGCCCTGCAATGACTTGGAGATGGGTGGGGGCCATCTTCCCCTCACTCGTCTCCATGTCACAGAAGGGACAGGTCCGGATCGCCTCCGCCGTTACCGACGGCCACGGTAAGCAGAGGAGGGCACCGGAGCGTGGCGGGAGGGGGGCCCTCTCCCACCGCCGATAAAAGTGATCTCGCGGTGAATCCGCTGCAGAGACCACTTTTATCTGAAAGAGAACCGCCGCTAGCTGCTACCATAACAATGGTATTCCTCTTCAAAGACAGGACGTTTATAGTCGTCCTGCGGTAGGGAAGCGGTTAAATGACAATTGCACGGTCATGCAACACTGTACTCAAACAAAATTTTTATCATATTGTTCCCACAATGACACTGGTTGGGAAAGCGTTAACAGGGCCGATCAAAGGATTAACTGTGTGCCTAGCCAGTGTTTGTGTATTGTGTGGGAGTTGCTTTTACTAAAGGAAGATATGGATCCTAGTCCCTGCTTTGCAGGAACACAGGATCTATGCCTTCCCTACTCACCAAACAGCAATCTGCCTTGTTTACATAGGCAGACTGCCATTCTGCTTCTGTAACAAACGATCAGCGGGTGCAAGCGGACGTCGAGTCCGCGGTAACCACTGATCGGCTCCCGCTGTGCATATATATAGAAAAATGTGATGGCTAAGGGGGTACCTCATCCATATAACGATTGTTTAAAAAGATTAGGATGAATTGAGAGGACTTTACCAGTACCAGAAAAGGACCAACATTACAAATTAATACTAATTATTTTTATTACAAAAATATATTTTTACATACAAACATTTTTTATTAATGAATTTCTATGGGATAAAAACAAGAAAAAATGAGCTCCCATCAATATAATCACTTGATATATATCATTTGATCTCTGTTATTACTAGGTCAAAGAAACAGAGATCCTGTATAGAGAAGAAAGCAGGAAAAAAAAAAAAACGGTAAAGTCCGCTCAATTTGTCCTAATATTTTTAAAGCCGAAGAGAGCCGGCGGCGGCGTGCATTCGCACCCACTACCTGGAAGTGTGATATCACGTATGTATACGTGATCCGGCACACAGCGGCCGTCCTGTAGCAGTAGAACTGCTATAGGGTGGTCTTGAAGCAGTTAAAGGGTTTTAATTAATTTTCTAGCAACAAATGTAGATTTTAACGTGTGTAAAAAATGAAAAAAATTGGAGAAGTTAAACCCTATCCATTACCATAATACTCAACCCTAACCCCCAAGTCATGATCCTTACACTTTTCTAACCCATACCCTTATGCCGCGTACACACGATCGGTTTTTCTGATGAAAAAAGACCGATGGACTTTTTTCATCGGACAAACCGATCGTGTGTGGGCCCCATTGGTCTTCTTTCCATCGGTATAAAAAAATAGAACATGTTTTAAATTTTACCGATGGGGAAAAAAACGATAGCAAATTCCGATCGTTTGTGGGGAACTCCATCGGAGAAAAAACCCACGCATGCTCAGAATCAAGTCGACGCATGCTCAGAAGAATTGAACTTCATTTTTCTCGGCTCTTTGGAGTGTTTTACGTCACGGCGTTTGGGACGGTCGGATTTTTGACTGATGGTGTGTAGGCAAGACTGATGGAAGTCAGCTTCATCGGATTTCCGATGGAAAAATCCATCGGATTAGAATCCATCGGAAATCCGATCATGTGTACAGGGCACTATCCTTAGCTCTGACCAAACTCCTTCAGCAGAATACTTATGCATTGGTGCTCAAAGCTCTCAGCCCCTTTGGCAAGATGGCCATTCTAATATAATGATATTGAAATCAGCTAATTTTATTTTGTTACACTTTTGAACCATATTTTATTCCACCTTATAAATAATTTAAAAAGTAAATAATCCTATAAAACATGTTATGTATTTTCATGGCATATACCGGTAGTCATAAATTCCAATAATTCTAAAGTTATTAGTTAATGTTGTCACCTGATGCTTTGCGAGTTATTGATTAATCTACTGGGTTGTATTGTGTAGCACCCTTTTTATAAGTCATATACTCATCAATATCAGATAAAGTGTTCTACCTGACCACCGCGTCATCTTAGATTGGGTTTGATTTTTTTGGGATGCTAGTGAATAAATTAATTACATCTCATTGCTAGCTTTATGTCTCTGTAAACAGAAATATATTCTAAAAATATACATTGGAATTTGGAGAATTCTTTACTACTTCCTCCAATAAAAAAAAATACATAAGAAAAAAAAAAACAACAAAGAATGTTTAGCTGGAATTTTTATAATTGCCATTAAAACTAAAGAAGGATTTTTTTTCCTTTTTTTTTTCCTTTTTCCAAATTGGATTAGTGCCGGTTGACACTACAGCGACTTGGGATCCGACTTGTCAGACCTCAAGTTGCCCCAAGTCGCTGGACATAAGAAATTCCATTGAGGTGAATGGAGCCGTCTAAAGCCCAATACACACGGTCGGACTTTTTGACAACAAACTTCAAAATGAGAAAGTTTTCAAAAAAATCCGACCGTGTGTACGCTCCATCGGACAAACTTTTTCGGTTTTCATCGGACAAAAGTTCACTCTGCAAACGGACAAACTTTTCGGCAACAAAAGTCCTACGGTGCAAAGTCCGACCGTGTGTACAGAAATCCATTGGACTTTTGTCCGAAGTACAAATACGCATGCCCAGAACCAATGTAAAATCAACCAACAATAGCAGAAGTTGACCAAAGGGTGACGGTAAAGAGCAGAAAAGAGCAGAAAAACCACGTGATGTTGGGAAAGTTTTGGGAAAGTTTGCAGAAAAGTCCTGCCGTATGTATGCTATGGGTGTGCCCGGCCAACTCCCTTAGGACAAAAATCCACGGAAAAGTTTGTTTGAAGTCCGACCGTGTGAACGAGGCTTTAATGTACTCTAGTGAAGTCGCTCCGACTTCTGAAAAGGTTCCTGTACTACTTCAAGGCCTCCAAATCGCCTTGCAAAGTCGCGCTGTAAGTCGGGTTGCCCCTGTGTGAACCGGAACTTCCTGTACTACTTCAAGAAGACTTCTAGGCAACTTGTACCCATAGATTTCAATGGAAGTTGCCTTCAAAGTCGAATCTCCATCTTTACTGAAGCAACTTTACAGGAAAAGAAAATAGTTTACCCAGGCAAACCCCTCCCTCCCACAGAGCTGATTATTCTGTGATTGGCCACAGCCAAAGTCGCCTGTCCTGGAGGCAACTTTAAGTCGCGTTGTAAGTTGCTCAAAGTCGTGCTGAAGTCGCCTCCAAATCGCCTTGCAAAGTCGCGCTGTAAGGCGGGTTGCCCCTGTGTGAACCGGCACTTACACTTGAGGGTTTTTTCTTTTCATCTTTATAACCTCAAGGTTCTAAGGAAGCTAGAATCTTTATATGATTTTATTTTTATTTAACTCAATGGAATTATTTTTTCAACGATCTATGTAATTACAATATATATAATGGTTATCAAAATAAATACAGCATCAAATAATCCCCTGCCAGGGAACAATAATCATTCAAAATGTGCTTTTTTGTCTTTGAAGAAATCCAACAAAATATATTTTTTTGTAAAAATTGCATTTTTTTAAATATTTTTTTAATGGTTTTGTGAGACAGATTTTTTGAAGGGTCTGCATTAAACCACCTGGCATTGGGGAATTGTGGCTTCAGTTTTGTTCTTTATGGGCTCATGCACACAGGATGTTTTTACAGCTGCTGTTAGGGGCGTTTGACTTTTTCTTTTTAACTGCCTCTAAAAGCCCCTCCATGTTAGCCTATGTGTCCATGCACGCATAAACTGTCAGAGGCGCTTGGAAGCATAAGCGTTTAGGGGCAGGAGAAAAAAATGACAGTCTGTGCTTCTAGGAGCAGTAAAAACGAGCTTTAAAAACGGAAAACTGAAAAAACGCAGTTAAACGAATCAAGCCGCGTTTACCTGCTGTGAGGGGGTTAGCTCGGCAGCGGGTGTGTGTGACCCCCGGGATGGGCTCCCCACACAAAAACAGGCCCAGCAAACGGAGGTTGTGGTTTTCAAAATCAAAAAAAAGGTGCGGTTTATTTTCTATTTACAGTGACAAAACACAGCAAAGCCAAAAGAAACATAAACAAAATAAATCCTGGTCAACTTGACCTCTGACTAAACATACAGGTTTCCTAACTAACAACTGGGATCAGCCTAGTGCTGTCCTAGTCCCTAAGTCCCTGGTTTTAAATGTCCAAGCAAATAGCCACACAGGCTTTGTCTCACCGCACAGGGGTTCACTCTCACTAGACAGTCCACACAGGTCTGGGTCCAGGCATGAGCTAACATCTAATGAAGCTGGGAGTTCTTATAGAGGCCTAAATGAGCTGACAAGCTTCAGCTGGTCTCATCAACTCCCTGTCTGCACGACGCCCCACACTCTCCCTAGAGGTATGAGTCATCCATGAGCCCACTAGCCTCAGCTGGGCTTATACAACTCTTCACCTAGTTGTATAAGTCGGCGTAAAGCCTGAATCTGGGCGAAATATATCTACCCCCCTGGATGCAACCAGGTGACTTTACCTTCCTGCTGTCACATACCCCCCCCTCTTGTTTTAACCTTGGGGTTGGAACACCAGCAATCAGGCATTCATGTACTCGAGACAAAGCATCCACATTCCCCATTTGAACGCCAGGGCGATGCTTTACTGTGAAGTTGAATTCCTGGAGGGCCAGGAACCACCTATTCACTCTTCTATTTGTTTCCTTGTTTTGAGCCATCCACTTTAACGGAGCGTGATCCGTAACCATGTCAAAGTGCCTACCTAGCAGGTAGTACCGAAGGGAATCTAGAGCCCACTTCACCGCTAAACACTCCTTTTCAACGGTGGCGTAATTTACCTCATGGGACTTCAACTTCCTGCTGAGGTAAATGACTGGGTGCTCTTCCCCGTTCCAGACCTGGGACAATACTGCTCCTAACCCCACATCTGACGCATCACTTTGTACGACAAAGTCTTTAGAGAAGTCGGGTGAGTACAACACTGGCTGGCTACATAAGGCTTGTTTCAAGAATTGGAATGCTGCCTCAGCCTCGGGGGTCCATTTAATCATGACCGACCCTTTCCCCTTCGTTAGGTTGGTTAGGGGCACAGCCTTAGAAGCAAAGTGGGGAATGAATCGCCGATAATACCCAGCGATTCCCAGAAAGGCTCGTACCTGCTTCTTGCTGTTGGGACGTGGCCAACTCTGGATGGCCTCGACTTTGTTGAGTTGGGGTTTTATTACTCCCCTCCCAATGGTGTACCCAAGATATTTGGCCTCCTCCTGCCCAATGGTACACTTCTTGGGGTTAGCCGTAAACCCCGCTTCCCGAACAGAGTCCAGGACTGCTTGTACTTTTTGGCAGATGTGAGGCCCAATCTGTGCTATGGACAATTACGTCATCCAGGTAAGCCGCAGCATACTTCCGATGGGGCCTCAGCATCTGGTCCATTTTCCGCTGGAATGTGGCCGGCGCATTCTGTAACCCGAACGGCATTCTTTTATATTGGAACGCCCCGTCTGGGGTTACAAATGCGGTTTTCTCTTTGGCCAATTTGGCCAGGGGGATTTGCCAATACCCTTTTGTGAGGTCAAGAGTCGTCATGTATCGGGCTGTTCCCAGCCGGTCGATCAACTCATCTATACGTGGCATGGGGTAGGTGTCAAATTTTGTACCTTTGTTCAACTGACGAAAATCGTTACAAAATCGCCAGCTCCCATCCGGTTTAGGCACCAACACAATGGGACTAGACCAATCACTTTGGGACTCCTCTATCACCCCTAAGTTCAGCATTTTCTGTACTTCCTCCCGTATTGCCTCCCGTCGGGCCTCTGGGATCCGATAGGGTTTTAACTTCACCCTTTCACCGGGCGGGGTAATGATGTCATGCTCTACCCCAGATGTTTGTCCCGGTAGCTCAGAGAATACCTCCTTGTTGCGAAGCACAAACTCCTTAACCTCCTGTTGTTGGGGTTGTGACAAGGTGGCTGCTATTCCAACCTCAGGAATCACGCAACCAGTTTGAGCTGGTGACCAAGTGTCTGCGACTAGGGACTCTCTATCCCTCCAGGCTTTCAACAGATTAACGTGATAGATCTGTTCGGGCTTTCGCCTTCCTGGTTGTCTGACCTTGTAATTCACTTCGCTCACTTTTTCTATTATCTCGTAGGGGCCTTGCCATTTGGCAAGGAATTTACTTTCAACCGTAGGGACAAGTACCAGTATCCTATCCCCCGGGGAAAAGGTACGGGTCTTGGCTCCACGGTTGTACACTCTCTGCTGTGCTAACTGCGCTTGGGCCAAATGTTCCTTCACGATGGGCATTACCTGTGCAATTCGGTCTTGCATCAGGGCGACATGCTCAATCACACTCCTGTGGGGAGAACTCTCACTTTCCCAAGTTTCCTTGGCAATATCCAACAGCCCTCTTGGGTGTCTCCCATACAGTAACTCAAAGGGGGAGAATCCCGTAGAGGATTGGGGCACCTCCCTAATAGCAAACATCAGATAAGGAAGTAGACAGACCCAATCCTTTCCATCTCTATCCACCACTTTCTTCAACATTTGTTTTAGGGTTTTGTTGAATCTTTCAACCAGCCCATCGGTTTGGGGGTGATACACAGATGTACGTAATTGCGTCACTTTGAACAATTTACACAGCTCCTTCATAACCCGGGACATAAAGGGTGTACCTTGGTCCGTAAGCAGTTCTTTACAAATACCCACCCGGCTAAACACAAGAGATAGCTCTTTGGCTATGGTTTTGGCCGAGGTATTTCGGAGAGGGATCGCTTCTGGATAACGGGTGGCATAGTCCATTATAACTAATATGTACTGGTGCCCCCTAGCGGACTTGATTATAGGACCTACCAAATCCATGGCGATCCTCTCAAACGGGACCTCAATGATGGGTAGAGGGACCAGCGGGCTACGGAAATGTGGCATCGGGGCCGACCTCTGACACACAGGGCAGGAGGAACAATAATTTTCTATGTCCTTCATCACCCCCGGCCAATAGAATCTCTGTAATACCCTCTCTCGGGTTTTCTCTGTCCCCAGATGACCTCCAAGAATGTGCCCATGGGCCAACTCCAACACCAACTTCCTGTAAGGTTTGGGCACCACAAGCTGCTCAACGGTTTCTTCTGCCCTTTTTGCCACCCGATACAGTAGGTCCTTCTCTACGCTGAAGTATGGGTAAGTGCAGGTATTATCTGGGTTCACTAACTCGCCATCTATTTTCACTACGTTTTCCCGTGCCTTTATTAGGGCGGGGTCTTTCAACTGTTCTGTGGCAAAGTTTTCCCTGTGAACCTCAAGATCAGAAAACTCCACAGACGGTAGGTTTTCGTCTGAGGAGGTGGGCTCCTCTCCAGTTTCTTGAGTCTCCCCTGCCAATACTGATAAGGGAAATTCCGGAGAGTCCTCACCACTCTCAGGGGAGTTCTGGCTATCACATTCCTGGTACATAGGGGCACCAGTGGGGGGCTCAGGATCATCCCACAGTTCCCAGAACTTCGGAAAATCCCTTCCCACAATGGCGTCATGCGGTAACTGAGATACTAAGCCCACTGGATGAGAGAGGGTACCTTTGGGGGTCTCGAAACACACTGTAGTCACTGGATACTCTCGGGTGTCCCCATGCACACAAATAACAGCTACCTTGCTATTCCCAGAGACCTGTTTTAACTAACTCAGCCTTTATCAGGGTCACAAGGCTACCTGAATCCAGCAATACCACAACATTTCTACCATTAACACACATTTTGCATAAATGTTTCTCAGTTCCTCGAATGGCAGTGCATGCGACTGTCGCACACAGCGACTGACGTCTGCCCGTCAGAAAGTCACACTGCATGGGTTCCTCCACAACCGGGCAATTGGCTGCAATATGTCCCGCTTGCCGGCAGCGGTAGCAAACGATCCTTCTTGCCGCCTCTTGAGCCGCTGATTTCCCAGGCTGTTCTCGCCAAACTCGGGGTAGAGCTCCCACCCTCTCACTCTCTCCACCCTCACCCCTTGGAATCCTCTTATCCGCCCCTGGGGATGGTCTGGTCTTAGGGTGGAAAGTCCGAGTGTCTCTGGAAGAGGCCGTCAGGTTCTCTGTAGCCAAGTATTTCTCCACACGATCCACAAGACCATCGGCCGTCTCTGGGTCTCCATGGCTTACCCACTTTTGGATGGCAGTAGGAAGAGCTCTCAAAAACCGATCCATTACAACACGTTCCACAATCTTTGGTGCGGACAAAGTCTCTGGCTGTAGCCACTTTCTGCTCAGGTGAATGAGATCATACATTTGAGACCTGGGGGGTTTTCCAAGCTGGAAAGTCCAGTTATGCACACGCTGAGCCCGGACAGCCTGGGTGACACCCAGCCTTGCCAATATTTCAGCTTTTAGCATCACATAGTCTTTTGCTTGGTCAGGCTCTAGGTCATAGTAAGCCTTCTGCGATTCACCAGTTAACAGAGGAGCCACCAGTCCAGCCCACTGCTCCTCAGGCCACTTTTCTCTTTCAGCAGTCCTTTCAAATGTGGTCAAAAATACCTCTGGATCATCCTCTCCAGTCATTTTTGTCAATAAACGACTCACCCCAAAGGACGCGGTATTAGTGGGACGGCTTTCCTCACTGGTCTGCGGACGTTGCTGCATTACTGCTTCCATTTGTTGTAGTCTCTGCTCTTGCTTCTGTAACAGGTCTATGAAGCGGGCCTCAGATTGCTGCTGGGCTTGTTGCTGAGCTTCCAGACTCTGTTGGTGAGCTTGCTGCTGGGCTGCAAGGCTCTGTTGATGAGCTTGCTGCTGGGCTGCGAAGTTCTGTTGTTGAGCTGCAAGGCTCTGTTGATGAGCTGCAAGGCTCTTTTGCAAACCTGCATTTGTCTGCTGTTGATTGGCATTTGCTAGAGCCAGCTGCTTCAGTATCTCCTCCATGCTGGCTTAAAAAAAAACTGCCACTGGTTCTCCACCAACTGTGAGGGGGTTAGCTCGGCAGCGGGTGTGTGTGACCCCCGGGATGGGCTCCCCACACAAAAACAGGCCCAGCAAACGGAGGTTGTGGTTTTCAAAATCAAAAAAAAGGTGCGGTTTATTTTCTATTTACAGTGACAAAACACAGCAAAGCCAAAAGAAACATAAACAAAATAAATCCTGGTCAACTTGACCTCTGACTAAACATACAGGTTTCCTAACTAACAACTGGGATCAGCCTAGTGCTGTCCTAGTCCCTAAGTCCCTGGTTTTAAATGTCCAAGCAAATAGCCACACAGGCTTTGTCTCACCGCACAGGGGTTCACTCTCCCTAGACAGTCCACACAGGTCTGGGTCCAGGCATGAGCTAACATCTAATGAAGCTGGGAGTTCTTATAGAGGCCTAAATGAGCTGACAAGCTTCAGCTGGTCTCATCAACTCCCTGTCTGCACGACGCCCCACACTCTCCCTAGAGGTATGAGTCATCCATGAGCCCACTAGCCTCAGCTGGGCTTATACAACTCTTCACCTAGTTGTATAAGTCGGCGTAAAGCCTGAATCTGGGCGAAATATATCTACCCCCCTGGATGCAACCAGGTGACTTTACCTTCCTGCTGTCACACTGCGTTTGACGTTTTTAGGCGTTTTTCACATTTTAATGAAAAAACGCCCAAAAACGCTAACACCAAAAAACATGGGAAAATGCGAAAAAACGCTAAATAACACTGTTGGTGTGGTCCTTGTAGGTCCCACAGTTCCCTTCATATTTGGGGAACTGAGGACCTACCAGGACCACACCACCACAGGCTGTGTTTAAGGCTCACACCATTATCCATGTGTGGGATACCGGCCTGGACATAGCACCTTGGATGTTCAGGATTACCTCTTCCTGACGTCCAACCACACTGTCCCCTGTGGGTAGATACTCTGGCAAGTGGTTCCTCTGTCTTGGGTGCACCCGCATTTTTCGGATTCAGGTCTGACGGCTCTGGACAGTGGCACTTCCTCCTCCCTTCAATGTTTTTATATGGATGCAAAATTTCTGGTTATGTACGCATTATTACATGACGCTTTTTTCGTCCTGTGTTCAACCACCCACCCCTGAAGAAGAGAACATTTATTGCTAAACTCGAAACCCGTCGGCTACTTTCTTTTGTACCTTCATACAACAGGAGAGTGGTTGTGTCTTTCTGTATTGTACCATATGAGTATCCCCCTGTGCATCTTGTATACTTTTTTGCATCATCAATTTGTATCTCTAAAGCCCCATACACACGGTCGGACTTCCATCGGACTTTTCTGTGAATTTTTGTCCGAACGGAGTTGGTCGGGAACACCCATAGCATACACACGCTCAGACTTTTCTGCAAACTTTCCCAAAACTTTTTGCAACATCAAGTGGTTTTTCTGCTCTTTTCTGCTCTTTACCGCCACCCTTTGGTCAACTTCTGCTATTGTTGGTTGATTTTAACATTAGTTGTTTTGTCCATCGGACAAAAGTCTGATGGTTTTCTGTACACACGGTCGGACTTTGCTCCATCTGACTTTTGTTGGGCAAAAGTTTGTCCGTTTGCAGACCCAACTTTTGTCCGATGAAAACAAGAAAAAAGCAAAAAAAGTTTGTCCGAGGGAGCGTACACACGGTCGGATTGTTGGTCCAACTTGCTCAAAATGAAGTTTGTTGGCCAAAAGTCCGACCGTGTGTACGGGGCTTAGGTTGTTATATGAATAAATCTTTTCTACTTTATTACGCCTTTGACTCCCAGAGTAATATCGTCTACCAAAGTCCCACTTAGAGGAACACCCTTTTCCTTAGTTTATTTGTTCAGTTCAGGGATGTGGGCAATATATTCCTCTTTATTCTGGATATACCAGCACCAAACAGTAAAATTTGACCAGTTCTGGAAGAGCGTTTATTGGACGGATGAAACTAAGATTAATCTGTACCAGAATGACGGGAAGAAAAAAGCGTGGAGAAAGCTTGGAACAGCTCATGATCCAAAGCACACAACGTCATCTGTAAAACATGGTGGGATCAGTGTGATGGCATGGGCATGCATGGCTTCCGGCACTGGGTCATTGGTGTTTATTGATGATGTGACAGAAGACAGAAGCAGCCGGATGAATTCTGCAGTGTTTAGAGATATACTGTCAGCCCAGATTCAGCCAAATGCAGCAAAGTTGATTGGACGGCGCTTCACAGTACAGATGGACAATGATCCAAAATACACTGCAAAAGCAACCCAGGAGCTTTTGAAGGAAAAGAAGTGGAATATTCTGCAATGGCATGCATTTCACTTGCTGAAGGCACAACTAAAGGCCAAAAGACCCACAAACAAAAAACAACCGAAGACCGCTGCAGTTAGAGCCTGGCAAAGCATCAGAAAGGAGGAACCCAGTCTTTGGTAATGTCCATGGGTTCCAGACTTCAGGCAGTCATTGCCAGTAAAGGATTCTCAACAAAATATAAAAAATGAACATTTTAATTATGATTATATTAATTTATCCAATTACTGTATTTATTGGCGTATAACACTCACTTTTTTACCCTGAAAATAGAGGGTAAACTGTGCCTGCGTGTTATACGGAGGGGACTGTGTAAAGTTTTTTTCCTGAAACTTCCCTCTTAAAGTTAGGGTGCGTGTTATACGCCTGTGCGTGTTATACGCCGATAAATACGGGTACATTTGAGCCCCTGAAAATGGGGGAACAGTGTACAAAAATGGTTGCAGTTCCTACAATTTGTACTTGATATTTATGTTCAACCCCTTGAATTAAAGTTGAAAGTCTACACTTCAAATTAATTTGGATTGTTTAATTTTGATTTTATTCTGGTGGCATACAGAGCCAAAAGTATGAAAATCGTGCCTGTATCCAAATATACATGGACCTAACTGTAGCTACAAACTATACTTTCAAACAAGGTTTCTAAAACCTTAAAGCGGAGCTCCGCCGAAAATAAAATATTAAAAGCCAGCAGCTACAGCTACAGCAGCTGCTGACTTTTAATATTAGGACACTTACCTGTCCTGGAGTCCAGCGACGTCCGCAGCAGAGGACGAGCAATCGCTCGTCACTCTGCTGCCCCCACCGCCATCCTCGGTGAGGGAACCAGGAAGTGAAGCCTTGCGGCTTCACTGCCCGGTTCCCTACGGCGCATGCGCGAGTCGCGTTGCGCCTTTCTGACTGGTCCCCGTGTGTTCTGGGAGCCAAGTGTCTCCCAGAACACAACGGGTACTCTGCGGGAAGTGACGTGCTTCCCGCAGATTTCCCGCAGAGAGGACTCCCAGAAGTGGGTAAAAATACCTGTCTTAGACAGGTATCTTCACCCCCCTCCCCCCTGAAAGGTGTCAATTGTGACACCGGAGGGGGGGAGGGTTCCGATGAGCGGAAGTTCCACTTTAGGGTGGAGCTCCGTATTAACCACTTCCCGAGCGTCCCATAGCAGATAAACTGCTACAGGGCAGCTGTTCTGCGCAGGATCACGTATATATATGCGATTCTGCACTTCCGCCTAGGGGGCGTGCGCGCGCGCCGCCTGCGGGCTCCTTCTGCTGTCATTACTCACAACAGAAGCCGATCTTCAGGGGCCGGCCAATGGATGTCCACCGACACCTGCTGATTGCCGGGCAGAGACATAGAGGCTGATTTACTAAAACCCGGTGCAGCTCTGCATAGAAACCAATCAGCTTCCAGGTTATATTGTCAAAGCTTAATTGAACAAGCTGAAGGTAGAAGCTGATTGGCTACCAAGCTCAGCTGCACCAGTTTTCGCACTCTCCAGGTTTCGTAAATCTACCCCATAGGACAGAGCTCTGCCTATGTAAACAAGGCAGAGCTCCATTCTGACAGGGGGAAAGTGATGGATTTTGTGTCCCCTCAAAGCAGGGAATAAAATCTGTCACTTCCCTTAGTAAAAGCAGCACATAGTTTACACAAAAAAACTGCCAAGGCACAGTGTTAACCCTTTGATCTTCCTAGATGTTTAACCCCTTCCTAGCCAGTGACATTAGTACAGTGACAGTGCATATTTTTAGCACTGATCACTGTTTTAGTGTCACTGGTTCCCACAAAGTGTCAGAAGTGTCAGTTAGTGTCCAATCGTTCGCCGCAATATCACAGTCCCGCTATAAGTCCCTGATCGCCGCCATTACTAGTATAACAAAAAAAAACTTCCAGTATATATACCATAGTGTGTAGATGCTATAACTTTTGCGCAAACCAATCAATATACGCTTATTGGGATTTGTTTTACCAAAAATATGTAGCAGAATACATATTGGCCTAAATTTATGAAGATTCTGTTCTATCGATCTATCCTACACTGTGTAAATGTTTGTTTAAAACGATGCCTGTAAATACCTTACCTCAAATCTGTTCTGGCCGGTCACGTGAACGCCGGCCACTCTCCTCCCCATCTAAGGGCTACAGTGGGAGGGGCTGAGCAGCCAGCACAGCAGTCACATGACCTTCCCAGCTGATGTCAGAGGGGGATCTCGGCCCCTCTCGATGTAGCGCGTGGATTGGAGGAGGAGGGCGTCCGGAGGTCATGTGACTGGCCATAAAAGATCGGAGATAGGGTATTTACAGGCATCGTTTTATCAAAACATTTACACCATGTAGGGTAGATTGATAGAACAGAGGGGCTGGCTGTAATGTTTCTTTACCTTTACAACCACTTTAACTTTTTCAGCAATTTGAGCTCCAGAAAACTCTTCTATTGGATCAGACTACACAGGCCAGCCTTCTCGTGCCCCACGTGTTTTAGTGAGCCTGGGCCGCCCATCACCCTGGTGCTGGTTCACTCGTTTTCCTTCCTTGGACCACTTTTGGTCGGTCCTGACCACTGCAGACCGGGAACATCCCACAAGAGCTGCAGTTTTGGAGATGCTCTGATCCAGTCATCTAGCGATTACAATTTGGTCCTTGGCAAAGTCAATCAAATCCTTACACTTGCCCATTTTGTCTACTTTTAACACATCAACTTCAGGGAAAACATGTTCACTTGCTGCCTAATATATCTCACCCACTTCCAGATGCCTATGTCATAAGGTAATTAATGTTATTACCATTTCCAGTCAGTGGCCATTATTTAATGGCTGGTCAGTGTATTCCCTTTATCTCAAAACTCCATACAAACATCATATTTTTTTTATATTCTTTCAGGTATCAACATACAAAATGCATGCAAAAACAGCATACAAAACTGCAAACACAAACGCTAACATGCATTAAGCCCTGGTTCACACCAGTACAATCTGTCATGCGATTGGACAGTTCAAAATCACATGACAAGTCGCAGCCCATTCCAATGGAACCGTTCAAATCGCCACGACTCATGTTGCAACGACTTTGAAAAAGTTTCCTGCATATTTCTGTGTGATTTCATGTGCAACTTGTATTGACATTTGTGTAAATGAAGTCGCACAGATATCAGCAAGCTGCACATGAAATTGCAATGAAATCCTGCTGAAGGAGCGCAATTTCAAAGCCGCAGTGGTGTGAACCAGGGCTCACACCTTTTTTAAACTTGAAGGGTCCTAAAAAATGATCTGCAATCTAGTTGAAGGAGGGTGACACCTTTGTACCTTTTTTAACTGGGCAGGCATTCAGAGCTTTAAAAATCCACCCAATTGTGGGTGGTGTTGCCCTTTAAGAATATGTATTCCATTTTGAGTATGTAGCATGCCCTTGCATTAATAGATCAGACTTGTTTTGCTATTTTTGTGAGTGGTGCCCATTCATTTGGGCACTCTGGAGTAAAAATATACATCCAAGAATTTACCAGTAATTTGATATTTGCAAGCTGTTGTAAGCGACAGGATGGCTTCATGGTATATTCTGAGACATGGAAAGAATGATCGCTATATCCTGTTGTGGTTTTTGTATTACGCTGTGGTGAGGAGTCTAATAGTATGAATAGACGAGGGGCTTTTCACGTGATAGGCCTGATTGCGGAGAAAATGCGAATTGTGTTTTTTTTTTTTTTTTCAATTTAAAAAAGGTAGTTCAGACGGCAGTGACCGGGCAGAATACGGCTAGCAAAAAACTACCCGCTATCATTTCATCAGCTGCAGTAAAGATTGCTTGCTGTAGATCAACAGGGGTAGGCAAACTTCCAGAGGTTGAGATCTATCTGGACAACATGGCGGAAATAAAGATCCCCTGGGGGTACTAGGTAGCGCACTTTAAAAAATAAAAATAAAAATTCAAGCCCCAATAAAAAGACAGCATGAAGAACACGTTGGGTGATGTCCCCGGGTGCATGTTGTGTGAATATCTCCTAAACAGTGCAAGTTTAGGAGATATTCATTGTACCTACAGTAGGGTGACCAGACATCCCCGGTTTCAGGGGACAGTCCCCGGATTGAGGACACTGTCCCCGGACCAAGTCTGTCCCCAGTTTTGTCCCCGGATTGGATTTGAACAGGGGCTGGGACAATTTCAAAGACAGTCAGTGCAGAATAAAAAAAAAAATCTGAAATACACACACCCCGCTCCACCGCTCTTACTAGCTTACGGGGGGGGGGGGTGTATTTTTTTCCATTATCTGTGCCCCTTTCTGATGATCATGTGCTGGTCGGAGCGGAGGGAATATTTTTTCAGTTTTGTGTGGATTCAGCTCCGCTCGCATTTTCTTCTGCCTTGGCTCAAGTCCCTGCCAGCCGCCTGCCTGTTTATCTCCTTGCCTTCCCTGGCGGAGTGATCTTCCTCCGCACCCTACCAGTAGTAGCCGGGGCCCAGAGAGTGAGACATGAAAGGCTGTGAGGTAGAGCTGCACGATTAATCGTTATAAGATCGCGATTTCGTTTAACCCCCCCCCCCCCCCCCGCAATCTCCAGGCTGGATTAGCTCGATTTTTGTATTTTTGTATTTCCGCGCTGGAACCAGCATGGAACACAAATGGCGCTGATCGGAACTGACGTCAGCAATAGGAACTGACGTCAGTCAGCAGAGAGTGTGATGCGCCGCAGCGCCGCATCATCGTGGGCGGTACCACCACGTTTTTTCGGCCGCTCCAGCCCTCTGCTTATTAGCATTCCTGAAAAAACAGTAGGCGTGAGCGGCAAAGCAGAGGGCTGGAGAGGTGGGGCGGTATTAGGAGAATTTGCACTCGTGAGGAACAGTAGGAGGGAGCGGCAATGTACAGGGCTGGGGGGCGGAGTTCCGATAAGAGCCAAGAGCTAGGGGGAACAGAATCCGGCGGGGAACCATTCTTGGCACAACACCTGTTAATGAAACACCACAGTGAGTGCGCATTGCACACTGTGAGTCTGTGTGTGCACCAGTATTGATCCGATGATTCCAACACACACGTGAGTACCGGCAACCACTGGCACTGTCCCTTATAAAATATTATGAATATTACCACAGTCTGAGTCAGCTACCCATATTATGAATATTACCACAGTCAGCTACCCCAAACTCTGGGGTAGCTGACTGTGGAAATATTCATAATATGGGTAGCTGACTCAGACTGTGGTAATATTCATAATATTTTATAAGGGACAGTGGTTTCTGGTATTTTAAGTCCACTCCTCACATGCCCCCCTTTAATAGCCTGTCTGACTGTCATCTGCAAGGTCTGGGGCCCAGACCTTGCAGGTGACAGTCAGACAGGCTATTCAAGGGGGGCATGTGAGAAGTGGACTTAAAATACCAGAAACCACTGTCCCTTATAAAATATTATGAATATTACCACAGCACAGTCTGAGTCAGCTACCCAGACCTTGCAGACAGGCTATTAAAGGAGGACTTAAAATACCAACCACTGTCCCTTACGAGACTGCGCACAGATATTTTATATCTCTCATGTTCAGAGGTTGTAAATCTGTAAAATATTTATTTTTTTGAGAATCGTGAGAGAATCGTGATCTTCATTCTATGCAAAAGAATCGTGATTCTCATTTTTCCCAGAATCGTGCAGCTCTACTGTGAGGCGGGTGGCGACGGGCAGAGAGTCGCTGATTGCCGCCATTACTAGTGAAAAAAAAATATGTCCCCGGATTTAATTTTAAAAATCTGGTCACCTTAACCTACAGGTAAATCTTATTATAGGCTTACCTTTAGGTACAAGTTTGAAAGTGGAGTCGAGTTTAATTCATAGAGATATGCTATAATAAAGGAACTACATTGCTAAAAAAAACCTTGTGATGAAGTGATTTCCTCATTTGGGTTTAGGTTTCTGGGTTACTTTGTTATGCTTTCGATCCGCAGAGATAAACTGCTTGTACATTAAAAAGTACACTTGCTAATCGTCATAGCTCTAATGTCCGAGTAGGAGGAACGTTACTTACTGCTTAGATAGGGGAATCCTTAAAATAGACCACTTTCACACTGAGGCGCTTTTCCGGCGCTTTCACGCTAAAAAAACCGCCTGCAAAGCTTACGAAAACTTATTTCCATTAGGCCCCTTTCATACTGAGGCGCTTTGCAGGCGCTATTGCGCTAAAAATAGCTCCTGCAATGCGCCCCAAAAAAGCCGCTCAATTGTATCCAGTGTGAAAGCCCGAGGGCTTTCACACTGGAGCGTTGCGCTTGCAGGAGGGTCAAAAAACTTCTGCAAGCCGCATCTTTGAGGCACGATAGGAGCGGTAAAAATACCGCTCCTATAGCGCCCCTGCTTATTGAAATCAATGGGGTAGCACCTCCAAAACGCCGCAAAGAGGCGTTATTGCGGGCGTTTTTAACCCTTTTTCGGCCGCTAGCGGGGGTTAAAATCCCCCCCGATAGCGGCCGCAAATCGCGGCAAAAAAAACGGTGTAGCGGCGCTAAAAATAGCGCCGCTATACCGCCAGCGCATCCAGCACTTCAGTGTGAAAGTAGCCTTAAAATCAATGAATGCTTTCACACTGGGGCAGTGCGCTGAAAAAACGCCCTGCTCCATTGAAATGAATTGAAAGTGCTTCAAAAGCGCCTGAAAAGCGCTTCAAAAGCGCTCAGTGTTTTACTGGCAGTTTTTCAAGCGCCTCAGTGTGAAAGAGGTAGATGTAGAAGGGAAATTGTACAACAGATGGTACAACATAACATGGAGCAGAGTGTTGAGAGCACGTTTGGATGCATGCATAATATGTTAATCAAAACACTGATTGCCATGAGAGATTTTTGGAAGGGAATTAGGGGATGGGAAAGTTTAATTGGGGGTAAAAAGAGTGGGGGGGTAAAGGGTACAGGGTCCAAAAAGATGAATTTCCAGGCACCAAACCAAACTTTAGTAGAATGTGTATGGATTATAGATATGGAAGTGTAAGGTTTACCAGTTCGCGTCCTGTTCTACGAAAATGGCGTGACACTAGCATGATTTCTCCCTTAGAAGTAGCCCTTCTCTTAAAGTGGTGGTAAACCCAATGCCGCGTACACACGATCGGAATTTCCGACAACAAATGTTCGATGTGAGCTTTTTGGTCGGATATTCCGACCGTGTGTAGGCTCCATCGGACATTTGCTGTCGGAATTTCCGACAACGAATGTTTGAGAGCTGGTTCTTAATTTTTCCGACAACAAAAGTTCTTGTTGGAAATTCTGATTGTGTGTATCCAATTCCGACGCACAAAAATGGCTTGTTGTAGTGTTGTATGTCCCCGCGTTCTTGACGCTTGGAATTTCTGAGCAACATTTGTGTGACCGTGTGTATGCAAGACAAGTTTGAGCCAACATCCGTCGGAAAAAATTTTTGTTATCGGAATGTCCGAGTGGTTCTTAACTTCAGTCCTCAAGTATCCCCAACGGGCCATGTTTTCAGGTTTTCCTTTACTTTGCACAGCTGCTTTAAATCAATATCCATGACATGGTATTGATAAGAGCTATTCTATCTAAGGGAAGTTCCCAAAACATGGCCCATTGGGGGTACTTGAGGACTGAGGTTGAGAACCACTGCTTTATAGTGTGTACATGTCTCAGTCCAGAGCATTAAAATTATTGTAACGGTTAATTTTATTTATTTTTTTAAATAACAAATATGTCTATACTTACCTGCTCTGTGCAATGGAATTGCACAAAATGGCCACAAACCTCCAGTTTGTCCAGTGCCCCCATGGGGTCACTGGTGCATGCTTGCACCCTAGCCCTGCTGCTGCGTCTATTGACACGGACAGTGGGACTCGGCCCCGCCCCCCGCTCCCTCGTTACTGGCTTTGATTGGACAACACTGGGAGCCAATGGCCCCCAGTGCCTCAGCAAAGCAAGCGGAGCCCGGAAGTGAGGGGAGAGAAGACCTGCAGACGTTCACAGCGCTGGATCGATTGAGGGCTCAGGTAAGTTAAAGGGGGGCTGGGGGAAAATGCTGACATCTAAACATTTTTTACCTTAATACAAGGAATGCATTAAAGGATAACTAAACCCTTGTGTTTTAAAAAAAAATAACAAACATGTCATACTTACCTCCTTTGTGCCGTTGGTTTTGCACAGAATGGCCCCGATCCTCCTCTTCTGGGGTCCCTCAGCAACGCTCCTGGCTCTCCTCTTCTCGAGTGCCCCATTGGAGAGCCGCTCTCCCTCAGGGCACTCATGCGGGTGTGCACCCATGTCCTGCTGCTGCATCTTATGACACAGACAGCAGGACTCGGCCCGCCCCCCACGTCATTGGATTTGATTGACAGCAGCAGGAGCCAATGGCTGCGCTGCTATCAATCTATCCAATCAGGACCCGAGACACTGGCTGGAGCTGGTGTGCTCATTCTTGGCACTAGAAAGACCGGGCTCAGGTGAGTAAAAGGGGGGGGGAGTCTGGGGGGGGGGGGTGCTACACTATAGAGGGTTTACAACCACTTTAAGGTAAAAAATGTTTAGGCTTTACAATCACTTTAAAAGTAATTTCTCTATGCTGCCTCATGCCTCTGTTATTAGCATGAATAACTTATAACATGTTTTCCTGACACTAAGAGGTAAAAAGGTGACAGGGGTGGGAGCTCTATCACACAGCCTGTGTGCTGTGTGAAGGGGGTGTGTCCCTTCCTTCCAATCAGCTCTCACTGAGATCTGCAAAGTGTAACTTCAGCTCCGTGCCCCCTGCTTTCTGAAAGCTCAGACAAGCCGTATAAATTCTGCTCTTTGAACAGCAGAGAGAGAGAAGGCAAACGAGAAGAGGTACATGTACAACGTATGTAGGAAGATTTGTTTCACTTCTGTGTGTCACCTGAGCCTAGTCACTTCACTGGGTTTATGTAGGTGTACAACCACTTTTAGGCAAGTAGGTATACTTGGATGCCCATATGACTTATGGTCCAATGCCATATTCACAGAACCAGGACAGGTTCAAGGCAGATACTGTGCACAGGAGCAACTAGTAATAGTGGCTGGCTGAACACCGAGCTGTCAGTGGTCTGAATTAACAGCAGAAAGTAGTGAAGTCCATTATCCAGGCAAAAATCAGGGCAGGTGGCAGTCAGAAAAGTAATCCTATCCAGGAGAGAGTCAGAGCAGGCAACAGCCATAAGAGTAATCCATATCTGTGCAAGGGTGTGTGCAGGCAGCAGTCAGAAGAGTTATCAATATGCAGGCAAGGGTCAGAAATTGAGGCAGCCAGAAGAGCATTCCATATCCAGGCAAGTTTTAAGACAGGTGGCAGTCATAGGAGTAATCCATATCCAGTCGAGGGTCAGAGCAGGCGGCAGTCAGAAGAGTGATCCATATCCAGAAAAGAGTCAGAGCAGGCGGCATTCAGAAGAGTAATCCATATCCAGTCATGGGTCAGAGAAGGCGGCAGTCAGAAGAGTAATCCATATCCAAAAAAGAGTCAGAGCAGGCGGCAGTCGGAAGAGTGATCCATATCCAGAAAAGGGTCAGAACAGGCAGCGGTCAGAAGAGTAATCCATATCCAGTCAAGGGTCAGAGCAGGCGGCAGTCGGAAGAGTGATCCATATCCAGAAAGGGGTCAGAACAGGCGGCAGTCAGAAGAGTGATCTATATCCAGAAAAGAGTCAGAGCAGGCGGCAGTCAGAAGAGTAATCCATATCCAGTCAAGTGTCAGAGCAGGCGACAGTCAGAAGAGTGATCCATATCCAGAAAAGGGTCAGAACAGGCGGCAGTCAGAAGAGAGATCCATATCCAGTCAAGCGTCAGAGCAGGCGGCATTTGGAAGAGAGATCCATATCCAGTCGAGGGTCAGAGCAGGCGGCATTTGGAAGAGTGATCCATATCCAGAAAAGAGTCAGAGCAGGCGGCAGTCAGAAGAGTGATCCATATCCAGTCAAGGGTTAGAGCAGGCGGCAGTCAGAAGAGTGATCCATATCCAGTCAAGGGTTAGAGCAGGCGGCAGTCAGAAGAGTGATCCATATCCAAGCAAGGGTCAGTGCAGGTGGCAATCAAAAGTGCAATCTATTATCAAGGCAAGTGTTAATAACAAAGGCAATTCAGAGACAAGGCAAGGCAGGATGCAAGGGACAAACACCAAGAAGCAAATGCTATTACAAGCCTAGAGCCTTGGGCTTACGATGTACACATAGGGCACCCCAGCACCACCAGCCAATCAAGGCTCAATGAGAGGGCAACATCAGGCTATTTTTTTTAGCAACAAAGACCCCAAGGTGCTGCCAGCCAATCAGGCCTTAGTGGGAAGAACAGGCAGCTCTGAGTTGCTGCCTAGCAGAGAGGAAACCACTGGCCTTTGAGAACAGCCATTACCGGCAGAGAGCTGCTGAGCTTCGAGGTGTAGAAACATGTCTTGAGCCCCCAACAGGAAAATAATGTTTGGGGGAGGAAGTGGTTGAGGATTCCACATCTGCACTCAACCACCAGTGGTAATGGAAGCGTAAAGTTGACCACAGACACATACCTATTCATAGATTGTAATGCCAACTAACATGGCCAAGTCTGATAGAATTTGGACATTGAGTTTGGACTTCTCTTCAGGATTTTGGCAAATATACAAGAGGCTGACAGGTGCCTTTTTGCACTACAAAATGATAATGTTTTTTGATAAAGCTTGTGTCTGTGCAGCAAAATGGTATCCTACTTAAGATAATAGGGATCAGGCTATATTGGTTCCAGACTCCAGATGCCACCTTCTTGAACCCAGGTGATGTTTAAGTAGAAAAGAAGAGGCCCCACACTTCTACATCTCCCTAATCTCCTCTGCCCTACCCATTCAAGAATGACCAAGGCCTAAGCACCCACCTGGAACTGAAAAACACTGATAGCCTTGCATCCAATCTCCCAAACCGAACACATTTGCTGCATCATTACTTTTATCATTGTATGTGAAGTATGTGTATGAAAACTGTCTGGCAATGACTTGCAATGGTTGCATCATCATTAGTCACTATCTGTGGCAATAAAAACTGTTGTTATAGGCTCTGGAGTAAGACCATGAGTCACCATTCCATACATTGTTGGCATCTGATCACTGAAACAAGTAAAACCGTTAAAGACGTTTTCCAGTTTCAGTGATAACTTGACTTTGAGTCAGCTATCCTATGCAGTAGAAACGACACTGAACTAACTGAAACTATTCTTGTACTGCTCCCTCTGTACTGCCTTCTTCCTCAGTCTTCTCTTCCCCAGAGATCACACTGAAATATTTTAACTCTGTAGCAATACCAAGGTGAGAGGGCACAGGGGGTAATCAATTTATTTTCCTATCAATCACTACTGATAGGAATTATCAGTCTATAATTGACAACCCATTTGATCAATATGCCACAGATGGGGAAGTGGATCTCGATTGATATTTAAGATACAATCGTAACTCATGATGGTAGATTATCGATTGCATCTCTTTTTCCACCAACTAATCTAATCTCACCGATCAAAATCTAATCGTATTCATGAACATAGTGCTACCCACTGATGCAAAACGATTGATAATATTCCACCCTGGCGATCAACTCAGCTTGATCGAATCGGATAGAAAATTGAGTCTTAATCAATTGGAAGGGAAGTTATGGCTATTCCATTGTTTGCGGATTTGAGCGTTTTGAAACATTGATCGGATATAAAAAACAATGTGTGTGGCCACCTTAAACACTTCAATACTGGGCACTTTCACCCTCGTCCTTCCCAGGCCAATTTTCAGCTTTCAGCTCTCTTCGCAATTTTAATGACAATTGCGCGGTCATGCAACACTGTACCCAAATTAATTTTTTATCATTTTGTTCACACTAATAGAGCTTTCTTTTGGTGGTATTTATTCTCGACTCTGTTTTTAATTTTTTTGCGATATAAGCAAAAAAAAAGAGCGATTAAAAAAAAAAAAAAACGTATTTTCTAAATCCAATAAAATCGAATTTTGTCATAAATTTAAGCCAAAATGTATTCTGCTACATGTCTTTGGTAAATAAAATCCTGTGATGTGTATAGTAATTGGTTCGTGTGATCACGGACAGACGTACGCAGATGATCATGTACAGACGTACGCAGATGATCATGTACAGATGTGCGCAGGTGATCACGGACATATGTGTGCAGATAATCATTGGGACATATGATTTTACTGGGACATATGGGGGGGACAGGTGTTGTTACTGTGTGGGGACATGTGTGTGTTTACACTGTGTGGGGACATGTGTGTGTTTACACTGTGTGGGGACATGTGTGTGTTTACACTGTGTGGGAACATGTGTGTGTTTACACTGTGTGGGGACACTGGGCTGGTGATCAGTGAGTAAAAAGCTGTAAAAAACAGCTCATACTCACTGATTACCGGCCGGCTGCAGCGATCAGCTCTCCTCTCCTCACTGACAACTTCCATGTGAGGAGAGGCGAGCCGATCGCCTAGCAACCGGCTCTCTATTTACATCACATGATGGCTGTGATTGGACACAGCCATCATGTGATCAGGAGGGCCAATCACAGAGCCCTCCTGCCGATCGGAGATGCGCCGTGTCTGTGTGACACGAGCACATCGGGATCGCGCCGCTGCGCGGGCACGATCCCCCTCCTTCTGAGGGATGTTCCTGAATGTCCACTCAGAAGAAGGAAGCACCCACCCAGCCGTATATGTGCAGTGGCCGGGTGGGGGGTGGTTAAGTGTCACACTTAAAGCGGAACTTTACTGATAACAAGTTGATAACAAATAATGTTCCTTAGCAAGGAACGTACATTCCACAATAATAATTACGCTTCCAAAATTAGTGTGTGCTGCAAATTGCCTTCAGCATTGCACCTGTTTCTTCTTGTCAGAGGCTGCCATTTTTCTGAAGCCCAGAGCCCCTGAGCAGAAGTAAATCTTTAGGCTGTCAGCAGATCGGCCTCTAGTAGCTCTGATTTTTGTCACAATGCCAAAAATGGAGAGCAACTGTGCATGTGCAGAGAAGGGTGAGACAGTGTATTACTGGATTTTATTTAACAGTATGGGTACCTATTTTTAGAACTAGCAGGACTCAATTTCCACTTTAATATGCATGAACCTAAAGAAGAACGCCAGGAATGAGATTAGTTTAAACACTTACTTTGGGCCAGCTTGGCTCTGACTGCTCTAATAAATTATCCAGATGCCACCTCAGTGTGGCCAACGGTGAATCTGTAATTTGCTGTTGTAACCTATGCTGCATATACTAAGCTGCGTCCTCTTCTGGCATGTGCTCCATTGACTTCCCCTCTGTACTAAATAAAGAGAGCCACTTGCTCCAGCACCTCCACCACTCAGGAGAAGCCTTGTATTTATTTCAGTGCCCCTTAGACCTAAATGAGCCTTTAAAGTGGTTGTAAACCCTCAGGTAGAACTTTCTCCTACAGGTAAGACTAGATTAAGGCTTACCTGTAGGTGTTTGCAATATCTCCTTAACCTACACGGTTTAGGAGATATTTGCAAAAAAGACTGTACCGATGTCTACGGCGCGTGCACGCCGTAGACAACGGCGCAGGCGCACTGAGCATGCCGTTTTATGAATGGGGTCATGCCGTAAGTGGCGGGAGTGACGTCACGCAACTCCGGCCAGTCACAGAGCCGGAGTTCGCGGACCCCGGAAAGGGAAGGGGTGAAGATGGACGCTCGCTACTAGCGAGGAAGACCGGGACATCGCGGGCTTCTCCTGCAGGTAAGTGACACATAATGGGCTACTATGCGATGTATAGTATCCCATTACGCTTTTCCTTTGCAGGGAAACAAAGAGGAAGTAAACCCATCAACTCCAGGCAAAAAAATAAGTTTTGCCTTGAAATATACTTTTCAGATTCATTGCATAGACCCAATCATGTCTGGTTCCCTTTAGCTCCATGGCAAAGACAGTTGTCACAGTTGGGTGGATTGTACTTTCAGACTAGTAGGAAAGTTCTCACTCTAAGGGTTTAGCGGTCCCTGACTCTGGCGGTGGATGTGGTTTTGATACCACAGGTGAGGAAGTTTATCTTACATTCGGTGTTACAGTAATCGATGTTACTGGGGGCAGCTGTTGCACAACTGACAAAATATCCCAGGCCCCGAGTGATTTCAGAATGAAAGTTTAAACCTGGTTCTGAAACTCAGGTTAATGAGCTAATCTGAGAATCTTACTCAGAAGGAGACTTGCTATATCAGCAGATTTTACCGTAACAGTCGCCTCTGCTTCTTTTTGTTATTGTTTTTTTTTTCTTTGATTGGGATCCAAGATTTAAAGTGACACTAAACAATATCCTTATTCTCCAAAAATAATTCATAAACGTCATGGCTGCCATTTTATTGGGGACTTTTACTGGTGATGCAGCAGAGGTGCAGATATTGGTGATTTGGCTTTTCATATCCAAATATATTTACTCGTTACATTGAACAGGTTGAGAGTTCTCTTTTTTCTCCTTGGATCTGTGTCTCTTTGCCATTGGATCACTGGTGGACAATATGTGGATGGCCACAAATATGCCCTAATTAGTATGGACTGCTTTTTAACTAAATCAAATTAAGTTATTTGGTTGGTAAATAGAGAAACCACGCTAAATGCTACATGTAAATATACAAAACATAAAAAGCAAACACCATAATATGTTATGGCGACATTAAAGTCGCTAAATTTAAGCATATGGAAAACCTCTTTGGTAGGGATTATGTAGGCAACAAAAACAAATTATATGGAAAAATATAAATTTATTACAGAATAATCATTGTATACAATATAAATATGTTGCAATGTAAAATCATGCAAATATTGAATGGTGAACAAATGATACAATAGCCAAGATTAAAAAAAAACTCCAGAACATCTGGGGACAATCGAAACAAGGGCTTTATCCAACGCGTTTCAAACAGTTTACAAGATAGTTCTTCCTCAGGGATATTTAATATGTATCTTTGTCTACAATAGATGGTAAGTCTACAATAGATGGTAAGTGCAACAATTCCCTCCTTTTTGTCCAGGAAAAATCTTTTTGATGGTCAATTATTTGGAACTCACATGCTCCTCCCTTTCTCATCCAGCAGATCCATATATGTGTCATTTTTTGGGATATATTATCCTAATCCCCCATGGGAGGTGGGGCAATCTTGGAAGCGCATAGAGAAGCCACTCAAGGGGCATTTTTATCAGCATTGTGACATCTATGGGAACTGCATATGCTCTAATGAATGTAATGAAGTGAGTCACCCTTTATTTGCACTGGTGGGGGTGTGGGAGGGTGATTCAATACATGTACTAAATGATCTTTTCTTAATTTATTGTAGACAAAGATACATATTAAATACCCCTGAGGAAGAACTATCTTGTAAACTGTTTGAAACGCGTTGGATTGTCCCCAGATGTTCTGGAGGTTTTTTTGAATCTTGGCTATTGTATCATTTGTTCACCATTCAATATTTGCATGATTTTATATTGCAACATATTTATATTGTATACAATGATTATTCTGTAATAAATTTATATTTTTCCATATACTTTGTTTTTGTTGCCTACATAATCCCTACCAAAGAGGTTTTCCATATGCTTATGGGATGATGGCAACTACATGTTTTGACGTGTGAGCTAACCTAAAATTCCAGTCGCTAAATTTAAAGTCCCAAAAAAGTGCTTGTGCCTAAAAAATGATGAAGAAATCTGTGCTTCTTTGGTGCTCAGACAAGGTGCCCCCACATAGATGTGAACTCACTAGACATGTGCATTCGTTTTCGTCCGAATGCATTTTCGTCCGAATTTCGGGTATTTTCGTTATCGTTTTAACAAACGATAACGAAAGCGCAGAATCCGAAAACCGAAAGATCCGACATAAACAAATGCTTTATTTTCATTTTCGTTGTGAAATCAGTTCGATATAGATAGGAGATTCGACATGACGCTGACAATAACAATCTGTGTCTATCGAACCTGTGGTCGAATGTGCCTAATCTTAACTCTATTAGTCCAAGATTATTCTACATAGGAGAGAAAAGATTCGATATTATAGAGACATGAAGATTCGACGAAGCAGCTAAAAACATACGATCGCAGCGAGCGGACATTTATGGTGAAATGCTCCGCCCATAGACTATAGAAGAATTCTAATGTTGGGTAACTAGTAATAATAATTAATAAATATAATTATTACTAGTCATACAACATAAGAATTCTACTATAGCTTGTAGGCGGAACATTCGACCGGAATTGTACGATTGCGGCGTTGTACATTTTAGTTGCTCCATCGAATCTTTTTAGAACATTCGACAGACACCATAAGCCTTCAATGACAGATTCAACCTTAATTCATTCGGATTTTCGGACAAATGCATTTTTTAACGAAAAACTAAATAAATAAAAACAAATTTCGGGAGTAACTAAATACATTTATTTTTTGGACGAAAATGAAATTCCAAAATGAAATATTTCAGTGTGCACATGTCTAGAACTCACCCCTTAGTATGGACCAACTATCTCTAGTATGGTCAAGTGCGCGTGTGGGGAGACCCCTGCAGATTTTCTTTAAGCTGAGGGTTCCTGGGATGGTTATGCCTCATATGAATAGATATGACAGAAGTTTCTTTGTCATATCTATTCGTATGAGGCATATCCATCCCAGGAACCGTCAGCTTAAAGAAAATCTGCAGGGGTCTCCCCACACGCGCACTTGACCATACTAGAGATAGTTGGTCCATACTGAGGGGTGAGTTCACATTTGTGGGGGCACCTTGTCTGAGCACCAAAGAAGCACGGATTTCTTCATCATTTTCTGAGCATGAGCACTTTATTGGGACTTTAAATTTTGCAACTTTAATGTCGCCATAACATATTATGGTGTTTGCTTTTTACGTTTTGTATATTTACATATAGCATTTAGTGCGGTTTCTCTATTTACCATTTCATTGATTTGCACAGCAAATTTGTCACTGCAGCTGCTGATTCGATTTAACTCGTCACTATTATTTTATTTATTTTTACTTTTATTTATTTTACTTGGCGCTTTGGATATTTACCTTTTAAAGCGGAGTTCCACCCAAAAGTGGAACTTCCGCTTTAAGCACTCCTTGCCCCCTGACATTTGTAAAAAAAAATTGGGGGGGGGGAGTGGGTAACATCTTTTTAGTGGGACTTCCTGTCCCACTTCCTTTTTCCTATCTTCGGCCACCTAGGCGACTCCTCCTCTTGCCCTAGGCGGCCCCCTCCCTGCCAGCGATCTTCTGGGACACAACTCAGGTCCCAAAAGATCGGCTGGCCAATAGAGCGCAGCGCGACTCATGCATGCACAGTGCGCGCCCGGCCGTGAAGCCGTAAGCTGTCATGGCCGGGTGCCCACAGTTATGATGACGGCGCCAAGGAGAGGAGGGGGAGAGAAGCGAGCCTCCGGGCAGCCGCATTGCTGGACCGTGGGGCAGGTAAGTGTCGGTTTTTTAAAAGTCAGCAGCTATGCTTTTTGTAGCTGCTGACTTTTAATAAACTAAAACACGGGTGGAACTCCGCTTTAAGTTATTTGGTTATGTGCTTCCTTGGACCAGGACTACAATAGCTTTGGGGAAATTTAGCTAGTGTTAATTTCGGTATCAAATTTAAATTTAGGTTTAGTCATAGTCTTTTGACTAAAATGCCATTTCAATTTTAGTCACCTGCAATTGCTTTCATTTTAGTCGTATTTAGTCAACTAAAATCTCCAGTACATTTTAGTTGACTAAAATCGAATGTATTTAGTTAAATTGTAATACATTATTTAAGCATTTCTCTAGAATTTGCAAACTCATTATATACTCCTGGAGTGAAAAAAAAAATCTAATATCGTGTTATTATTTATGGTATTAAGGTTTGAACAAACTCACAGATATAGATTTAGCCTCTCTGGATGGTGTGAGGAGACCTGTAATGCTGCACAGTGCTCTGGACGGTGGTCTGAGGAGGTCTGTAATGCACAGTGCTCTGGATGGTGGTCTGAGGGGGCCTGTAATGCACAGTGTTCTGGATGGTCTGAGGAGGCCTGTAATGCACAGTGCACTGAGTGGTGGTCTGAGAGGAGGCCTGTAATGCACAGTGCTTTGGGACGGTCGTCTGAGGAGGCCTGTAATGCTGCACATTGCTCTGGACTGTGGTCTGAAAGGTGGCCTGTAATGTACACATTCACAGTGCTCTGGGTGGTCTGAGGAGGCCTGTAATGCACAGTGCTCTCGACGATCGTCTGAGGAAGCCTGTAATGATGGCTTCAAAGTACTAAGCACGCTACGATCACTACCTTGCTTGCTGGGAGAGGAAGCACTCACGGGCTCTACAGGGGGAGCTCCAAGGAAACCAGAAGTTCACGTGGGTAAACGTCCCTCCCTCGCATTTTTGTTTTGTTTTTTTTCGTTGACAAAAATGGAATTGATTTTCGTCATAGTTTTCGCCAATTGACGTAAATGTGGTGTCACTGAAAATATGCCGCTGACGAAAATGTTTTCGTCTATGAAATTAACACTGCTTTTAGCGCCCTTTGTGTTCCCCTGGCTATATATACCATGTGGGGTATGATGCGAAGACACATTTGCTGCTGATAATGCTTCAAGTTGGTTATTGACCACCACTTCCTTTCCCTCTGATGAAGATTTATCTAAAAATCAAAACATGTTGGGGCTTCTGTACAATATGGGGGAGTGTATTACTGCCTATACATAATCTTCTAAGGGTGGAATTGTTTTTTAGTCACATGACTGAATAAAATATATTTTTTATATTTTTTAATTTGTAGGTTTTGTTAAGTGCCTAAAAAATCCCACCCAACCATAATATTTTTTTTCTTGCTACAATTGAGGGATGTGGCACTATATGTGGATCACATCGGGTTGGTGAATTTTTTTAATGATCCAAACACCTAAACAAATTAACCAACAAAGAACAGTGCTTTAATTAGTGTCCTAAAAGTATTCAGACATATAATAATATGAGAAACGTCCCAATCAACACGTGTAATGAAAAGAAAAAAGAGTCTACTTCATGACTCCAGAACGTGCTATTCATCACATGATCCTTCAGTAATCAGAGTCATGCTCATCAATAGGTGTGACCTCCAAATTATACATAGGTCAAAATGAAAATGAAGTCATCCAAATGAACATGAAGTCATTAAATCTGTACCACAAAGGTTCATTTTCTGCTCAGGATCTCAATAGTATCATGGTGATACCAAGCATAGTACCACAGAGGTACCACAGAGGTGTAATACCACTTATTCATGTAAAAAGCATTAAAAACAGCCTATCATGCACTCACAATTCTAATCAAATATGGCCAGCATATTTCATCCATGGGCATTGTAGTATGGCCACCGCAGCCAACAAAGCCTCTAGCCGGCGGGGAATGTATATCTTTCTCACCCTTCTACAAGTCTGCAGAGCGCCAGCAGGAAAACCACAGTGTGCCACATGTAGCATGCGTAATGACGTCACTTCTGCTTTACGCATTTTGAAGTTCTGGCTTTGTCAGGATTCCTGCTGAATGAGCGGAAATTCAAGTTGCGGGTGGCCTGGTCGGCACCATCCAGTTCTACAAATGTCAGTTGTTCAATTAAGTTTTGTTGAAAAAGCTGGGTGGAAAATTGTTCACAGAACAGCACCTGCATCCAATGAAACGCAGACACTGTTTGGGTAGTCTGACAGCTGCGGGTGCTGGCTGTCAGAATACAATAGCCAGCAGGGGAGATTAATCCATCAGTACTGTTTAGTATTATGCGTGCATGGGCAGGTTAAGGGCTTGTCCACACCAGATAAGTTGAACAGCATTGATCATGGAGTAATCGGTTGGATTAAGGGCTGAACAAAAAATAAAATAAAAATTCTGCGTGTATGGCCAGGCTAGGGCTTGTCTACACAAGATGAGTTGAATTGCTTGAACAGCATTGATCAATGCAGACTAAATGCATGGACACACACAGAACGTTTGTTTTCAAGACTAAATGATGTATGGACCTTATGATTGTCACTCCATGTGCTTTGTTGTCTCATGCTGGTCTCTGTACACCAGGTTCATTGCGGACTCTCTTTATTTATGTCTGTATTTTTAAACTGTAACCGGGAGCATTTGGGACTCTAAATGAAGCACCTAGATAGGCGCCTCCATCCCTAATTATTGCAATAAAAAAGGAGGGTTATGGGAGTGTAAATGCGGCACGTGAAAAAAACTGGATACCTGCTTAGAATAACATATTTATTTAGCATATGCACACATACTAGTACATCCAATTTGTACATACAGTAAAACCTTGGTTTGAGAGCGTTTTGCAAGACAAGCAAAATTTCTAAATACATTTGACTTGATATACAAGCGATGTCGTACATAAGTAGAAATTGATTCATCTATATACACACCCATGACACATTAAAATTCATATATATACAGTATCTCACAAAAGTGAGTACACCCCTCACATTTTTGTAAATATTTTATTCTATCTTTTCATGTGACAACAGTGAAGAAATGACACTTTGCTACAATGTAAAGTAGTGAGTGTACAGCTTGTATAACAGTGTAAATTTGCTGTCCCCTCAAAATTACTCAACACACAGCCAATAATGTCTAAACCGCTGGCAACAAAAGTAAGTATACCCCTGAGTGAAAATGTCCAAATTTGGCCCATTTGCCATTTTCCCTCCCCGGTGTCATGTGACTCGTTCATGTTACAAGGTCTCAATTGTTAATGGGGAGCAGGTGTGTTAAATTTGGTGTTATCGCTCTCACTCTCATACTGGTCACTGGAAGTTCAACATGGCACCTCATGGCAAAAAACTCTCTGAGGATCTGAAAAAAAGAATTGTTGCTCTACATAAAGATGGCCTAGGCTATAAGAAGATTGCCAAGACCCTGAAACTGAGCTGCAGCACGGGGGCCAAGACCATACAGTGGTATAACAGGACAGGTTCCACTCAGAACAGAATCTTGTCCTGTGGTCTGATGAGACCAAGATAAACTTATTTGGTTCAGATGGTGTCAGATGGTGTCAAGCGTGTGTGGCCGCAACCAGATGAGGAGTACAAAGACAAGAGTGTCTTGCCTACAGTCAAGCATGGTGGTGGGAGTGTCATGGTCTGGGGCTGCATGAGTGCTGTTGGCACTGGGGAGCTACAGTTCATTGAGGGAACCATGGATGCCAACATGTACTGTGATATACTGAAGCAGAGCATGATCCCCTCCCTTCAGAGACTGGGCCACAGGGCAGTATTCCAACATGATAACGACCCCAAACACCTCCAAGACAACCACTGCCTTGCTAAAGAAGCTGAGGGTAAAGGTGATGGACTGGCCAAGCATGTCTCCAGACCTAAACCCTATTGAGCATCTGCGGGGCATCATCAAACGGAAGGTGGAGGAGCATAAGGTCTCAGCTCTGTGATGTCGTCATGGAGGAGTGGAAGAGGACTCCAGTGGCAACCTGTGAAGCTCTGGTGAACTCCATGCCCAAGAGGGTTAAGGCAGTGCTGGAAAATAATGGTGGCCACACAAAATATTAACACTTTGGGCCCAATTTGGACATTTTCACTTAGGGGTGTACTCACTTTTGTTGCCAGCGGTTTAGACATTAATGGCTGTGTTGAGTTCTTTTGAGGGGACAGCAAATTAACCCTGTTATACAAGCTGTACACTCACTAATTTACATTGTAGCAAAGTGTCATTTCTTCTGTGTTGTCACATGAAAAGATAGAATAAAATATTTACAAAAATGTGAGGGGTGTACTCACTTTTGTGAGATACTGTACATGGATATCAAAATGACACTTATGCAGCATATGATATTATGAGCCAATATTGCTCCGTATGGTAGGATCATTAAAATATGAAATGACATGGTATAAATTACACCGTATATTGAAAAAATATATGCATCTATGTATATATGTTTTCAATATACGTGTAATTTATACCATTTAATGATCCTACCATACGGAGCAATATTGGCTCATAATCTCATATACTGCATAAGTGTCATGATGATATCCATGTATATAGATGAATTTTAATGTGTCATGGGTGTGAATATAAATTAATACATTTTTACTTATGTATGTACAAATTGGATGTGCAATGATAAATAAATATGGTATTCTGACCAGGTATCCAGTTTTTTTTCACGTGCCTCATTTAAAGTCCCATAACCCTCCCTTTTTATGTCTGTATTTTAATGACACTGCCATTCACTTTATATGTGACATGTTACTACTGAATTGTATAAATAAAAATTATTGAATGAAAAAAAAAGTGAAACGTATATTCTTATTCTGAATGCTATAGGGGTGATCACATGCACACACACATGCAAGCGGCAGTTCTAAGAATTCTTTTTTATCCAGTCATCTGCCAGATTCCAGCTGTCATTTTTCAGATCAGATTAGAATGTGGCCGGTGGCTTTTTCCTCCCTGCATGGTGTGAGCTCACTCTGTGTCGTTTATTGTCTGTTCTTTGGTGCTTTTCATATACTGATTTACAATTACCCCACAGCAATATACCCTCCAGCACCAATAGATCCCCACAGCAACATTAGACCCCTGCAAAAATATACCCCCAGCAACAATAGATCCACCCCTGCAACCATAGACCCCTTCCTCAACAGTAGATCCCTCACAGCAACAACTAAACCCCCGCAACATATGAACCCCCTAACAACAACAGTAGATCCCCCACCAGCAATAATAGGCCTCCCAATCAACAATAGCCCCCCCCCCCACAATAGTAGATCCCCCCAGCGACAACAGATTCCCCAGTAGCCAGCATCAATAAACCCTCCAGCACTCTTTGCCATTAAATACATTTAGTGCTGGAGGTGCTGGAACTGCGCTCCCCCTCGTTCCCACTGAAAAAAAGCCCTGGCTATACCAAATATAGTTAAAAAAATGAAAATGTCTAATAATCCTGTACTGTCAAGTTACTGCCAGGTACAATGTGACATGATAATTATGTGCTTGCTATACAATAGAACCTTCTTCATTTGAGGAGTCATATACTGTACCCCTCTTCTTTTTTTTTATACAGTCAAGTTTCCCGCATTTGGGGAAATTGTAGGGAGTGCAATGGCTGAGCCTCGTCCTGGGAGAACCACCTTCATGATTATGGTATCTCCCCTGGGAGGTACAGGCAGTACACCTGTAAGGGGCCCGGATGGCAACCCCCCTTTTCTTTTATAAGGGTCCCAGAGGTCCCCAGGGCCCTGGATGGCATTCACTGTCCAGTGCAGCTGAGGATGCAAAGAAAGGGACTTGGGAATCTCTGTCCTCAATCCCTATCTCTGTCTCAAAAGTAAGACATCAGGGATCTGATGCTCTACTGACACCGTCCACTGCCTTACTGACACTTTTTTCACACCGTCCACTGCCCTACTGACACTGTCCCCATACCACCCACTGCCCTACTGACACTGTCCCCATACCACCCACTGCCCTACTGACACTGTCCCCACACCATCCACTGCTCTACTGACACTGTCCCCATACCATCCACTGCCCTACTGACACTGTCCCCATACCATCCACTGCCCTACTGACACTGTCCCCACACCATCCACTGCCCTACTGACACTGTCCCCACACCATCCACTGCCCTACTGACACTGTCCCCATACCATCCACTGCCCTACTGACACTGTCCTCATACCATCCACTGCCTTACTGACACTGTCCCCATAACATCCACTGCCCTACTGACACTGTCCCCACACCATCCACTGCCTTACTGACACTGTCCCCACACCATCCACTGCCCTACTGACACTGTCCCCACACCGTCCTCTGCCCTACTGACACTGTCCCCATACCATCCACTGTCCTACTGACACTGTCCCCACACCGTCCACTGCCTTACTGACACTGTCCCCACACTGTCCACTGCCTTACTGACACTGTCCCCACACCATCCACTGCCTTACTGACACTGTCCCCACACTGTCCACTGCTTTACTGACACTGATTATGGTATCTCCCCTGGGAGGTACAGGCAGTACACCTGTAAGGGGCCCGGATGGCAACCCCCCTTTTCTTTTATAAGGGTCCCAGAGGTCCCCAGGGCCCTGGATGGCAACCCCTCTTTTTTTATAAGTTTTTTTTTTTTATAAGTTTTTGTAAGGGCCCCAGTGGTCCTTAGAGGCCCGGAGGTCCCCAGGGCCCCGGATGGCAACCCCCCTTTTTTTATTATTTTTATTTTTTATTTTATTTTATTATTTTTTTTGTAAGGGTCCCAGAGGTCCCCAGGGCCCCGGATGGCAACCCCCCTTTTTTTTTAAATAACATTTTTATTTTTTATTTTTTTTGTAAGGGGTCCAGAGGTCCCCAGAGGCCCGGATGGCAACCCCCCCCCCCTTTTTTTTTGTTCTTTTGTTTTTCTTTTTTGTTCGCCAGCACCCAAAGCCCCCCCCCCCCCCGACCTCAACAATTTGCGGCGGCAGCACCCCCCTGCTTCTCAATTCGTGGCACCCCCCTGCTTCTCAATTCGCGGCGGCCCCCCCCTGCTTCTCAATTTGGCAGCAGCACCCCCCCCCCCGGTTCTCCTCTGCTCCAGGGGGCCCATGCCTGAAGCTGTGTGAGGGGCCCCAAAATTCCTGATGGCGGCCCTAAATGTAGCCCTCTTCTATCTGAGGTGGACCCTCATGTGCACACAACCTACCAGTCCTAAACTCTTTGTTGTGTGTAAGTTCAAGCCTCCTACTTCATAGCTCTTTACTTATTACTGAAAAGCAGCTTCGTTTTAAGTATCCCTGCAACAGCAATACTCAGTATTTCCATTTGGTTTGAACAGGATTTCATGAGGTAACCAGATCTCGGAGAAGAGATTATGTAAGTATGAACTAAACTGGAAAAGCTGGTCTGCCGGTTGACACCGAGGAGTGAACTTGTCGCAAACCTGGACAGTTAAGACTGAGCACAACATAAAAAATGTATAGGCAGAGTTTTCCTTCAGTGAATACCGTTTTTTTAGAGTAATCGGTAGATCTGCAAATACAGGAAAATCAACACTTTTCCTGTAGTATCAAGCTTGGCCCATCACCCTTCCACCATCTCAACCTCTATTTTGGTCAGTGAGGCTGCCCATTGTATTAAAGGGCCGTCAGGGATAAAATATTCCAGAACAATCAGATAGAATCAAATTTCCACCTTTATGGTAAAGTCAAGATTGGCCATCATCCTCCCACCTCTTGAACCCCTTTAGTAGTGAGTAAGACTACTCATTAGGTTAAAGTAGTGGTCTCCAAACTGCAGCCCTTTGCTTGCTTTTATCTAGCCCTTGTGGGCACTATTACTTCCACTGACGCAAGGCATTATTTCTCCTTCTGACACCATTGATGGGGCACTATTCCTTCTACTGACACCAACAGTGGGGCATATTTCCTCTCACTGGTATAAACAATGGAACACTATGCCTCCCACTGACACCAAGGAGGCAGCACTATTCCTCCAATTGACACAGAAAGAGGATGGGGCCCTATTTCTTCCACTGACACAAATAATGGGGCAGTATTCCTCTCCTGACACCAACAATAGAGCACTTCTCCTCCTACTGAAAAAAACAATGGGACACTATTCCTTCCACTAACACCAACAATGGGACACTATACCTTCCACTAACACCAACAATGGGACACTATTCCTTCCACTAACACCAACAATGGGACACTATTCCTTCCACTAACACCAACAATGGGACACTATTCCTTCCACTAACACCAACAATGGGACACTATTCCTTCCACTAACACCAACACTGGGACACTATTCCTTCCACTAACACCAACACTGGGACACTATTCCTTCCACTAACACCAACAATGGGACACTATTTCTTCCACTAACACCAACAATGGGACACTATTCCTTCCACTAACACCAACAATGGGACACTATTGATCTTTTATTGAAAAGAATCAAGCAACCAATTTTTATACAAAAGTAAAAAACAAAACCATAGTACAAAACTTCAACAGAAAACAAAGGAATACACATCCATGTTCAGAATATATACAATATATACATAATCCACTACCAAAAACATCCCTAGAAAACTATCTACATAAAGCAGCAGAGAGGGCCTAAGAGGCACAACCCATCACCTATGTACGCAGCCATTTATCAAAAATGAATCAAAAATAATAATAATCTAGGGTGATAAGAGACAGACAGCCACACCCGGGAAAGAGACTCCTGGCAGTCAGGGAGGCTTGAAACCCCTCCACGCCTTCAACCAAGCCCCCTGACCCCGATTGTCTCTTTCAAGCTCCCGAATCTTCCCCACCTCATGCAAAATGTCACACACCACCACCTCAACAGGAAGGAGTTTTTGCCGAATGCTGACCTGACACCGTGCATTCCAGGTGAAATAACGGACTACTAGGCTAACTAAAAAAAGTGTATCCAAACAAAAAACTCCACTGGTATTGAATGCTCCGTACACCCACTCAGCATAACCCAGCCTGGAGAGGAAAGGAACACCGAGGGCCCACCCCACCTGTTTATACACCTCTATGTTAAAAGGGCAATGAAGCAGAAAATGATCCATAGTCTCCTCCTCATCTGCACACTCCTCCCGAGGACAGCTACGATCCATCCCACTGCGGAATTTCAAATTGCCCCGAACATAGAGCTTCCCATGGAAGCACAACCAGGCCAGATCCCTAAATTTAGGGGGTACTCTATCCAAATTAATCAGTCTTAACCCCGCCCTCAAAACTGGGCCCGGGCAATCCCTTAAGGCCAGTGGGTCATGAAAGACTTCGCTCAAGACTCGACTCATAAGGACTTTCCTTGGAACCGATCTGAGATCTTCAGCCGACAATCGCCACTGCCGCAGTAACTTCAGGCACGGAGCGACATAGGCTGGTAGCTGACCACGATGACCCCTGCGATTCTTCACTTGGCCACCTTCTTCCCAAAGTCGTAGAAAAGGCCTAAACCAAGATCTAAATATGCCTACCCATCCAGGAGGTTCCACTGCAAGCATATTACCAATGTTAAACTTTAGAAATAGCAGTGAAAAGAAAAGAACTGGGTTGACCATATCTAAGCCACCCTCCCTCCTGGATAGGTAGGTGACATTACTCTTGATGGGGTTCAGTCTGTTCCCCCACAGCATCTGGAAGAACACACTACTGACCCTAGCATAGAGAGACACTGGCAAGATGCAGACAAAGCTGACATACAAGAAGATCGGAATCAGGTAAGTCTTAATCAGATCAACCCTTTCCCTCATAGATAACTTCCATCTCTTCCAGCTGACCACCTTAGTATTGGCAATTTCCAGTCTGCCTTCCCAGTTTTTGAGGCCATAATCGCCGGGTCCAAATTCAATGCCTAGTATCTTAATTCTTTCCTGGGGCACTGGAAAGGTGTCCGGGAGATCAAAACCCTCACCCTCCTTTCCCATCCAGAAAACTTCAGTCTTTTCCTGATTGATCTTGGAGCCTGATGCTTCAGAATACCGTGATGTCAGAGAGACTACCTCCTCCGCTTCATCCGTCCCAGTGACAATCACCGACACATCATCCGCATAGGCAACAACCCTCAATGGCGGCTCACCCGGGAGCCCCACTGGTACCCCACACAACATGCCGCTCTCTAGCCTCCTGATGAAGGGGTCGATTGCAAACACATAGAGCAGGGGACTCAGGGGACAACCCTGGCGTACCCCGGAGCCAACCCCAAAGGACTGTCCAACCCAACCATTAACAAGAGGGAAGCTTTCTGCCCCCTTATACAAGACTTTCAGCCAATCGACAAAACCACCCGGCAGACCGTACTTACTAAGGAGCAACCACAGGTACTCATGGTTAACACGATCAAAAGCCTTTGCCTGATCCAATGTCAGCAAATACTTTCCCCAGCCTGCAGCCCTGCACCGCTCCAAGGCCTCCCGGACAGCTAAAACCGCTGTGAAGGTGCTCCTACCCTGGACCGAACAGTGCTGATGGCGAGAAAGCAAAGACTCTGCCACTGACGATAGGCGCCAGAAAAATATCTTTGCCAGTATCTTTCTATCGACATTAAGAAGGCTGATGGGGCGCCAATTCTCAATCATCGAAGGATCTTTACCCTTTGAAAGAAGAATCACAGCCGAGTGCCTCATGGAAGGTGAAAGCACCCCCTCAGCAAGGCAACTGTTAAAAACCTCTACCAAATGCGGGGCCAGAATAGACTTAAAGGCTTTGTAAAACTCAGCCGTCAAGCCATCCGGTCCAGGCGACTTTTTGATGGCAAGCTGTTCAATTGCCCTCATCACCTCTTCGACTGTGATCTCCTCTGTCAAATTCATCAATGGAACATCTCCACCATTTAGACCTGGAGTAGAGTCCAAAAAGCTTTCCATCTTGTCACGATCAAGCTCTTTCCTCCCAAGAAGGTCGGCATAAAAGGACCTCACGACCTCCAGAATCCCTGACCTGGACTTTGTCAAGGAACCTGTACTGTCCTTAAGGCCAACGACCGTTTTAACAGCTACACCTTGTTTGCAGTTCTGGTAAGGGTCAGGCGAGTGGTACTTCCCATAGTCCCTCTCCAGAACCAAAGAGGCATGCCGGTCATATTGACACATCCTGAGAAGGAGTTTCACTTCGGAGATTGCCCCAGGATCTCCTCCTCTCGAAACAAGAATATCCAGCTTCCTCCATAAACGTTGGTAGGTCATGTATTTATTAAACTGATTTCTATTGGCTAGGCCCCTGAAGAATCCAGCGATCCTCTTTTTGGTCAGCTCCCACCACTCAGCCTTGCTGCTACAAAAGTCCAGGATGGTCACCTGTGCCTGAAAGAATTCCTCAAAGGATTGTCTAACATGTTCTTCCTTGAGTAGTGTCGAATTTAATCTCCAGATGCCCTTGCCCCTCTGAGGGGCGTCTGAAGCATTCAGTACCACAGATAGCATACAGTGATCAGAGAACTCTACTGCCTGCACCACTGGGGGCGAGAAAGCAGAGGCCTCCTTCAAAAAAAACCTATCTATCCTACTCTGACTATTACCACGATGAAAAGTGAACCCGGTGTCATCTGGGAGGTGCTTAATGTGCACATCCACAAGACCAGCATCCCTAACCATACTATTTAAAAAAACGCTATCATATCCCAGCCTGTCCTTGAAGTCCTTCCTGTCCTTGGGCCTAGTTACTGTATTAAAGTCACCTCCAAAGACCACTTGCCGGGATGTAAAAAGAAATGGCTTGATCCTTGTAAAAAGGCATTTCCTGTCCCACTTTGTGTGCGGCCCATAAACATTGATTAGGCGCAGGTCCTGCCCTCCCACAAGGACGTCTAAGACCATACATCTCCCAATCTCCACCTCAATAACCCGCCGGACAGTTACCATGCCGGTTTTAAACAACACCGCCACACCGCCGTAAGGCTCGGCCGCAAGAGACCAGTAAGATGGACCATACCTCCACTCTCTCTTGGCCATATGAATATCTGCCAAGGAGGTGAGCCTAGTCTCTTGCAAAAATAAAATTTCAGCATCTAATTGGCTGAACAAAAAGAAGGCCATAGAACGAGCTCTTACTGACTTAATGCTGGCGACATTAATTGTCACCACTTTTAACGGAGGGGGAACCGCCATTTGGGTTATTGGGTGGATTGCTTCTTAGCTCCCCTCTGCTGCTCATCACCAGAAGCCTCTCTCTTTCTAGAGGCCGCCTCAAAGTCCATTTCGGAATCGGAACTTCTCTCAGAAGAAGCTCCGGATGAAGAAATATCCCACTTGGAGGACCTATGACGGCTGGAGACAGGAACCGGAGCTTCTCGTCCCCATTCCGTCCTCCCCGCCTGCCTCTTCCGCCTCCCAACCTTCCTTCTCTCCTCCAGGTACCGCAGGTCAGCCTCAGAGATGCCCTCATCTCTTATTTTTTTCTTTAAAGTCTTTCCACAAGACTTCTTTACAGAGGAAGGGGCGCCCTTTTTAGTACACGCTGGTGGGAGGGGGTGATCCCTTTAAGTCAGACTCGGGAGGGGTAGACTCCTGGGGGGTAACAGACTCGGGGGGCACAGACTTGGAAGGTTCCGACACAAGAGGAGAGGGTACAGTAGGCTGGGGGGACACAGAGACAGAAACAGAAGGAGTACTTACAGACACAGGAGGGGTGGCCACAGGAACTGGAGAGGGATCCTTAGCAGGACCAGGGGAGGGGGTCACCGCAGAGGAGGATGGTACACCAGGGGTCTCACCCTCCATCCTGTCCAGCCTTGACATGTCCTCTACTACCTCCTTCTCCATATTGTGCCAGGCTTCAGGACATCTGCTGTAGGGGTGGCCAAGGCGCAGGCACAGATTGCACCTGATCATCTTAGTGCAGTCCTTAGCCATATGACCCTGACCCCGACACACTGAACACATCAAGGCTGAACAGGAGGAGCTCAAGTGCCCCTTTTCTCCACAGCGGTGACACAGCTTCGGCTGACCAGGGTAGAAAACTGTCATCCTATCCCTCCCTATGAAAGCTGAGGAGGGCAAGTGACGGACAACATTCCCATCCCTGGCCAACCTGACTGTTACCGACCATCCCCCAGTCCAGATGTTACGCTCATCATGGATTTTATTAGGTTTGGTCAAAACTTCCCCATAGTTCCTTAACCAGACCTCTAGATCCCGAGCAGGAACACTCTCATTGGTCAGGATAATGGTTATTTTTTTTACTGTTGACCTCTGAGAAACCGCAACTGGGACCAAACCTTCCCATTCAGGTCTTGACCTGCACCGAGCCTCATATCGCTCCCAGAACAGGTCAAGACCCTCTGGCCTGGTGAAACTAACCGTATAGTCCCTTGTCCCAGCTACGTGTATAAAGGCATACAGGTCATTTGCACCAAAACCCAACTCCAATATCAAGTCCACCACTGCACGCCGTGCTGGAGGGATGGCACCACCTTCCCATTTCAGGATAACTACATTACGTCTTGGACCCCCAGCAGAAGCCAGAGACCCAAGACCAGATCTTGGGGTGCTCAAGGTGGCAGCTTGCAGTGGAAAACCCCGCTTGGGAGCAGGACTACCAGGAGCAGAGTGTGCCACCTGTGCAAAAGTAGGTTTATCAGGGCCAAGGGCTGACACTGAAGCCACATCACTCTGTATATTATTATTATTATCAACTGTATGAACTGAAATGGCAGGATCTGTAGCAGGATTGTTCATCACACTGGTACTGGGGTGATTGTTATCAGTCACAGAACTATTCAAATTCCCATCAGGAATAGTCACAGTTGCTGCAATACCAGCTGTCTCCTGATGCTGCACTGTAGAGTCCTCAGCAGCAGTGGGGCAAACAGCTTTGGACTCAGCCAAAGAAGGGTTAATGGGCTGTTCTGACACTTGCAGTCCATCCACAGAAATGACATTTTTTAAATGTAACTCTTGCTGCATTGCAGCCTCAGCAGGCACAACATTGCTGCATACAGGACTAGCAGCCTGATTGTCATTAGGCACATTTTCAGTCACAGTGTTAAAAGGAACAAAAACAGTCTTATCCACAACATGGGACTTAGCAGGCTTCACTTTATCAGGCACATCATCAGTAATGTCTTCCTCATTAAACACCATCTGATCCCCCCGCATAGGAGACTCCATTACCTGGATGGCCCTTAGCATGCCTCCCGAGTGCGGGGAAGGCATGGGGCTGCTTACCTCTCCCTGGGGGGGCAGGGGGTCAGAACTGGGGGTCTCCTCCTCCTCCACCTCCATCTTTGTCACCCTTCCAAACCTTTTGTCGTTGCAAAACTTCTCTTTAAAGGGCCCATCTCTGCCTTCCATCATGGCCACGATGGTCTCCTGATGATCCACACGGACCTTGGCCAGCTGGATTTCCGGATCCATGGATCCCCGTTTCTGGCTGTGTAAGCCCTCACGTTGCCTTCGCAGGCGCTTCAACTCCGCTCTCAGCTTGTACAGCTTGTCTCTCTCCCTATTCAGGACCTTAATCCCGGCCACCACTCGCTCCCGAATGGCCTCCGAGCCTTCATCCTCACCAGGGGCAGAGAGATCAGCTTGTGCAGAGGCAGGCAGTTCACCTGATGGCCCAGGAGATGGCTGGGAGCTTCCAGCAGGAGAGGCCCTGCTGGCCTCCATGGCCTCCCCAGAAAGGGGGCCAGGGAGCTGGGAGAGATTTCACCACCACTCCCTTCTCACAGAGCAGCTTCAGAGGCACCTTCCTCCTGACACACCTGTGCTCCAATGATGGGCGGGGCACTATTCCTCCCACTGACACCAACAATGGGACACTATTCCTTCCACTAACACCAACAATGGAGCACAATTCCTTCCACTGAAATCAGTGATGGGACACTATTCCTTCCACTAACACCAACAATGGGACACTATTCCTTCCACTAACACCAACACTGGGACACTATTCCTTCCACTAACACCAACACTGGGACACTATTCCTTCCACTAACACCAACAATGGGACACTATTTCTTCCACTAACACCAACAATGGGACACTATTCCTTCCACTAACACCAACAATGGGACACTATTCCTTCCACTAACACCAACAATGGGACACTATTCCTTCCACTAACACCAACAATGGAGCACTATTCCTTCCACTAACACCAACAATGGAGCACAATTCCTTCCACTGAAATCAGTGATGGGACACTATTCCTGCCACTAACACCAACAATGGGACACTATTCCTTCCACTAACACCAACAATGGGACACAATTCCTTCCACTAACACCAACAATGGAGCACTATTCCTTCCACTAACACCAACAATGGGACACTATTCCTTCCACTAACACCAACAATGGGACACTATTCCTTCCACTAACACCAACAATGGAGCACTATTCCTTCCACTAACACTAACAATGGAGCACAATTCCTTCCACTGAAATCAGTGATGGGACACTATTCCTGCCACTAACACCAACAATGGGACACTATTCCTTCCACTAACACCAACAATGGAGCACAATTCCTTCCACTGAAATCAGTGATGGGACACTATTCCTTCCACTAACACCAACAATGGGACACTATTCCTGCCACTAACACCAACAATGGGACACTATTCCTTCCACTAACACCAACAATGGAGCACAATTTCTTCCACTGAAATCAGTTCTTCTCACTGACACCAATGATGGGGCACTTTTCCTCCCACTGACACCAATTATGGGGCATTATTCTTCCCACTAATACCAATGATGAGACACTATTCCTCCACAGGCACTGTGTAATTTTTATACTTCCTCTGACCATCAAGCCCGTGGCATTGTTTACACCCGCTGGTTTTGGGGGATTATCTACTTCCATTGGTTACAGTCCGGCCCCTCCCTAAAGTTTGGAGGACAGTAAACTGGCCCTTTGTTTAGAAAGTTTGGAGAAACCTGTGGCAAAGGATCAGCAGGAATATCAAGCATCTGAACTATTTCTAAATCTGCAGATTCAGACTTTTCGGGTCATGTCAAGCTTGGCTCTTCCACTTCTTGAATCTCTCTGTTAGTAAGACTGTCCTTTATGTTAAAAAAGTCAGCAGGGGTTTCAAGCATCACAACAATTACTAGATGTACAGGCAAATCTCTGCATTGAGAGGGGCGCCGTCATCCCCATACTCCAGGGGGGTCGTACGACCTCTGTCACACCTGGACAAGAGGGGCAGCATTTACAAAAAACGATCGACTGTATTTTCCTCCTGCAGCAGCTGAAAGCCAGCTTCTCTTCATCTCCCTCTCGCTGGTATTCAGTGGCTGCAGGAGGAATATACAGCCAATCGGTTCTAGTAAATGCCGCCCCTCCTGCCCAAGTTCCACTTCTTTCTGCTGACCCCCTCTACAATGCGGGCTGTGGGGGGGGGGGGTCGTTTCAGGATGGAGAGCAGGAAAAGGAGCCGGTAAATATGTAATTTACTGGCCCCCTTCCTTCTCTGAATGAACACAGTGAGTGGTTGGTACCAATCACTCCTGTGACTATTTATAACTGAAGCATAGTAAACAGTGTTTATTATGCTTCAGTCTGTGAATGAACAGGAAACTGCTAAGCAAAGAGAACTTCCCATTCATTCACTGTCCAGTGCAGCTGAGGATGCAAAGAAAGGGACTTGGGAATCTCTGTCCTCAATCCCTATCTCTGTCTCAAAAGTAAGACATCAGGGATCTGTTTATATCAATGATATTTCACCAAGCCCCCCAACAATGCTTCTAAAAAAATAAATAGAAAAAAAAATGATATTGTAAAAAAATAAATAAATTGTAAAACAATAATAAAATAATACAAATTAAATAAACTATTGACACCGTCCACTGCTCAACTGATACCATCAGGCTTGCTCTACTGACACCGTCCACTGCCTTACTGACACTGTCCCCATACCACCCACTGCCCTACTGACACTGTCCCCATACCACCCACTGCCCTACTGACACTGTCCCCATACCACCCACTGCCCTACTGACACTGTCCCCATACCACCCACTGCCCTACTGACACTGTCCCCACATCATCCACTGCCCTACTGACACTGTCTCCATACCATCCACTGCCCTACTGACACTGTCCCCATACCATCCACTGCCCTACTGACACTGTCCCCACACCATCCACTGCCCTACTGACACTGTCCCCACACCATCCACTGCCCTACTGACACTGTCCCCACACCATCCACTGCCTTACTGACACTGTCCCCATACCATCCACTGCCCTACTGACACTGTCCCCATACCATCCACTGCCCTACTGACACTGTCCCCACACCATCCACTGCCCTACTGACACTGTCCCCACACCATCCACTGCCTTACTGACACTGTCCCCATACCATCCACTGCCCTACTGACACTGTCCCCATACCATCCACTGCCCTACTGACACTGTCCCCACATCATCCACTGCCCTACTGACACTGTCTCCATACCATCCACTGCCCTACTGACACTGTCCCCATACCATCCACTGCCCTACTGACACTGTCCCCACACCATCCACTGCCCTACTGACACTGTCCCCACACCATCCACTGCCCTACTGACACTGTCCCCACACCATCCACTGCCCTACTGACACTGTCCCCACACCATCCACTGCCCTACTGACACTGTCCCCATACCATCCACTGCCCTACTGACACTGTCCCCATACCATCCACTGCCTTACTGACACTGTCCCCATACCATCCACTGCCCTACTGACACTGTCCCCACACCATCCACTGCCTTACTGACACTGTCCCCACACCATCCACTGCCCTACTGACACTGTCCCCATACCATCCACTGCCTTACTGACACTGTCCCCACACCATCCACTGCCCTACTGACACTGTCCCCACACCATCCACTGTCCTACTGACACTGTCCCCACACCATCCACTGTCCTACTGACACTGTCCCCATACCATCCACTGCCTTACTGACACTGTCTCCACACCATCCACTGCCCTACTGACACTGTCCCCATACCATCCACTGCCCTACTGACACTGTCCCCATACCATCCACTGCCTTACTGACACTGTCCCCATACCATCCACTGCCCTACTGACACTGTCCCCACACCATCCACTGCCTTACTGACACTGTCCCCACACCATCCACTGCCCTACTGACACTGTCCCCATACCATCCACTGCCTTACTGACACTGTCCCCACACCATCCACTGCCCTACTGACACTGTCCCCATACCATCCACTGCCTTACTGACACTGTCCCCATAACATCCATTGCTCTACTGACACTGTCCCCACACCATCCACTGCCTTACTGACACTGTCCCCATACCATCCACTGCCCTACTGACACTGTCCCCACACCATCCACTGCCTTACTGACACTGTCCCCACACCATCCACTGCCCTACTGACACTGTCCCCATACCATCCACTGCCTTACTGACACTGTCCCCATAACATCCATTGCTCTACTGACACTGTCCCCACACCATCCACTGCCTTACTGACACTGTCCCCATACCATCCACTGCCCTACTGACACTGTCCCCACACCGTCCTCTGCCCTACTGACACTGTCCCCATACCATCCACTGTCCTACTGACACTGTCCCCACACCGTCCACTGCCTTACTGACACTGTCCCCACACTGTCCACTGCCTTACTGACACTGTCCCCACACCATCCACTGCCCTACTGACACTGTCCCCACACCGTCAACTGCCTTACTGACACTGTCCCCACACTGTCCACTGCCTTACTGACACTGTCCCCACACCATCCACTGCCCTACTGACACTGTCCCCACACCGTCCACTGCCTTACTGACACTGTCCCCATACCATTCACTGCCTTACTGACACTGTCCCCACACCATCCACTGCCCTACTGACACTGTCCCCACACCGTCCACTGCCTTACTGACACTGTCCCCACACTGTCCACTGCCTTACTGGCACTGTCCCCACACCATCCACTGCCCTACTGACACTGTCCCCACACCGTCCACTGCCTTACTGACACTGTCCCCACACCATCCACTGCCCTACTGACACTGTCCCCACACCATCCACTGCCCTACTGACACTGTCCCCATACCATCCACTGCCCTACTGACACTGTCCCCACACCATCCACTGCCCTACTGACACTGTCCCCATACCATCCACTGCCCTACTGACACTGTCCCCACACCATCCACTGCCCTACTGACACTGTCCCCATACCATCCACTGCCCTACTGACACTGTCCCCATACCATCCACTGCCCTACTGACACTGTCCCCACACCATCCACTGCCCTACTGACACTGTCCCCACACCATCCACTGCCCTACTGACACTGTCCCCATACCATCCACTGCCCTACTGACACTGTCCCCACACCATGCACTGCCCTACTGACACTGTCCCTATACCATCCACTGCCCTACTAACACTGTCCCCATACCATCCACTGCCCTACTGACACTGTCCCCATACCATCCACTGCCCTACTGACACTGTCCCCACACCATCCACTGCCCTACTGACACTGTCCCCATACCATCCACTGCCCTACTGACACTGTCCCCACACCATCCACTGCCCTACTGACACTGTCCCCATACCATCCACTGCCCTAATAACACTGTCCCCTACCATCCACTGCCCTACTGACACTGTCCCCATACCATCCACTGCCCTACTGACACTGTCCCCACACCATCCACTGCCCTCATACCATCCACTGCCCTACTGACACTGTCCCCACACCATCCACTGCCCTCATACCATCCACTGCCCTACTGACACTGTCCCCACACCATCCAGTGCCCTACTGACACTGTCCCCACACCATCCACTGCCCTACTGACACTGTCCCCATACCATCCACTGCCCTACTGACACTGTCCCCACACCATCCACTGCCCTACTGACACTGTCCCCATACCATCCACTGCCCTACTGACACTGTCCCCATACCATCCACTGCCCTACTGACACTGTCCCCATACCATCCACTGCCCTACTGACACTGTCCCCACACCATCCACTGCCCTACTGACACTTTCCCCACACCGTCCACTGTGCTACTGACACTGTCCTACTGAAACTGTCCCCATACCATCCACTGTCCTACTGACACCGTCCCTACACCGCCCACTGCCCTACTGACACTGTCCCCATACCATCCACTGCCCTACTGACACTGTCCCCATACCATCCACTGCCCTACTGACACTGTCCCCATACCATCCACTGCCTTACTGACACTGTCCCCACATCATCCACTGCCCTACTGACACTGTCCCCATACCATCCACTGCCTTACTGACACTGTCCCCATAACATCCATTGCCCTACTGACACTGTCCCCACACCATCCACTGCCTTACTGATACTGTCCCCACACCATCCACTGCCCTACTGACACTGTCCCCACACCGTCCACTGCCTTACTGACACTGTCCCCACACTGTCCACTGCCTTACTGACACTGTCCCCACACCATCCACTGCCCTACTGACACTGTCCCCACACCATCCACTGCCCTACTGACACTGTCCCCACACCGTCCACTGCCCTACTGACACTGTCCCCATACCATCCACTGTCCTACTGACACTGTCCCCACACCGTCCACTGCCTTACTGACACTGTCCCCACACCGTTCACTGCCCTACTGACACTGTCCCCACACCGTCCACTGCCCTACTGACACTGTCCCCATACCATCCACTGTCCTACTGACACTGTCCCCACACCATCCACTGCCTTACTGACACTGTCCCCACACTGTCCACTGCCCTACTGACACTGTCCCCACACCATCCACTGTCCTACTGACACTGTCCCCACACCATCCACTGTCCTACTGACACTGTCCCCATACCATCCACTGCCCTACTGACACTGTCCCCATACCATCCACTGCCCTACTGACACTGTCCCCACACCATCCACTGCCTTACTGACACTGTCCCCATACCATCCACTGCCCTACTGACACTGTCCCCACACCAGCCACTGCCCTACTGACACTGTCCCCACACTGTCCACTGCCCTACTGACACTGTCCACACATTGCACACTGCTTTACTTTTTTTAATCTAAGCATATTTTATGGGTACAAGATTTTTTTTTATTTAACCATGCCAAAACAATTGCACAGAGCAGGTAAATTTTTGTTTAAAAAATAACTTTACAATCACTATGATCATATACAAGAGCAACAATAGCAGGAAAGTGACTTTCTCTGTTCAGGTTCTTTTGCGGTGAAGTTTACACGCTTAGTACCGGTGCAGACATCTTACTCTTCTGGCATTTAAGCAGCAACTTCATTAACTTAGGACTTGAGAAGTTATAACACGTGTCAGAAAATGACCGAGCAATAAATGTAGGTTATATTTCCTGAACACGCCTGACAGTACAGCTGGCCGCCTGCCAGTGTTATGATCTCTCGAAAGCAGAGATAAGCCGTCCGTTTCAGACACGTACATAGGTGTGGTGATATCAGTACTCCGTCCTTGGCTGTGTACGGTCTACACCGAGCTACAATCTACTATGATAGGAGAGGTGTACATACATACCTGGGGACCAACCATTTTCAAAAAATATATATATTTTTTACTTTCTGCTATAAAATATATCCAATAAAATAAAAAATAGAATTTCTTCATCAATTTAGGATAATACGTATTCTGCTACATGTTTTCGGTAAACAAAATCCCAATAAGCGTATATTGATTGGTTTGCGCGAAAGTTATAGCGTCTACAAACTATGGGATATTTTTATGGATTTTTTTTTTTTTTTACTAGTAATGGCGGCGATCATCGATTTTTAGCGGGACTGCGACATTGCGCTGGACAAATCTGACACTAACTGACACTTTTTGGGGACCAGTGACACCAATACAGTGATCAGTGCTAAAAAAAAATGCACTGTCTGTCACTGTACTAATGACACTGGCAGGGAATGGGTTAACATCAGGGGCAATCAGAGGATTAAATGTGCTCCTAGGGAGTGCTTTCTAACATTTAGGGGGGGGGGGGTGTAAATTTGGCTGTGGGAAGACAGAGATCCATGTTCATGCTTAGCAGAAACACAGGATCTCTGTCTCCCGTACTAGCAAAACGCCAATCTGCCTTGTTTACATAGACAGACCGCTGTCCTGCCTTCTCCTGGCTCCTGCTGTGTCCAATTACAGCGGGAGGTGGTCGCTGTAAGGGATTTCACGCAGGAGAGCAGCCGCCCTCAGTACGTTGGGCGGTGGGCAAGTGGTTAAAGTATCGCCAAGGTCTTGTTAAAAAAAAATATGTATACTGTATATTCTAAACGCAAAAAAGTCCCTTCTATTGCTCTCAGCCTCCTTCAAATCTCCACAATTATTTTGTTTTGCTGCTGTGTTCTGACTTAAAGAGGTGTTCTGCTTGGGGAAAAAAAAAGAAAAGTCAGCAGCTACAAATACTGTAGCTGCTGACTTTTAATATTAGGACACTTACCTGTCCAGGGAGCCCACAATGTCGGCACCCCAGCCGATTTTCTGATCGGTTGTCGGGTGCTGCCGCCGCCATCTCCACTAAGGGAAACCGGCCGTGAAGCCGCAAGGTTCCCTACTGCGCATGTGCGCTGCACTTTCTAATTGGCCCAGAGACAGAGGAAGGAGGAGGGGAGCTGAACTTCCAGTGGACAGCGCCACATCGCCGTCTCCCGGTGTCAAAAACAGGTCCCCGTTCCCTCCTCCCCCCCTAAAAGGTGCCAAATATGGCACTGGAGGGGGGGAGGAAGCAAATAATCAGAAGTTCCAATTTTTTGGAACTCCGCTTTAATTTTGGAGGGTGGCTACGTTCATTCTTAATGGTCCCACTGTATGTAGGAACGTAGCCACCCTCTCTTGCTCACTCCTGAGATGGACTATGGGATGTGCAGCGTGCAGAGAGCAGTGTGCATGACCACAACTAATGTGCACTGCTTGTACTAAACAGATGTAAGTGAGTAGGAAAAGAAGAGGTCCAGGAGCTCATTGGAGATGTTACAAAGAGGAAGAAAAGCACAGTATTGTCAACACAGAACTCTGTGCTGTGATTGGCCACAGCCGATCAGCAGGTTTCAGCCATAAATCATTGGCTGAAATCTGACAAACTTGTGCTGTGTCCAATCACAGCATTGGGCAGTAGGGGGCTAAAGTTTGGTGGCAACATATGGGTATGTCGCCTAGCATGGCTGTGTTGCCCGTTTCGCAATAAATGTACTGTGGGTGGGCAGCAAGTAGTTAAAGAGGAACTGCAGTCTGCTTACATAATTTGTAATAAAAACATCTTTGCTATTCTGAAGCTTCCCTCCAACCACTTTGCATATTATTTTATATATACTGTGATTCTGTTCTTGCCAAATATGCTGCAGAAATCTCCCTCCACTGAGTCTGGCTGCAGCCATTTTAACTGTGGGCAGCTGAAGCTGCTGCCTGTTCACTTCCTGGATTTACACAGACACACCTCCAGCTCTGCAGCTCTCATTGGCCCTCTTATGACTCACCCCCCTCCCTTCCTTGCAAACTCTAACAAGAGTGAGAGAAAGAGAGCTGTGCATGATGTCATAAGCCTAGGCTAATTACCAGACAAGAAACAGGAAGTGGACTGTATAAGGTATTTACTGGCAGAAAAAAAATGTTTTTCTATCCAAAGTTAAAACAACAAGGGCAGAAGATTTAAAGGGGTTGTAAAGGTTCAAATATAAAAAAAAAAAAAGTAACAAACATGTTATACTTACCTCCACTGTGCAGCTCGTTTTGCACAGAGTGGCCCCAATCCTGGTCTTCTGGGGTCCCTCAGCGGCTGTCTCTGCTCCTCCCCGCAAGAGCTAACCCCCTTCATGGGAAGCTCTCTCCCAAGGTGGTTAGCTTGCGGGCGCGCTCCTGTGATACAGCTGGCGGCCATAGCCCTGCCCCCCCGTCGCGTCACGTCATTGATTAGATTGACAGCAGTGGGAGCCAATGAAGAGCCGAGAAGACTGGGGCCAGTAGCCAGCGCGTTCACGGGCCTGTAAGCATCGGATGTTTTTTTCACCTTAATGCATAGGATGCATTAAGGTGAAAAAATGCGAAACTTTACAACCCCTTTAATAGATGGAAAGATTAAAAATTAGTGAAGGTCCGCTTTAATATAGTGTAGAAGCAGCGGAATTTAGTCTGGGAAAAAAAAAAAAAATTCTTGCGGATTCTGAAGAGCTTCATTTGGGCTAAAAAAAAGCATGCATGAGCATAAACACACATTAGCACGTTTGTGAATGTGCATAAACACGAATGCAAAAACGTGGCCTTTACCATGTTTTTTCTGCAGATTTTCTCCTGTAAGGCCGCGTACACACGACCGGTTTTCTCGGCAAAAGAACGACTAGTAAACTCCCGGGAGAGCTTTCTTGCCGAGAAAACCGGCTGTGTGTACGAGGGTTTCAGTTTTCTCGTCAAGAAAACTGCTCAGATTCCCCGATGAGAAAAAAGACGACCTACGGAGAATCTCGTCGGCCTGTTTCTCGACGAGAAACCCGAGCGTGTGTACACTTACCTGTCGCCGTGGAAACCCGCGCATGCTCGAAATGACTTTGACGCATGCGCGGTAGCTTCCTAGGCATAGGCATAGGGTGTAGCAAGATGGCGGGGACGGCATCGGATGTGACGGGCGCACGCTCGTCGTAGTCGATGACGTCACCGCGTGCGTGCCATTCAAAAGAACGGCATTGAATCGTATGTGTGTACACTCGGCCGGGACAAGTTTCTTGTCAAGATTCTCGTCAGGAAAAGCAACGTTTTTTTCCAGACGAGAATCTCGGCCGTATGTACGAGGCTTCAGGAGAAAAGGCATAAAAAAGAATACAGTATGCATGTGGCCTTTGTGTGCCTTTGTGTGCTAGGGAAGCTAGACAGCCTAGGCTGCCCTAATCCAACCTGCAAAGCCAAAATAAAATGCACCACTGTATTTTGTTAAATTATACAATACACAATAATTCAATATTATAATTTTTATTTATATGTAAAAGCTACCAATAGTGATGCCACAAGCACACCAGATTAGGATGCATGTACAAGGCCCAGGATGTAATGTATACTTGCTGGGCATGTACGTTCCTAGATCCCTCTGGGAAACCGGGGCCCGGCCGCCCCCCGTTCTCAGCTCACACGGCTGAGCGGAGAGACAACAGGAGGAGGAAGAGCACACCCCCCCCCCCCCCCGTTTCTCAATTCATGGCAGGAGAAGGAAGAGAGGTGATGAGACTTTGGTCATTTACGGCAGCACCCCCCCCCCCCCGGTCCTCTGCTCCAGGGGGCCCATGCCTGAAGCTGTGTAAGGGGCCCCAAAATTCCCTGCTGGGAAATAAGCCACTTCAGAATAAATGAAATAAGTGATTCATTGTCCTATAAACCAACTCATCTGTCTCCTACAGATCCCTCGCTGTTATCAATAAGGCACATTAATCGTGTGCATTAATCTTTTTCTGCCGCCGCTGTCATGTCATCTATCTGGGCGCCTGATTTCTCCACTCTTGTGAAATGCATATACTGGCTATACAGAAAGCTTGTCATATTCATTTTCCGATGTGCCGTTTAGCCACCCATCCATAGTTAGTATGATGTTACATTTCTCAGCCCATTAACCTAATTAGACAACGGATAGCTGATGTTATGGATGAACCAGCCATGTGAAATTTTATCCTGCAATGTATTAAAAAAGAATGATCCACGAGTATAGCTTGAAAACATGACTTGTTTGGACCTGTTATGTTGGAAGCGGCCCTTTAGATAACTGACTACTACTTTTGTATTGCATTTCCTCTATCTTTTTATTATTATTTTTCAGGATTTATATAGCGCCAACAGTTTGCGCTGCGCTTTACAACACAAGGGTAGACAGTACAGTTACAATACAATTTGATACAGGAGGAATCCGAGGGCCCCTCTCATTAGAGCTTACAATCTAGAAGGGAGAGTCAAGTGATACAAAAGGTAATAACTGTGGGGGATGATCTGATGGAGAAAATAGACAAACAGTTGTTAGGTGTGGGAAGGATAGGCTTCTCTGAAGAGAAGGGTTTTCAGGGATCCTCTAAAAGCTAACAGAGTAGGAGATAATCGGACAGATTGGAGTTCCGTAGGATTGGAGAGGCTCTGGAAAAGTTCTGGAGGTAAGTATTGGGAGGAGTTGACAAGGGTGCTAGAGAGCAGGAGGTCTTGAGAGGAAGGAAGAGAGCGATTAGGTATTTTTAGTATTGGTTAATAATTTTTAGTACTGGTAAGGATTTTTAGTATTGGTTTAACTACAAAAATAAAGCTACAGTTAGATTTGAAATGAAAGTTTTATTAAAGGAGAAGTACAGCCAAAGCTTGTTTATCTGTACTTCTCCTGTGGATCACAGGAGAGCAGTTCGTTCTAAAGCCCGCTGTCGGCTAACATCATAGAGCAGGTCCAGGCTCAGGCAAGAATAAAGTCGGGATCCACCCACATGCCTGGACCGACACCTGGCTCAACCTTGCAGCGGGCCGCTGAGAGGCTGAGTCAGCCGCTCCCGCACCCTCTACAGCCCAGAGCTCCAGTGAGTGAGAGGGGATGCAGAGCAGAGAGCGGTGACTGACGGTCACTAGCTCTCTGCTCAGGGAGCTCTGAGAACCAAGTGATCGGCAGTGTTTGATTGCTCGGTTCTCAGTGTTAGAGCCGACTGGGGACAGATGCAGCATCGGACCAATAATGGATCCACCTAGGTAAGTATGTTAAAAAAAAAAAAAAAACATACTTCTCTTTTAAAGGGGCTGTAAAGGTTTGTGTTTTTTCACCTTAATGCATCCAATGCATTAAGGTGAAAAAACACCTGGCAAACACGGGCCCCCCAGCACCCCTGTTTTATTTACCTGAGCCCGTTTAGCTTGCGTTGCGCGTCCCCGGCGTCTTCTTCTCCACGGAGTCTCGGCGTTGATTGGATAGATTGATAGCAGCGCAGCCATTGGCTCCCACTGCTGTTAATCGAATCCAATGACACGGACGCCGGGGGGCTATGTACGCTGAGTGTATGACATGGGAGCGCGCCCACAAGGTAACCCCCTCGGGAGAGAGCTTCCCAGAGGGGGTTAGCTATTGCGGGGAGGAGCGGGGGGGTATGACATGTTTGTTATTTAAAAAAAAAAAGTGAACCTTTACAACCCCTTTAATCCCTCAAGCCTCGTATACACGGGCGGGAATCCTGTCAGGAAAAAAAACGTCGGTTTTCCTGACGGGATTCCCAGCAAGCTTGCCTTGCTCGCCGAGTGTACACACGGCCATTCGAAAGAACTGCCGTTCTTTTGAATGGCAAGAACGCGGTGATGTCATCGACTACGACGAGCCTGCGCTCGTCACATTCGATGCCGTCGCCGCCATCTTGCTACACCCTATACTACCCTTGTATGCTACCGCGCATGCGTCAAAGTCTTTTCGAGCATGCGCGGGTTTACCTGGACAAGGTAAGCATACAGACGACCGGGTTTCTCGGCAGGAAAATTCTGCCGAGAATCCGGACGAGAAAAATAGAGAGCAGGTTCTCTATTTTTCTCATTGAGATTCCTGGCAGTATTCCTGCCGAGAAACCATACACACGAACGGTTTTCTCGGCAAAAGGCTCTCCCAGCAGTTTTCTTGCCGAGAAAACTGGTCGTGTGTACGAGGCTTTAGTGTTTTTTATCTTAACACACTGAGCATAATAAAAGAGAAAAAATATTCCCCAGTAAACTATTTGGTAAAATTCTTACCCCAACACTTGCAGTTTATAACATTTAATGCTGTTGACTCCTGTTCTCTTAGTGCTGCTTTCCTGAACTTCCAGTCTGCACAGAAAATAGTTAACAATGGACAATGCACCCTCCAGTCAGTTTGTTAGCTTGGAGAAGGGAGGGAGGAGCATTGGATCACTTTGCCATCATCAGTTTGGGGCTAAGTGTTTCTATTGATACACACAGTGTAAAGACATGCAGTTCTGCTTCCTGCATGCAAGGGTGGCTCCATAAGACAGTGCAAGAAAAAGGAGCCACCCTGAAACAGGAAACCTGGTGAAGTGGTCATGGCATCTGGAAACCTGGTGAAGTGGTCATGGCATCTGGAAACCTGGTGAAACGGTCATGGCATCTGGAAACCTGGTGAAACGGTCATGGCATCTGGAAACCTGGTGAAACGGTCATGGCATCTGGAAACTTGGTGAAGTGGTCATGGCATCTGGAAACTTGGTGAAGTGGTCATGGCACCAGCTTTAACTGGAATACTAGAATATAGGCAAGGATGGAAAGATAAAGAAGCTGCATGCTCAGTAAGTGAATAAATCAGCTGCTGAAATGGCCTAAAAACCTGAGCATTTAAAATCACTTTAAGACAGAGCTCCAGGCAGATAAAAAAAACTATTTACCATAGGTAGGTATTCATTTCAAAATCCAAAAAAGTGGTCAGGTTATCTGAGAGCCCTCCCTTTTGGTGACGGTGACATCCCTGGGCCTTCTCAAAGGATCCTGGGAAAGCCATAGGATCCAAAATATGGCAAGACTGTGCTGCAGTGTCTTATCGCTGGATCCCGTGGTAAGGTCCAGTGATATAACCAGCCCCTACAGGAAGGACCGGAAGCTGGCAAGTTTGGTATTCTTTACATTTCTCTTTTTTAGGATTACAATTAATATTTTTGTTAATCGGGGTGGGAACCTGATTATAACATATTGTATATTGGGTAACATGTAGTCTTTTGTCCAGCTATCAGAGAGAGCACTCAGCTCCCTTTCAGTGTCGTATAACTACCATTGTCTAAAGCTAATTTAATGAACTATTAAAGCGGAGCTCCGCCGTAAAAAAAATAAATATTAAAAGCCAGCAGCTACAAATACGCTGACTTTTGATAAATGGACACTTACCTGTCCTGAAGTCCAGCGACGCCGGCAGCAGAAGACGAGCAGTCGCTCGTCTCTCGGCTGCCCCCACCGCCATCCTCGGTGAGGGAATCAGGAAGTGAAGCGTTGCGGCTTCACTGCCCGACTCCCTACTGCGCATGCGCGAGTCATACTGCGCCGTCCTCACTGTTCCCCACTGTGTTCTGGGAGCCGTGTGTTTCCCAGAACACAACAGAGGGGGGAGGAAACTGACGTACTGCCCGCAGGTCCCCGCAGATTCTATGCCCGGAAGTGGGTGCAAATACCTGTCTTAGACAGGTATCTGCACCCCCCTGAAAGGTGCCAATTGTGGCACCAGAGGGGGGGGGGGAGTCCGATGAGTGGAAGTTCCACTTTAGGGTGGAGCTCCGCTTTAATGCAGCAACTCACCCTTATCTTCTGGTTTAGGGAGATTTTAGATGGATAAAATAAATCTCAATGCAAACATCGTCAGTTGTACTGTCTTTTTAGCTAACCAATAATGCTTTGGGAATCCTTTGTCATTATTCAATTTTTATGTAAATCTATTATAAACCCCTTCCCAGTATAAGTCAGATTGGCTGGGGCAGACCTAGGAGGCAATCAGGTTTTTTCTACAGTGCACAGTCAGTTGCTGTCAGTCTGACACAGGTAATATGCTAACAGGAGGGGCGAATTTTGACTCACCACTGTGCTGCTGTTCCTTCTCTGTCCAGTCATTAAGCTGGGACTTTGTTCTTGTCCAAGCTGTATTGTTGCTGCAATGGAGGCTAAGAACTTGGCTGTGCTGTCAGGCAGGTGGACTTGAATCATAAGACTTATAAAACCAAAAATGCAGCGCTTCAAGGTGAAAATCAGTCCATATAATTCATGACGAAAGAAATGGATGCAGGAAATTGAAGAACTCCACCACCAAAGACTTCAGTGTGAACAGATAACACACCACCACAAAAAATGTGCTCACAGTCTGCTTACCAAAAAGCGAGCATCATAAGCATGTAGTGAAATGCAGAGGGTCACAGATGGATAAGGCTCTCCTATCTTGATAGAGTAACAACCGAGGTGTCCGATAATTTCAACATCAAAGGAACTTCCAGGATTTGGATATCATATATGCAGACCTCAGCAGGAGATGTTAAACCCATACAGAAAGAAAGGCAGCATAGTGAAGCCCGTAAGGTCAAATAAAATGTATTTAAAATTCTACTTACAGGGTAAAAAGATCATCAAGGCAAAAAAAGTATAATCCGCGGTTCTTAGCGTGCTCAGGCTGACCAATGTGAGCACGCTGAGAACCGCGGATTATACTTTTTTTGCCTTGATGATCTTTTTACCCTGTAAGTAGAATTTTAAATACATTTTATTTGACCTTACGGGCTTCACTATGCTGCCTTTCTTTCTGTATGGGTTTAACATCTCCTGCTGAGGTCTGCATATATGATATCCAAATCCTGGAAGTTCCTTTGATGTTGAAATTATCGGACACTTCGGTTGTTACTCTATCAAGATAGGAGAGCCTTATCCATCTGTGACCCTCTGCATTTCACTACATGCTTATGATGCTCGCTTTTTGGTAAGCAGACTGTGAGCACATTTTTTGTGGTGGTGTGTTATCTGTTCACACTGAAGTCTTTGGTGGTGGAGTTCTTCAATTTCCTGCATCCATTTCTTTCGTCATGAATTATATGGACTGATTTTCACTTTGAAGCGCTGCATTTTTGGTTTTATAAGTTTTTGAGTTTGCTTTATTCACAGACTGTGCACGCTGCTTTATATATTTATATTTTTGCTGTTAGCGCAAGTATTTGTTCACCCTGTAAACCATAAGACTTACTGAACAGAATTACAAATCCATTGATAGGTTAAAATGTTTCTGTATATATGTGTATATTTTTAACAAATACAAACTCCAATGCATTGGCCATTCTTGGCCAATATGTCCTTCACCAGTCTGTCCTTCAGCATTATAATCACTAGTCCTATTTGGTAGCAGTATGACTTCAAAATATGTCAACAGCTTTGTTTTACTCTACGTATGGATAGCTAGGAACAAAACAGCTGAAAGAATATAAGAATTTTACTATAGTTTTATATAAAAATGCCAAGTCACCAATACAAAAGTGAAATTTTTAGCTGTTGTTTTTGTGCTGTCAAAACATGGATTGGGGGTACAGATAATTCAATTTTTACTTGCATGCCATATGGCACATCAAGTTGATTTCTCGACTTTAATTTTAGGTTCATTATGCAGAGAATCTTATTTTAATTTTTCCGAATCATTCCGAGATCCAGTCCCCATCCTCTTATCATTTGGTTTCCCAGCCACCAAGGAGTATGGATACCCTCAGTTAAGAGACCCTGCTCTACATTGTGAACTATCTTCGACCCACCTCTCAGCATACATAGACATTTTAGACAATTGTGCACTCCCAACCTTGTGGCAACAGTTTGGAGAGGATCCTTATCTGTTTCAGAATGACTGTACCCCTGTGGACAAAGCCAGCTCCATACAGACATGGTTTGACAAGTTTGATGTGGAGGAACTCCAGTGGTCATCACAGAGCCCCGACCTCAACATCAGTACCTAACCTCACGAATGTGCTTTTGACTCAACTTCCTTCCCAGAAGAGGAGAAGCTGGTATTATTATTATTATTATTATTATAATACAGGGTTTATATAGCGCCAACAGTTTGCGCAGCGCTTTACAAAATAAAGGCAGACATTACAGTTACATTACAATTTGGTATAGCCATAAAGGGAGGGCAATTCCACAATAATGGCCATGGTTATGGAATGGGATGTCCAAGAAGCTCATAGTTAAATAGTTACATAGTTAGTCAGGTTGAAAAAAGACACAAGTCCATCCAGTTTAACCATAAAAAAATAAAATAATAATATCATACAATCCCATATACCCAATTCTATACCCACAGTTGATCCAGAGGAAGGCGAAAAACCCCAGCAGAGCATGATCCAAATTGCTACAGCAGGGGAAAAAATTCCTTCCTGATCCCCCGAGAGGCAATCGGATATTCCCCGGATCAACTTTACCTATAGATGTTAGTATCCAGTTATATTATGTACATCTAGGAAAGAATCCAGACCTTTCTTAACCACTTGTCTACCGCCCACCGTCAAATGACGGCGGGCGGAAGACTCTCTCGTTCTGACTGGACATCATATGACCTCCTGCCTTTAAAAGCAGCTAGGGCGCGCGCTCCCGCGGCGTCGCTGGGGACCCGATGTGCGTGGCCGGGCACCCGCGATTGCCCAGTAACCGAGCAGGAAAGTGGATCTGTGTGTGTAAACACACAGATCCACGTCCTGTCAGGGAGAGGAGACCGATGGTGTGTCCCTTGTACATAGGGACAACCATCGGTCACCTCCCCCAGTCAGTCCCCTCCCCCCACAGTTAGAACACATCTAGGAAACACATTTAACCCCTTCCTTGCCCCCTAGTGTTAACCCCTTCCCTGCCAGTCACATTTATACAGTAATCAATGCATTTTTATAGCAGGGATCGCTGTATAAATGTGAATGGTCCCAAAAATGTGTCAAAAGTGTCCGATCTGTCCGCCGCAATATCGCAGTCACAATAAAAATCGCAGATCGCCAGCATTACTAGTAAAAAAAAAAAAAAAAAATGCTATAAATCTATCTCCTATTTTGTAGACGCTATAACTTTTGCGCAAACCAATCAATATATGCTTATTGCCATTTTTTTACCAAAAATATGTAGAAGAATACGTATCGGCCTAAACTGAGGAAAATTATTTTTTTTTTTAAATGGATATTTATTATAGCAAAAAGTAAAAATTATTGTTTTTTTTTTTAAACTGGACGCTCTTCTTTTGTTTATAGCGCGAAAAATAAAAACCGCAGAGGTGATCAAATACCACCAAAAGAAAGCTCTATTTGTGGGGAAAAAAAGAACGCAAATTTCGCTTGGGAGCCACGTCGCACGACCGCGCAATTGTCATTCAAAGTGTGACAGCGCTGAAAGCTGAAAAATGGCTTGGGCAGGAAGGGGGTTTTCGTGCCCGGTAGGCAGGTGGTTAAAGCAATCTTCTGAGCTGGCCAGAACCACCTCTGCAGGGAGTCTGTTCCACATTTTCACAGCTCTTACTGTGAAGAAACCTTTCCGTATTTGTAGAGGAAATCTCTTTTCCTCTAGACGTATAGAGTGCCCCCTTGTCCTTTGTGTTGACTGTAAAGTGAATAACTCAACACCAAGTATTAGACCCCATTCACACAGTGGCGACTCGTCAGGCGACTCATCCGCCTGACAAGTCGCATCCCGTTCTGTACAATGGAACCGTTCTAATAGGAGCGACTGAAGTCGCTCCGACTTAGAAAAAGGTTCCTGTACTACTTCGGCACGACTTCAGGGCGACTTCCATTGACTTCAATACAGAAGTCATTTTGCAATTCACTTTTGAAGTCGTATGAAGATCGCCCGGCATAGTCGCGGGACAAGTCGTGCCGCCCCAGTGTGAATGGGCTCTTAGTGTGATGATCGGGTGTCCACAAATGTTTGGCCTTATAGTGTACAACAGGGGCGTCCAAACTTTTGACCTTCCTGGGCCACATTGGTAGAAGAGGAATTGTCTTGGGCCACACAGAAAATACACTAACAATAAGGATAGCCGATGAGCAAAAAAAAGTCAGGCAGATCACAAGTTAACGGTCACTGGTATAGATAATTTACAGTACCTATCTAAGTAATATACCCTAATATATCTTAATATTTTTTTATTGTAAAAGGAAAAGAGCGACATAAACCTAGTGCAGTGATGGTGATCCTTGTCACCCCAGATGTTTTGGAACTACATTTCCCATGATGCTCAACTACACTGAAGAGTGCATGAGCATCATGGGAAATGTAGTTCCAAAACATCTGGGGTGCCAAGGTTCGCCATCACTGACCTAGTGCAATATTTGACACTGTTTTTGATAAACAAACGCATCAATATCCGGGTGGATGGATGGCTGAAGTAGCAATTCTCCATGAATTCTCAAGGTGCTCATCAGATATTTTGGTTCTGATTTTTTCCCTTTATGTGCTTCATCCCTGAAAATAGTTGCTCACAAATGTGCTTCCTATTGATGACATGAATAAGGAGAGTGGGAGATTTTTCTTTGGAAAAATAAAACTCATAAAAGTCCAGTAAAGGGGCAATGTCAAAATTTTTTTTGGCCACATGTGTTCGCTAAATGTAAAGGCATGTTTACGAAAAAATGAAAGAAAAAATAAACATTTTTAAAGCAGAGTTCCACCCAAAAATGGAACTTTCACTTTTCGGAACCCTCCCCCCCCCCTCCGGTGACACATTTGGCACCTTTCAGGGGGGAGGGGGGTGCAGTTTCCTGTCTAAGACAGGTATTTGCACCCACTTCCGGGCATAGACTCCCGTGGGAATCTACGCCACTTTCTGTCCCCCCTGTTCCTAGGAGAGAGCGGGGACCAGTGACGGCGCGCCGCACTACTCACGCATGCGCAGTAGGGAACCGGGCAGTGAAGCCGCATGGCTTCACTTCCTGATTCCCTCACCGAGCATGGCGGCAGCAGCATCCAAGGACCGAGCGATTGCTCAGCCTCGTCTGCCGACATCGCGGGCGCGCTGGACAGGTAAGTGTCCATTTTTTAATAGTCAGCAGCTGCAGTATTTGTAGCTGCTGGCTTTTAAAAAAAAAAAAATTGGGTGGACCTCCGCTTTAACCACTTCCCTACCCGCCCATAGTAATATGACATCCACAGATGGGATCTCCCATCCTAGGTGGACGTCCTGGGATTTGTGGGGGGATATCTGAATGATGCCTGCAGCTAGAGGCATCATTCAGATATCCTTCTCTTCTGCCGGCGATTCTGCGCACCATAAGAATGATCATAGCGGCTGTTCCGCTGCTTGATCGTTCTTATAGGCGGCGGGAGGGGACATCCCCCCCTCCCGCCGCCACCCGGTGCTTCTCCGGGCTCTCCCGTGCCATCGGGGTCCTGGAGAATGAATCGTCCTGCGCCGGAGGTGAACCATAGAGATGACTGGTGACTAGATGGTCACCAGTCATCTCTATGACCGTCGGAGGCCCGGGCGCGATGTGATGACGTCACGCCCGGGTCCTCAGATGTAAACAAAGCCGCCATTGCGGCTAATAAGCATGAGATCGGTGAAATTTTTTTCACAATCTCATGCTTTCCAGCCTGGAGGAGAGATGTGGGGTCTTATTGACCCCACATCTCTCCATAAAGAGGACCTGTCACACAACAATCCTACTACAAGGGATGTTTACATTCCTTGTAATAGGAATAAAAGTGATACAAAAAAAAACAAATGTAAAAAAAGTGTAAAAATAAAAATAATTAAGTAAAATAAAAAATAAATAATAAAAATTTAAAACGCTCCTGTCCCCGGTAGCTCGTGATCAGAAGCGAACGCACACGTAAGTCCCGCCCACATATGTAAACGCCGTTCAAACCACATATGTATCGCCGCGTGTGTTAGAGCGCATGCAACAATTCTAGCACTAGACCTCCTCTGTAACTCTAACCTGGTAACCTGTAAAAAATTTCAAAGCGTCGCCTATGGAGATTTTTAAGTACCGAAGTTTGGCGCCATTCCATGAGTGTGTGCAATTTTAAAGCGTGACATGTTAGCTATTTATTTACTGGGCGTAACATAATCTTTCATATTTTACCAAAAAATTGGGCTAACTTTACTGTTTTGTTATTTAATAATTCATGAAACCTTTTTATTCCCAAAAAAAGGCGTTTGAAAAATTATTGCGCAAATACCGTGCAAGAAAAAATGTTGCAATGACCGTCATTTTATTCCCTAGGGTGTCTGCTAAAAAAACATATATAATGTTTGGGGATTCTGAGTAATTTTCTAGCAAAAGAATGATGATTTGTACATGTAGGAGAGAAGTGCCAGAATAGGCCCGGTATGGAAGTGGTATAAAAAGCCTGGGGTTGAAGTGGTTAAGAAAGTTTTCGATTTTGTGTTGGTCGTATTCATAGCTGTCTTGGGCTGCAGGTTGGATGCCCCTGGTGTGAATTATACAGTATGTATGTACTGTATATTATTTAGATCTTATTTTGTGCGAACTGGGTTTCTTTCTTACTTTTTTCTAGCTTTCTTAATGAATTGAATTTATAAAGGTTCGTGCTTCTTAATTGCACACTCAAAGTAAGACCACATGAACTTTGGTCTCAGCGGTAATTGTGAGCGTGTTTTATTTTGGTAGAACATATTTTTACAAAGGTAAATTATGCTCAAGAAAGAAAAAATGTACACACCCTGCAAATGGCATTGACGTTCCCACTTTCAAATATAGTAATGTAAATTGCTGCACCTATGGGTAAAATCACCTAGTGATCTCCGTGGACACAAACCAACACCTCTGCCGCCAGGGGATCAGCTTACATCCACACTCCCTCCTTACTTCTAACTCACCAGCTTCTTTGCCCAGCTGTACATTGAAACAAATGCCCCGATAGAGACCACATGTTTCGTGATGTGACAGTATAGGCCATAGCAGCCAATCATCAGTAACACATGTGCATAGATGTGCGTTTTAAAGTGGTTGTAAATCCTGACATTTTTTTATTTATTTTTTTAAAACACCTGCAAGACAAAGCCATAATGAGCTAGTATGACTAGTCTAGCATACTAGCTCATTATGCATTACTTACCTTAGATCGAAGCCCCCAAAGCCGTCCTCGTCTCCCCCTCCAGCCGCAGCCATCTCTCCACAGATACCCGGAAGGTTACTTCCGGGTATCGCCGCTCCGGCCAATCACAGCGCTGTGATTGGCCGGAGCGGCGAAGACTTCACTCCGCACATGCGCGCGGGAGCTGTCAAATCCGGCAAAGCCGGATTCGTGAATGAGGATTCTGACTGTGAATGCACTGTTGTCTACGGCGCGCATGCGCCGCAGACAACGGTGTATACCTTTTGTCAAATATCTCCTAAACTGTGTAGGTTTAGGAGATATTGCAAACACCTACAGGTAAGCCTTAATCTAGGCTTACCTGTGGGTGAAAGTTGCATAAGTGGGTTTACAACCACTTTAAGGGGCATTTTACAAGTGTTTAGTTGGCAGCCCATTCAATTGAAAGAATTGCCCAGCACACAGAGATCAAACTAAAGAAGCACATGTACCTTTTATTAAAACGCATTACATGGCAGTAAGTTATGTTATGTGTTGTGGTGCACTAAAATACACATGCATTAGCCAAGTGCATTGGGCCGCCATTAAAGTGTCACTAAATTCACATCATAAAAACCTATCAACAAATGGTGTATTACATGCTGTCACTCAGTCACTATGAGATTCGTTTTCTGTATTCTGTAAAATACCTGGTTGATCCTGCTGCTCTCTATCCCCCCCTTCTGTTCATGTCCACAATTCAACTAGGGATTTTGCAACTGTAGTGGCAATTCAGCACATGCTCAGTTTTCAGTGAGTTTCTATACTAAGCATTTCCTCCCTATGACATCTGAGCAGCCCATGTGACTATAGAGTCACACATGTGGGCGTATACATAGTGGTAAATGACAGCCCACTCCCTCCCTCCTCCTCCATGCCCACCAACCAGCTAAACACAATGAGGGATATTACATGTAGATTGATGTAGGCTTCACCTCCCTCGTATTCTAAGACACAGGCTGGAAGGGCGTGACACAGCCTATGACTGGCAGAAATCCGCCCACACCATATTATTGCCAAAAAAGATTTAGATAAAGATTTGATTTCAAATTTAATAAATATATATATTTGTATGACGATTTAAAACAGTTTATTGATATTAACTATTTATTTTTACTCCGTATTCCAAAGGCTGTTTTTTTTATTTTGAACGTGTGACCTGCAGCAGCAATCATGTTGGTACGCAGTCATGTTGGAACAGGAAGAGGCTATCCCCAAACGGTTTCCACAAAGTTGGGAGCATGAAATTGTCCAATTCCCTTAGTTCCCTTCACTGGAACTAGGGGGCCAAGTCAAACCCCTGAAAAAAAAACCCCACACCATAATCTCCCCTCCACCAAATGATTTTAACCAGTGCACAAAGCAAGGTCCATAAAGACATGGATGAGCAAGTTTGGGGTGGAAGAACTTGACTGGCCTACAAAGAGTCCTGACCTCAACCCGATAGAACACATTTGGGATGAATTAGAGCGGAGACTGTGAGTCAGGCCTTCTCGTCCAACATCAGTGCCTGACCTCACAAATGCGCTTCTGGAAGAATGGTCAAACATTCCCATAGACACACTCCTAAACCTTGTGGACGGCCTTCCCAGAAGAGTTGAAGCTGTTATAGCTGCAAAGGGTGGGCCAACTCAATATTGAACCCTACGGACTAAGACTGGGATGCCATTAAAGTTCATGTGCGTGTAAAGGCAGGTGTCCCAATACTTTTGGTAATATAGTGTATACTGATATTGTCTATAAGGTATGTCGTGTATATTTACTGTCCTTTGTTTCTTACTTTGGTATGACAGGCTTTGTGACCATTTTGGTCTTTCATTAATCAATGATGTTATTTGGTATAGATCGGGGGTCGGCAACCCATCGATCACGGTCCACCAGGCACGTGACAGGTAGACCGCAAACAGGTTCCTGCGTCGCGGACCCCCGCCTTCTATGTGTCGGTCCTTTCTCCCTCCCAGTCTCAAGCCTCCTGCGCAGCTCCGCTGCGCCTTCTGTGTCCTGCTTCTTCTCTGTCCCTCCCCCTCCAGCCTCTTCCGCTGCTGTGATCAGTAAACAGCGGAGACCAGGAGGAAGCGCAGCTCAGGACAGGGGACGGGAGGAGGAGCGGGCTAAATTAACTTTTTATGTTTAACTGCAGGTAAATGGTTGCTAGAACTGTGCTGCCTCCCGGTCTCCACTGTGGAAACAGGTAGGAGACTATGCTATGCGAGCAGAGATTACTGCTACAGGGGAAAGGGAGGGGAAGGGCAGAAAACACCATGTTGTGTTCGTGTGTGTGGGGGTGGGGGGGTAATGTGAAGGGGGAAGAGGACACTGTTATGGGCAGGATCACCTTCATAGCAGTGTCCTCTACCACCCTTCACATCACCCTCCACCTCCCCCCCTGAACCCTGCATTCTGAGCCTAAAATACTCCTGATTCCTGCATTTAGAGCACAGCCCACTCCTGATCCCTGCATTCTGGGCGCAACGCACTCCTGATCCCTGCATTCTGAGTGCAATGGACTCCTGATCCCTGCATTCCGAGCGCAACGCACTCTCGAACCCTGCATTCTGAGTGCAACGCACTCCCGAACTCTGCATTCTGAACGCAACACACTCCCGAACTCTGCATTCTGAACGCAACACACTCCTGAACTCTGCATTCTGAGTGCAGCTCACTCCTGATCCCTGCATTCTGAGCGCAAAAAAGATTCTGAGCGCAACACACTCTCGAACCCTGCATTCTGAGCGCAACGCATTCTCGAACCCTGCATTCTGAGCGCAACGCATTCTCGAACCCTGCATTCTGAGCGCAACGCACTCCTGAACCCTGCATTCTGAGTGCAGCCCACTCCTGATCCTTGCATTCTGAATGCAACACACTCCTGATCCTTGCAATCCGAACGCAACGCATTCCTGAACCCTGCATTCTGAGTGCAATGCACTCCCGATCCCTGCATTCTGAGTGAAATGCACTCCTGATCCCTGCATTCTGAGTGCAATGCACTCCCGATCCCTGCATTCTGAGTGCACCGCACTCCTGAACCCTGCATTCTGAGTGCTACGTACTCCTGAACCCTGCCCACTCCTGATCCCTGCATTCTGAGCGCAACGCACTCCTGATCCCTGCATTCTGAGCGCAATGCACTCCTAAAACCTGCATTCTGAGCGTAACGCACTCTAGAATTCTGCATTCTGAGCGCAACGCACTCTCGAACCCTGCATTCTGAGCACAACGCACTCTCAAACCCTGCATTCTGAGCGCAACGCACTCCTGAACCCTGCATTCTGAGTGCAGCCCACTCCTGATCCTTGCATTCCGAGCGCAACCCATTCCCGAACCCTGCATTCTGAGCACAGCCTACTCTTGATCCTTGCATTCTGAGCGCAATGCATTCCTGAACCCTGCATTCTGAGTGCAACGCACTCCCGATCCCTGCATTCTGAGTGCAATGCACTCCTGATCCCTGCATTCTGAGTGCAATGCACTCCTGATCCCTGCATTCTGAGTGCACCGCACTCCTGAACCCAGCATTCTGAGTGCAACGCACTCCTGAACCCTGCCCACTCCTGATCCCTGTATTCTGAGCGCAACGCACTCCGGATCCCTGCATTTTGAGCGCAATGCACTCCTGAAACCTGCATTCTGAGCGTAACGCACTCTAGAATTCTGCATTCTGAGCGCAACGCACTCTCGAACCCTGCATTCTGAGCACAACGCACTCTCAAACCCTGCATTCTGAGCGCAACGCACTCTTGAACCCTGCATTCTGAGCGCAACGCACTCTCAAACCCTGTATTCTGAGCGCAACGCACTCTTGAACCCTGCATTCTGCGTGCAGCCCACTCCTGATCCTTGCATTCCGAGCGCAACCCATTCCTGAACCCTGCATTCTGAGCGCAGCCTACTCTTGATCCTTGCATTCTGAGCGCAACACACTCCTGATCCCTGCATTCTCTGCATCATGCACTCCTAAACCCTGCACTCTCTTGTACTACTTATTTTTGTCAAAAATAAAATAAAAAGGGGGGGGCACTATGCCCGGTGATCTTTGACTTCATCAGTGTTGTTCAAGTAGATCTCCATCCCTCGAAAAAGGTTGCCTACCCCTGGTGTAGATAAATGGATATCTCCTTTTTCTGTCTGTACTTGGCCGAGCTGCGTCTCGGTATACTGCCATGTTTGGCAAGCTTTGTTTTATTACTACTCAACTTTAGTAGTTGTAATGTTTGTAAAAGTCTAATAAACTTACCCTAAAAAAAAATATAAAATCATTAAGGGCCAATTCACACTATTACTTTGCGGTAACACCCCAGCACAGTCGTGTGAATGGGTCCCTAATGATTTTTTCAAAAACATATACCTAGCTGCATTGATTGGTGTGTTTTAGGATCTACCTGGCGTTCAGCTTTAAGCGAGGACTGGCTAAAGCTCCGGTTAAAGTAGAAAGGTCTTTTCATTGTGATTATGTAATGGAAACAATGACACAGATGACTTTGAGGGAAAGGCGGGGCCCGAGCAGCGGAAATTCGAAGAGGAAGTGTCAGAATTAAATATTATCAGCCTCTTCCATGGAATCCACAGGCAGGCCGTGTCAAGGTGCTTGTGTTCTGAAGAAGTCCGTGCTGGAGGAATCTCATGAACTGCCAATACTCTGTGATAGGAGGCTGAACTGCAGCCGGATGGTGGATTGTCCAATGCCGAGAAGTCTCACAGTTCTTAGGACTTTGTTTTTTTATGAAAGGGAATTCCAGTCTATGACATGTTGCTTTAAAAAAAAAATCTTGTAATTTTTAATACATGATCCTGAGTAATAAGACACAAAGCTTTAACTACTTGAAGACCAGGCGTTTTTTGGCACTTTTGGTTTAAATCAGTATTTTTTTGCTAGAAAATTACATATAACCCCCAAACATTATACATTTTGTTGCAGAGACCCTAGGGAATAAAATGACAATCATTGCAAGTTTTTATGTCCAACGATATTTGTGCAGCGGTTTTTCAAACACAATTGTTTTTAAAATAAATGCACTCTGACGAATGAATTTGAAAAAAAAAAAAAAAACACAATATTTACACCAATTTTTTGTAAAATGTGAAAGATGATGTTACACAGAGTAAATAGATACCTAACATGTCACGCTTTAAAATGACGCATGCTCGCGGAATGATGTCAAACTACGGTAATTAAAAATCTCCATAGACGACACTTTAAGCGCCTTTATGGGTTACCTGTTTAGAGTTACAGAGGAGGTCTAGCGCTAAAATTGTTGCTCTCGCTCTAACATTCGTGCAATACCTCACTGTGTTGCGACTACCGTTTACATATGCGTGCGTGCGTCACTTACGTATGTGTTCGCTTCTGCACACTAACACGGAGGGATGGGGGCGCTTTAAAAAAAAAATATCTTATTTATTTAACTATTTTATTTTTTATTTTTTTTATCATTTTTATTCCTATTACAGGGAATGTAAATAGAAAAAAGAATGACAGGTCCTCTTGATGGAGAGATCTGGGGTCAAAATAGACCCCAAATCTCTCCTTTGCCTTTAAAAGCAAAAAAAATAATGTTTTAATGTTTTGCTTCCAGCCTTGACCGGAAGTGATGTCACGACATCGCTCCAGTCCTCCAAGGCCATAGAGTCGATCAAAGCAGATATACTCTTATGCCGCGTACACACGATCGGAATTTCCGCCAGCAAAAGTCCGATGTGAGCTTTTTGTCGGAAATTCCGACCGTGTGTATGCTCCATCGGACTTTTGCTGGCGGAGTTTCCGCCAGCAAAAGATTGAGAGCTGGTTCTCAATTTTTCAGACGGAAAAAATTCCTATCGGAAAATCCGATCATCTGTAGCAATTCCTACGCATGTTTGGAAACAATTCGACGCATTCTCGGAAGCATTGAACTTAATTTTCTCGGCTCGTCGTACTGTTGTACGTCACTGCGTTCTTGACGGTCGAAAGTTCCGAGAACTTTTGTGTGACCGTGTGTATGGCAGCCGGTCCGACATAAGCCAGCCATGCCATCTTCTGTCGGAAGATCACGCTGGAAACCCAGCACCCGACCAGCTCCCGATCAGTGCTTTCAACCAATGGCTGAGACTGCTGACCGGACTGTCCTGGCAGGGGGGCCGCCTCCCTATCAGAACACAATAGCTCAGTGGGAGAGATCGCTGTACTATCGTCAGATTGTAAGTACAGAGGCTCCAACTGGAGCTGACATTTTTTTTTTTTCATTCAACCCGCTGGGTTGAACGGAAAAGAACGCATAGTGTATACCAGGCTATAGACCAGCGTTTTTTCAAACAGGGTGCCGCGGCACCCTGAGGTTCCGCAAAGAGTCCTCAAGGGATGCCACGGCAAAGGGACCAAAAACTGCCCTAACTATGGCAGGCATCTGCTAAAACCTTTTTCACAGCCAAAAGTTAAAGCAGAACTTCACCCTAAAGGGGAAGTTTCGCTTTTCCTCCTCCTCCCCCCTCCTCTCCCTATTTTGGATTTTTTTGTTGTTGGGGGGGTTAGGTGGGTACATGATTTTGACAGGTACCTGCTCCCACTTTAGGCCAGATCTGCGTGGCAATGGACTGTCCTACCCACAGAAACGCAGAGAAAGAAGCCCCCAAACCCTTTTATAAAATCTTGGCTGCACCGAAAATACACTGCACTTACCAATACCTGGGGGTACCATTATAGTTAATGGCACCCCTGATAAGTGTGTTTGGTGTCGTGTTGGGAACATGCGCGATTTTGCGTGTGTTCCCTGACACGCAGTAATGTGAGTAAGCTTTAGAATGGGGTGCCTCGAGACTGAAAATTATTTTTAAGGGTGTCCTGACTTGAAAAACACTGCTTTAGACTGCGCAAATATAATGTTAATTTAGAATCAGTTGCAACTGATTGACTGCCTTAAATGTTGTATACAGTAATACCTTGGATTGCGAGTAACGCGGTTTACGAGCGTTTCGAAATACAAACTATTATTTATTTTTTAATCCTGACTCGGTTTGCGAGTACTGTCTCGCAGAATGAGCAGGATTCAAGCCTCTTGGGTGTGCAGTACCACATTTGGCCAGAGGTGCCGGTGACACTGTGAGCCGTTTGGAGCCGCTCAGAAACATTTGGAAACACTCCGTTCCTGAATGTCTCTGAGCCTCTCTGAGTGCATCTGAGCGGCTCTGAGTGTTTCTGAATGTCTCCGACACCCCCCCACCTCAGGTTACATGCGGTACTGCATACACTAGCACTGGAACAAATTATCTGAGTTTGCATTATTTCCTATGGGGAAACTCGCTTTGATATACAAGTGCTTTGGATTACAAACATTCTTCTGGAACAAATTATGCTTGTAATCCAAGGTCAAGGTACCACTGTGCTTGCAGCACAAAGTAATGCAGAACGGTGTGTTGTGGAGTACTGTGGTGTCCATTCCCTCAACACATAAAGGTTTCCGTCTTTCTCATCTCAGAAAGATGGGAGGTATGTACAGTAGATACGATACAAACATTGAGCAACATTTCTACAATATTACTGGACATAGAAGACCATGAATGCTAAATTTGAATTCTATCTCTATTTTCAGAAACTTTAGGGTTTTGGGGGACCTCAGTGAAGCTTGTAGTTTACGTTTAGTTGATATGTAAGAAAATGTGAACGCTTGGCCACATGGGGCAGGAAATGGGAGCATAACCACAGCAGCTAGAGGGTTAAAGGGCAACCCCAAAGCCAACATATGAAAGACACCCTGTAGTTCTCTTCTGTCTCTCTTCAAAGTCTTGAGGTTAAATATGTTTCACGTCTTTAAGTCACATGATAGGAAATAGCTAACTCTACCTGGAAAGGAAGTAAAGAATAAATAGAAGTTACCGACATAGAGATAAACTTGTGATCTTTATAGAGTAATAAAAAGAGAAGGTGATAAACATGATACTTTGTTCAGATGTTTTCTTTTTGTATATACTATATAATATTATGAAGGCTTTAACGCAGCAATAATTTTTATTAAGGCGAAGGTACTTAAGGTTTTACTTTGTCTATTCAGGGAGAGTGACATGTTCTGTTGGAGGAACAATCCCTCCCTCCACACACCTGCTTATACCAACCATTCCTCCTGGAGTCCAAACCCTGTGTAAGCTCTTTGTCAGGTGGTGTCAGAGCTTCCACAGGGTTAATGTGTTCCTCCCTACCCTCATGTGCAGGGCTGCTGTTAGAAATCATGGGGGCCTGTACAGCCTTCCTGATGCCCCCCCCCCAACTTTACCCCCCGGTGTGCAGAGGAACAGCGACACTGACTTTGTCCACTACGCCTCAAAAATTAAAAAGAAGTCCCTCCTCTGCTCCCACCTCCTTGGTCCCCCTGTTGATGTGATGGGGCCCAGGGAAATGTAATTTAAGCCCTGGTAAGCAAGTACGAGTGGGGGGGGGGGGTCTAGTAAAATCAATTTATTAATCTGAGCAGAAATGAACAATAAAGCTGCCCCGGGGCCCTCTGTTTAGCTGATGAGGCCTGGGCCCATTACAACAGGACCAGTTGTATTGCCTTATCAATGGCCCTGCTCATGTGACACTGTTTGATCCTGGTAATTGGCTTCTCAGAGCCCCTGAATTAGGGTGACCAGACATCCGGATTGAGGACACTGTCCCCGGACCAAGTCTGTCCCCGGTTTTGTCCCCGGATTGGATTTGAACAGGGGCTGGGGCAATTTCAAAGACAGTCAGTGCAGAATGAAAAAAAAAAAACTGAATTACACCCCCCCCCCCGCTCCGCCGCTCCTACTAGCTTTGGGGTGTGTATTTTTTCCATTATCTGTGCCCCTTTCCGATGATCATGTGCTGGTCGGAGTGGAAGGAATATTTCTTCAGTTTCGGGTGTATGCCCGTTTCTCTGCTCCGCTCGCATGTTCTTCTGCCTTGGCTCAAGTCCCGGCCAGCCGCCTGCCTGTTTATCTCCTTGCCTTCCCCAGCAGAGCGATCTTCCTCCGCTTCCCACCCAGTAGTAGCCGGGGCCCGGAGAGTAAGACTTGACAGGCTGTGAGGCGGGTGGCGGTGGTGACGGGCAGAGAGTCGCTGATTGCCGCCATTACTATTAAAAAAAATATATGTCCCCGGATTTCATTTTAAAAATCTGGTCACCTTACCCTGAATCTTTGCAAATATCTTCTGGGTTCCATTGACCACATCACACAGTGCAACCAGCGCAACCAGTTGAAAGGTGCATCATTACTGGTGTGCAATGTTCTCGTATCGCCTAAAAAAAAAGCAAACTTTGCTGAGGTCTTTTTGGGATCATCAGGGACACTTTGAAGCTAGCAGTGTGGTCTGCAGGCACTTGAGGCTGCCTTCTCTTTGCTATGTCACAGTGTTATTATTTTTCATGCACAGATCTGAAGGTGCTTTTCTACTGGTTGTCTACTGGAGACTACAATAAAACCTGACAGAGGTTGTAACCCTTCCCTGAGTGAAAGTATGTAGTGGATAAGAAGTTAGAATCTCTGTCAGGATTTTTTATTGCTGTGTTCCCATTGGGTAGTGTCAGTTTCAGTGACCCCCCCAGTCAGGGCCGTCGGAACAGGAGAGGCAAACCAAGCAACTGCTTGGGGCCCCCAGCTGGCCTGGGGCCCCAGCAGAGCAGCCCCCCTCCTGAGATCGGCAGCCCCCCCACCCACGATTGGCGGCCCCCCCACCCGCGATTGGTGGCCCCCCTCCCGCGATCGGCGGCCCCCCAACCCGCGATTGGCGGCCCCCCCTCCGCGATCGGCGGCCCCCCCACCCGCGATTGGCGGCCCCCCCTCCCGCGATCGGCGGCCCCCCACCCGCGATCGGCGGCCCCCCCCTCCCGCGATCGGCGCCCCCCCTCCCGCGATTGGCGCCACCCCCTCCCGCGATCGGCGGCCCCCCCCTCCCGCGATCGGCAGCCCCCCCACCCGCGATTGGCGCCCCCCCTCATGTGATCCGCGGCCCCCCCCGCGATCCGCGCCCCCCCTGCCGCGATCGGCAGGCCCCCCTCCCGCGATCGGTGCCCCCCCGATCGGTGGTCCCCCTCCCGCGAACGGCGGCCCCTCCTCCCGCGATCGATGTCCCGCGTTAGCACCCCCCCCTTCTAAATTAAAACCAAAAATCAGTAGAAATCTCAGTAGCACCCCTCCGCTTCTGAATTAAAAAACTAAATCTAGCAGCCCAAACCCCCCCCGCTTCTCAATCAGTAGCCCCCCCCCCCCCGCTTGGGGGCCCTAAATTCTCAATCTGCTTGGGGCCCCCAAATTCCTTCAAACGGCCCTGCCCCCAGTGTATTGCTGTGAGCTGAAGTCCCTGTTTCCCCTCTTTGCACTGCATTTCCTAATTCTATGTAGAATTCTCTCACAGGAAGCAAGTTATACTATCAGCAGGCTCTTGTGGATTTTCCAAAAGGATATATGAAGAATGTACTTCAGAGAGTAGAAACAGGAGGTTCAGTTCACAGAAATGCCCAGGGTGTCATCAAGACAGGAAGTGAGAAGGATCCCCCCGACATGCATACCAACAGCTGTAAAAACCCAACTGATGGTCCACGAGAAAATGGGGTTCTGCCGCAAATCAACATTGTGACAGATGTATACCGCCCAATTTTGTTTCTAGTGTTGTTCTCAGTGTTCTCTGACAGTCAATACTATCAGCGCACATTTATATCCGATGCCTCCTCTGTGGGTTCCGGTTTCTGTGAACTCAGAGGGAGATGCCCAACATGGATACAAACAGCTATAAAACCCAACTGATGGTCCACAAGAAGATTTTGGTGGCCCCTAGGGGTTCTGCCGCAAATCAACATTGTGATAGATGGATACCACCCAATGTTGTTTCCAGTGTTGTTCTCAATGCTCGCTAAGTCAATACTGTCAGCGCGCATTGATACCCGATGCCTCCTTTGTGGGTTCCGTCTCCTGTGAACTCAGAGGGAGATACCGGGAGTAGTGCAGAGAGCTGGAGGTGAAAAAGGAAGGGACTTCCAATGGCAGCGCTGATCACAGACTGTGGGAGGGAGCACGGAGCTGGAGCACATGGTTGAATAAGGAGGTGAGATACAATGAGATACAATGATGAGTCTGTGGAATGCAACAGTATGATGCAGAGTGCGGGGGGGGGGGGCAGAGAGCCATAGCATTGTGTGTATAATGCCACGTACACACGACCGTTTTTAATGTCTAATGTTTAATTTCTCTACGTGATTCTTCTCAAGCCTGCCTTGTCTACACACAATCATGAAAAAAAATGCGAAATGTACGACGACACTATAAAGGGGGAGTTCCATTTGGATGGCGCCACCCTTTGGGCTGCTTTTGAATTAAAAAATTGCATTTTTCTCGTCATGAAAAACGGTCGTGTGTGTACGCGGCATAATGCCGCGTACACACGACCGTTTTTCATGACGAGAAAAATGCCATTTTTTTATTTGGTCATTAAAAACGATTGTGTGTGGGCTCCAGAGCATTTTTCACGAAGTGAAAAATGGGCATTAAAAATTTGGAACATGGTCTAATTTTTCTCGTCGTTTTTCACGTCGTCGTTTTTCTCGTCAGGAAAAACGGCCATGTGTAGGCTTTAACAATGTGAAAAAAACGCGCATGCTCAGAAGCAACTGATGAGACGGGAGCGCTCGTTCTGGTAAAACTAACGTTCGTAATGGAGATAGCACATTCGTCACGCTGTAACAGACTGAAGAGCACGAGGCTGAAAAGCGCAAATCGTCTCTCACCAAACTTTACTAACACGAGGATCAGCAAAAGCAGCCCAAAGGGTGGCGCCATCCGAATGGAACTTCCCCTTTATAGTGCCGTCGTACATTTCGTACGTCACCGCGCTTTGCTCGAGCATTTTTTTTCATGATAGTGTGTAGGCAAGGGAGACTTGAGAAGAATCACGTCGAGAAAAATGTCGTTTTTTTCAATGACATTAAAAACGGTCATGTGTACGCGGCATTAGGCTTGTAAAATTCATGTTAGTGGTCCAAAAATATAGATTCAAAATTGTGAGTTTAGTGGTCCGAAAGGTTGGCGACCACTGTTCTGGAGCACTGCTTTTATTTTGTTTCATTATATGTTATTTTTATTTTTTTTATATATATATATATATTTTTTCTTCTTGAAAGAAATGTGTTTTCTCTTTTCAGATGGAGCATCAGTCAATAATTTCGCCCAAGTCCTGTCCTCCACCGAGTGAAGATGCCTCGCTTTGCCTGTCTGAAGATCTTCTGTATTTATAACTGCCAGGGGCCCTACATCCAGATAAATGGGCACGCTCAATACTTGACTGCACTTTTTATTACCACTTTCATATCTCTCAGGGACATTTTCCTATATGGGCGCTGCTGCAATCAAGTCAGGGAAGTCCAGTCACCATGGAAGATCAGCAGATCTACAAGACCCACCTGGCATCCAACAGCAGCGATAGTTTGTATTATCAACAAATGCAACATCAGTCCAGCAACCAGGTGCTCCACCACAGCTATGACTCCGTAGACATGAATGCCTCCGAGTCATCCTCTTCCTCCCCCCACTTATCTCAGGACTCCAGAGATGTCACTTCAGGGGTTCAAGTGGAAGTGTCCAGGCCATCTCAGTGGGCAAACGCTGGGTCTACGAATCACAGTAGAGCCCACAGTAGTTTAAATTGCTTTGAACAAAGCTTGCAGTGGAATCCACAAAATAACGTAGATGATGGATATCAGGTTTCCTACTATCCTCAGCTCGACAATCACCCTAAAACGACCAGCGGGGCCTTACACAAACTGGACTCTTTCACACAAGTTTTTGCACGGCAGAATTTAAGGATTCATGCCATGTCTCAGGGTTTACCCCAGCCGTCGCCACTGCTGGACGCTGACAGCACACTCAGGCAGCTGTTGTCACTCAAGGCGTCAGGCGAGGAGCAGACGCAACCTAGCACCCTAGATAGGTACTCTCAGGTCTCCCAGCAGATGCACCAGGGCTTGGCAGAACAGCCTCAGAAGCATTCACTGCAACAGCCTCAGTCACATTTTTATTACGAGTATTTGCAGCCCCCCCCTCAGGCATCCCAGTCTATGCAGCAGAGGCATCAGTTCAGGCAACAGGTGCAAACCCATCAGGTACTACAGCAGCATCCACAGGAAACCCAGCAGATGCAGTATTATATGCAGCAGCATCCAGGAGGACAACACAGGCCCTTAACGCAAGAAATGCAGCAGCAGTTTTCTGGTCAGATGTCTCAGTATTACACTGTACAGTCTGCAGAACTGCATCACAATATGCAACAACCTCAGCAACATCACATGCAGCTTCAGCAACAGTCATATAATGCAGATTCCACAGCAAAGGCTGATCATTACCAGCAGGACCACTCCCAGAGCATGCAGTTGATTCAGCTTGGCTCAGTTCCGCAGTATGTGTATCAAAACACCCAGACGCTTCGGCATCCTTACAAACAAAACTTGACGCCACGGCAGCATCTACAACAGAAGGCCAGCCCACAAAAACAGTATAACATGGACAATCGGCAAACAGTTCTCATGGATAGTCCAGTGGGAATGCCCAGTGCAGACCAGTTAGATAACAACTACAACCAGGAGGCTCTGGGGATTTTGGCCAACACTACTCACCAGCAAGTCCTAGCTGCAGACAGCCCTTACATGCTTGCCAGCCAAGGTCTTCACCACTCTCCTACCACACCTTGGCCACAGGTACTGGGGGATATCCTTGAATGATGTTTTTGTTCTCAATAAAGACCTATTTAGTCCCATGAATCAGGGGTAGCTAAGCAGCCTACCTAGGGTTGCCACCTCATCCCTTTAAACCCGAACACATAATAATTACACAGGTTCTGAGGCTAATTGTGAGTTTAATTACCACCTTAGTCAGCCACAGAACCTGTGTAATTAATATGTGTTCGGGTTTAAAGGGATGAGGTGGCAAGGACAAGACTACCTCTGCCCACAAATAATGGCACGGGATAAGAATCAGGGATGGTACTGATGCAGTGTTTGTCCCATCTCATCCACATAAAGACCGACATTGGAATGTTGCACACACATAATCAGATACACCACATTGGAGGACCTGTAGGAAAATGTTCCCCTGATCCTCTGTATTTGCTGACATATAAAATATATATAATATAACATGAACATTTTTGTACTCATTCAATTATACATTAAGGCTGGATTCACAGTTCCATGTGCGTTGCGTGGCATTGCACACGTCTAGGTGTGAATGGACCCATGAAGTTATCTTTCACATTGGAGAGATTTGAACCAGACCCTTAGAAAAGGATGAGATTTCTGCTTGAAATCTATAATAATGCATCAAAATGCACATGTTTTGCTGCATATAAATATCAATATGGACATGTGAATAGGCAATTTATGTTTTCCAGCTTCTTGGTTATTTGTTAGACAACCTTAGACCAGATGGGAGTGGAAATATGCTCCATGTCCTATTATAAGCTACATTAGCCGCAATATCTTACTCAGGAGATCCCTGACTGTCTGAAGACTCAGTCCACTGGGCTACCCGACCATGTCAACAGCATTACTTTGGCATCAGTTTAGGATGCTTCTGATATCATCCAGAATTCATTGACAGGTGCATTTGACCTACAGTTGACCTCCTTGTGACGTGCTTCGAGCAGGTTTTGCATTCCCATAGACTTCAATAGGAATGCAAAACCTGTTTGAAGTAAACAAAAAGCCAGTGTAATTTATCACTTTAACATTGTGACAGTCAGTCCGCCTGAAAAGAAGAAATCTCAGATTGGCGCTAAGGTCCCTGTATCCAAACCCAGTGGACTCACACTAGAGGCGCTGGCTCGGGGTAAGAGCTCGTCCCGGCTCTACATATAAGATTGAAAAAAGAAATCCTGGTCACCACACTACCAAGGAAACCCAATGTTCAGACAAGTGAAAGTAGCCTCAAGCCTCGTACACATGGGCGGGAATCCCGTCGGCAAAAAAAACATTGGTTTTCCCAATGGGATTCCCGGCAAGCTTGCCTTGCACGCTGAGTGTACACACGGCCATTCAAAAGAACCGCCGTTCTTTTGAATGGCAAGAACGCGGTGAAGTCATCGACTACGACAAGCCTGCGCTCGTCACATTCAATGCCGTCGCCGCCATCTTGCTACACCCTACACTACCCTTGTATGCTACTGCGCATGCGTCAAAGTCTTTTCGAGCATGCGCGGGTTTACCTGGACAAGGTAAGCATACAGACGACCGGGTTTCTCAGCAGGAAAACTCTGCCGAGAATCCGGACGAGAAAAATAGAGAGCAGGTTCTCTATTTTTCTCGTCGAGATTCCCGGCAGTTTTCCTGCCGAGAAACCATACACACGAACGGTTTTCTCGGCAAAAAGCTCTCCCAGCAGTTTTCTTGCCGAGAAAACCAGTCGTGTGTACGAGGCTTGAGCCTAGCTTTTTGCCTCCCTAACTAAGCAGGGTGAAATGCGTTGGTGGCGTGGCCTGAAGATAGCTAGGCTGAGGGTGCTTTCATTTGTCTGACCATTGGGTATCCTTGGTAGTGTGGTGACCAGGATTTTTTTTTTATCAATGTTATATGTAGAGCCAGGACGAGCTCTTACCCCGAGCCAGCACCCATAGTGTGAGTCCACTGGGTTTGGATACAGGGAACTGAGCGCCAATCCAACACTATTTCAATTTCACAGCCAATCTGCCTGTCACAATATATAATTCCTAGTTACATAAACTGTGGAAGATTTACTGACAGTTGTACTTTTAGAAGGGAATCACATAGGAGTCTAACTATACCAGGCAATATGCCACCTCCCACACATCTGTTTGAACCTACAATAGGTTTCACACTGAAATTCCTTTTCACCATGCCACTCCTACATCTATTGGACTAATTGAAGGGCAACCCCATTCACTTCTATGGGGTGCGTTTGCAGGCTGTAAGGTGGCCACGACAACCTGTGTGGGACCATCAGGCAGACATTGCTGGGTTATGACAGGTGGCCAAGATGCCTTCACTTCAGCCACTGGAATTTTCAACACCGAAAATGTCCACATAAAAGGAGTGTTTTCTGTCCTGGTCAAATATATTAATACATTATATTCACACAGCAAAATGTTACATTTAATAATAATAGATCCCTTAGGAGAGCTGCAGGTCTCAAGTTCCAGAGGTTCTCTAGACAAAAACATTGAAGGGCAGAGGGCTGGTTAAAGAGAACACCATGTTGCTACAACTTGCTAATAACTTTTCTATTTCATTTTCCACCACAAATTACATGAATATTATTTTATCCTTTTAATATAGCTTGTTCCAGATGGAAAGACAAAGACTATCTCTCCGGATAACAGGTAATCGCGTGTTTGTGGCAGTCTTGTATTTCCCTGCTCACATTTAGAAGGTGAATGTACTTTATGCATTAGCCAAAAGCTATGTCACAAATTGACAAATGTATGTTACTAAAAATGATCTGGGCATGGAACTGAACATTTAAGCCCTGTACACACAATCGGATTTCCTATGGATTTTAAACCAATGGATTTTTCCATCGGAAATCCGATGAAGTTGACTTCCATCAGTCTTGCCTACACACCATCAGTCAAAAAAAACGATCGTCCCAAACGCCATGACGTAAAACACTCCGACGAGCCAAGAAAAATTAAATTCTATGCTTCTGAGCATGCGTCGACTTGATTCTGAGCATGCGTGGGTTTTTCATCCGATGGAGTTCCCCACAGACGATAGTAATTTGCTATCGTTTTTTTTTCCATCGGAAATTTTAAACATGTTCTATTTTTTAACACCGATGGAAAAAAGACCGATGGGGCCCATACACGATCGGTTTGTCCGATGAAAAAAGTCCTTCGGACTGTTTTCATCGGTAAAACCGATCGCGTGTACACGGCCTAAGAGATCCTCTCACCAGACCAAACTTTATATTTATCTGAACATGCTGTTTCCTCTTCTGGGAAATTTTCTTGTTTTTTAACATTTTTCAGTGTTGAAGGGGGAAAAATAAGAAGATTCTGACGCTTCCAGATGTGTCGGATTCTTTTCTTTTTGGCTGCTCCTTCCTGGGCCACTATGTCCCATGCAATTGAAAGCACTAAGGCTGTGCAAGAGGACTGCTGTAGAACTTAGCCCCCAAATACAGAGTGCTGAGGCTGTATGTAGGAGAACTGCTCCAGAACATAATCCCATTTTACAGAGCATTGAGGCTGTATGTAGAACTGCTCCAGAATTTAGCCCCAGCTTACAGAGTGCTGAGGCTGTGTGCAGGAGAACTGCTATGGAACTTGTCCCCAGCTTACAGAGCGCTAAAGCTGTGTGTAGGGCAACTGCTCCAAAACTTAGCCCCCAAATACAGAGTGCTGAGGCTGTATGTAGGAGAACTGCTCCAGAACATAATCCCAGTTTACAGAGCATTGAGGCTGTGTGTAGAACTGCTTCAGAATTTAGCCCCAGCTTACAGAGTGCTGAGGCTGTGAGTAGGAGAACTGCTCCAGAACATAATCCCAGTTTACAGAGCATTGAAGCTGTATGTAGAACTGCTCCAGAATTTAGCCCCAGTTTACAGAGCGTTGAGGCTGTATGTAGGAGAACTGCTCCAGAACATAATCCCAGTTTACTGAGCGTTGAGGCTGTATGTAGGAGAACTGCTCCAGAACATAATCCCAGCATACAGAGTGTTGAGGATGTGTAGGAGAACTGCTCCAAAACTTAGCCCCCGAATACAGAGTGCTGAGGCTGTGTATAGAACTGCTCCAGAACATAATTCCAGTTTACAGAGCGCTGAGGCTGTGTGTAGCTCCAGAACTTAGCCCCACTTTACAGAGTGCTGAGGCTGTGTGTAGAACTGCTCCAGAACTTAGCCCCAGTTTACAGAGTGCTGAGGCTGTGTGTAGGAAAACTGCTCCAGAACATAATCCCAGTTTACTGAGCGTTGAGGCTGTATGTAGGAGAACTGCTCCAGAACATAATCCCAGCATACAGAGTGTTGAGGATGTGTAGGAGTACTGCTCCAAAACTTAGCCCCCGAATACAGAGTGCTGAGGCTGTGTATAGAACTGCTCCAGAACATAATTCCAGTTTACAGAGCGCTGAGGCTGTGTGTAGCTCCAGAACTTAGCCCCAGTTTACAGAGTGCTGAGGCTGTGTGTAGAACTGCTCCAGAACTTAGCCCCAGTTTACAGAGTGCTGAGGCTGTGTGTAGGAAAACTGCTCCAGAACATAATCCCAGCATACAGAGTGCTATGGATGTGTCTAGGTGAACCGCTCCAGAACATAGTCCCCAAATACAGAGAGATTAGACGGTGTAGAACTGCTCCAGCACATAATCCCAGCATACAGAGTGCTGAGGATGTGTCTAGGTGAACTGCTCCAGAACATAGTCCCCAAATACAGAGAGATTAGACGGTGTAGAACTGCTCCAGAACATAGTCCCAGCAGACAGAGTGCTAAGCCTGTGTATAGGAAAACTGCTCCAGAACATAGCCCCAGTTTACAGAGCACTGAGGCTGTGTGTAGGAGAACTTCTCCAGAACTTAGCCACAACTTACAGAGTGCTGAGGCTGTGTGTAGAACTGCTCCAGAACATAGTCCCTGAATACACCAGTCACGGCACATGCTCCTGAAGAAATGGCACGGGCGGACGTTCCTTCAGAGTGCATGCGCCGATGACATCATCGGCGCAGTATACAGTAAATATCTACTAAACGCTGCATGTTTAGGAGATATTTACAGTACCTATGGGTAAGCCTTATTCTAGGCTTACTTATAGGTACAAATTACACAGGGAGGTTTACAACCTCTTTAAATGTCATTTAAAAAAATAAAATCTACTGAAGTGTGATTTGTGACTCTAGTCATTGTTTTTTTCCATTTGTCAGAAGCTACATTCTTGGTATATTACTCCTAATGTGGTAATTATAATGTTTTTTCTTTTTCATTTTGTGAATGGATGGAAAAGGACGCCCAAAACCCCGCTCCCATGCTCCGTGTGCTTTAAGGAGTTCAGAAGCCTGCCAGCTTTGAATGGCCACTTGAGGTCGCATGGTGGGGTGAGAACCAACACGGCCCTCAAACAGGTGACAGCATGCCCTAGTCCTTGTGTTTTCTCTCTCCAGCTATCCTCTTCATTGCAACTGGGTTGAAGGACATCTTAATGTGAATCAGACAGTAAAAAAAAAAGTTAAATGCTTGGTCATGCAGCAGATCCAAATTATCTACATTAACATGTTAACGCTGAATCTAACCTTGAGTGGATGAATGACTTCATGATCAGGGAGAGGGGATTGGAGAAGAACTTAAAAAGATTTTTTGGCCCCTTCATTTTGTTAGAGTCAGGTATTTGCGCACAGTAAAACCATGTGTCTTTCCCTGTCCCTGGAGAGTAACGTTATGTATGGTATAGGTGTGCTGGAATGTTTTGTATAATGTTAAGGGATTAGTATCCCAAAGAAGAAGTCTCTAAAATGTAGGAATAAAGCGAACTCCAAAATAGTGTCAACAGTACACCAATAAAGTTTATTCCACAAAGAAATCCAATGCATTCTGAGGGCTGAAGCCCTGTACACACGACCGGGATTCCTGTCAGAAAAAAAAGCGTTGGTCTTCCCGACGGGATTCCTGCCAAGCTTTACGGTATTCTGCCAAGCTTGTCTTGCGTACAGACTGACATTCAAAATCCCGTCGTTCTAAAGCACGGTGACGTACAACACGTACGACGGCACTATAAAGGGGAAGTTCCATTCCAATGGCGCCACCCTTTGGGCTTGCTTTTTCTAAACTCTTGTTAGTAAAAGTTTGGTGAGAGACAATTCGCGCTTTTCAGCCTCGTGCTTTTCAGTCCGTTACAGCATGATGAATGTGATAGCTCCATTACGAACGCTAGTTTTACCAGAAGGAGCGCTCCCGTCTCACACTTGATTCTGAGCATGCGCGTTTTTTTCCCCCTCGGACAAGCATACACATGACCGGTTTTCACGGCAAAAAGCTCTCCCAGCAGTTTTCTTGTCGAGAAAACCAGTCGTGTGTACGAGGCCTCAGTTTCAGGTGCTTGCATGGTGGTGTACATACCGTCTCCTCTCCACCACTACAGTCCATGACCGTTTCTCACAGATTCACTATCATTTTACAAGCCCCGATTAAGGTAGGGTGGGTTGTTGAGCTCCCGAAAAAAACGTCTCTTTCTGTGGACAAGCACAAATTATCCCCCAGCACAAATCCACCCTCCAAGCACAAATCTCCCCCCCAAATTTCCCCTCCTAGCACAAATCCTCATCCCAACTAGCACATATCTTCCCCCCCAATCCTCTTTCTAACACAACCCCCCCTTCAACAAAAAAATTCCCTTACTAGCACAAATCCCCCAGATTCAGCGCGGCAGATGGCTGTGTGATGTCCTTCTCCCTCGGCTCCCCTCCACGAGAGTTGAGGAGGAGCCTAGGACAAGCGGACATTCAACACTCCTGCCAGGGAGCCATTGGGGAGAGATGCTGGCCCCAGCTGTGGGGTATAGGATGGCAGGTGGGGACACCACTGACTATCACATAGGGACTTTACAGGTTTGCAAACCCTGCACAATCCCGATCTGACAGTCCCAATGCAGGAGCGATCAGCAGCAGGAGGAGGAGCTGGAGCGCAGAGAGGGCACAGCCCGCACCTACCCCCGGCTCTCTACTGCTCACCAGATTCGCCTTGTGACATCCCGTACTAAGCTGCTTGTGATATCCCACACTAATCTGACAAGAGTAGTTATGCTGCTGTCACTACACCTGTCAGTTTGTAGCAGCAGGAACTCTCCAAGTGGCTCCCCCCCCACCTCACATGACAACTGCGCCTGGGGCAGCCCCCCTGTGCCCTGCCTCTAGGTTATTTATGGGTTAATCATACTACATAGTATGCTCTGCTCTGTTCAGTTGACAGGCATACAGTAGTGCTCCCAACCCTATGGAACATTTTGCTTTAAAGTTGGGCATTTAAAGTAAATCTGTTAATTTCATAAACATTATAGTGCACCTCAGAGGTTTGGAGCTTTTAGGACATGTGAAGATTTTTTCGTATTTGGTCTAACATGTTTGAGGAACGGATAGATATACTTCGCATAAAAAGATGCCAAAAATACTTATTTTTCAGATAATTAGTCAGTTGAGGCAGCATGAATTTCGGCAGTAAAATCGATCCTTATATTGTCTCCATCTGCTCAGCATCACCATGAACTTGCTTAAAGAGAGATTCACATTGATAAGTTCACTTGATGGTTTCTTCAACACAGCAGTGAAGGAGTTAATAGCAATGCTTGCTTGCTGTGTGCTTGCTTTATGCTATGTCATTATAGTTTGTATGTAGACATCGTTATATAAAACTAACGTAAGTGTCTTGTTAAACTTGCGTGTCCAGGTGTCGCTTTTGTTTGAAAGTATGCATGTTATGTTACTTGGGAAATTACGACATTCTTTAATTATATTAGAATGTGGGGCATTTTGAAATATTTCTTGACATCCTGCAACGTGATGACATGGTTTCATTCCATTATTCAGTATATTTGTTGTAATCTAAATATATTGCAGTGAGTGTGCTTATACAGATGATGGTGTTTATCTAAATCAGGGGTCTCCAAACTATCTTAGCAAAGGGCCAGTTTACTGTCTTTCAGGCTTTAGGGGGGCTTGACTGTGGCCAGTGGGAGTAGAAAATGCCCCGATATCAGTGCCTCATCATTGGTTTTAATAGAAGGAATGGCGCCCCATTGTTGGTATCAATGGGAGGAAAAGTGCCTCATTGATGGTGTCAGTAAGGGTAATAGTGCCCCATCATTGCTGTCAGTTGGTGGAATAGTACCCCCAGGACCAGATAAAGGCAAGCAAAGGGCCACATCTGGGTTTAGGTGTTTCCAGTAAAGAGTCCTGTTAATGCTACAGCATACTAGACATTTTAGATAGATGTGCACTTCCAACTGTGCCGGTATAGTTTGGAGAAGATTATTTTCTGTACCAGCAAGACTGTTCCCCAAAATCAGCTCTATAAAGACATGGTTTGTTGGGTTTGGGGTGGAGAAACTAGAATGACCCGAACAGAGCCCTGACTTCAACCCTACTGAACACCTTTGGGATGAATTGGAATGCTGAGTATGAGCAAGTTCTTCTGGTCCAACATCAGTACCTGAATTCGCAAATATCTAAATCATTTAGTTTAGGTGTTTCTGGTGAACGGTGCTTCCAATGCTACAGAATACTAGACTCTTTAGATAATTGTACACTTCCAACTGTGCCGTAATAGTTTTGAGAAGGTTATTTTCTGTTCCAGCATGACTGTTCCACAAATTCAGCTCTATAAAGACATGGTTTGTTGGGTTTGGGGTGGAGAAACTAGAATGACCCGAACAGAGCCCTGACCTCAACCCTACTGAACACCTTTGGGATGAATCGGAAATGCTGATTAGGAGCCAGTTCTTCTCGTCCAACATCAGTACCTGAATTCACAAATATCTAAAATGTCTAGTATGCTGTACCATTAAGAGCACCCTTCACCAGAAACACCTAAACTCAATTATTTACATATTTGTAAATATTCACATATTCATATAGTTTTGGGTGGACTTGGCCTTCATAACTGAAAAGCTGAATTTTCACAAGATGAAGACTACAGAAAGAGACAAAGGGGAGATGAAGATAAGAGGGCTAGAGACAGGAATGTGGATGCTAGAGAGGTTGACCACGCCAGGACCTGTACAGTTGACAGAGTTGTCCAGAAAACATGGCTGTGCTCTTGTTTATACATTTGAATGTAGGGAGGTTCCAAATAAAATGCTACCTCTAGAGCAGGGTTCCTCAACTAGGGTTCCTCTATCTAGAGGTCGTTAGGGGTTCCTTGAGACCTGAGCAATTTCTGCCTTTAAAATAAGTTCCCACTGACACCATTCATCTGTTTAGCAATCTGTAAGGGGGTAATTCTTCCCAATGACCACAAGTGTAAGGAGTATTCTTCCCACTGACCATCACACTAATGTATTATGAGTTGTAGATAAAGTAATATTTAGCAGGAGTTCCCTGAGTCTGGAAAGTTATTTCAAAGGGTTCCTCTATGTTGGAAAGGTGGAAAAAGGCTGGTCTAGAATATGATATTGTTTCTTTATCATTGGCATGAAATGCTCCACTGCTGCTAATATTCTGGGCCTCATGACTCAGTAGTGTCTGAAATAAATAGTCTTATTTCCCACAGGAACCAATCAGATTCTTCCTTTTATTCTCCCATACTGCAATGGAAACTGACTTCTGTAAGTTACATGTTCCAGTTCCTATTTCAGACATGTTTGGTCCTGAGGCCCAGTGGTACTAATGCCATTCTTGCATGAAGGTTTTACTCACAAGGTTGCAGTCGGTGTGTTGAGGACAGAAGGTGTTCCAGGTTGAACGTTTGTAATTATCCATACAGGAGGAAGGGGAGAAGTCACAGTCTAGCGAGGCGGAGAACCTCACCCCCATCGTTATGCCTGTCTCTGTGCCTGTAAAGCTTGCGCCTCCAGAGCCTAATGCACAGCCCATCAGCAAAGCAGAGAAGCTCAAGGGCTGTGCATCCGATGACGAAATGCCCATCCTAACGAGGATGACTTTTACCCCGCCGTCCTCTCCAAAAGTGGTCAGCTCATGCGCCTCTTCTGTGAGTGCTTCCACCTGCCTGCTTCTTTGTGTTGTGTGTTATTTGTGTGACTTTTAGACCTACCGGTATTTTTGCCACTTTAATTATGCCTGAAAAAATGTTACAACTGCCACCTCTAAAAATATGACTTGACCTTGCCCGTGAAGACGTTGTGCTTAATATTTTGTCATATCCCTTCACAATGTAATGCACTATAGGAATTTGATTTGGAACTACGGGCAAAAGTGACTTTTATATTTCAGTTTCTTAATAGTATTAACACAGCAGCTTTTGCTGCTCAGAGTCCCCCCAAAACATAGTTATTGCCTGTCAATCCTGCCATTAAATTCTTTTTCTTGCACTTCCTTTAACAAGATGGCAATGCTGTTCTTTTTCTGAAGTCAAAACACACAACAGTGTATCACTGTGTGGGCAGGGTAATCTAATGTGGCCATACATGTTTTGATAAATGATCAATTTATTTTCTGATCGATCTCTCCCAATAGAGACAAGTGATCTGTACTTGACAACCCAATGGATCGATATGCCACACATAGGGAAGTGAATTCTATCAATTGTTGGAGGATACGATCGGAAGTAATTGATTGAATCTCTCTTTATACAAGGAACATCAATCTGATAATAAAATTAAAGCGTGTAGGCAAATTAAAAATAATAATATATTCAGTATATCTCTGCAATGCATGCACGTTAGCTTTGTTTTGTCTCTTTGAAATACCTGTTTATCTGCCAGAAATCTAGTGAGCTAACTTTCTGTAGTGAGCGGACAGCACAATGCTTCTACTGCTCTCAAATTCCAAGCAGTGTTGTCAACCTTGCCTGGTTTTCCCCTGATGGACTACACATGCCTCCCCATCTAGTCCTCTCTATAATATAAGATTGAGTTGTCCTGTAGTCCAGCAGGGTAGAACTCAGGCAAGGCTGATTCACTGCTCGGGATTTTAGTGCAGCAGATGTAGTATTCAATAGCTTGTAAAGTCGGCCCCTTATTGAACTTTACCAACTCTAGCTGCCCTTGTGTAATATGTCTGAAGGAAGAACCACCAATCAGATTTTCTCATTTATATTCTCATCTGCAAAGATGTTTAACCTCCCTGGCGGTATGATTATGTCAGATTTTTGATGCTCAAAGCGGTACAATTATTTTGCATGGAAATTTGGCGTTTTATATTGTAGGCCTTTAATTCTTGTGCCGCGTACACACGACCGTTTTTAATGTCATTGAAAAAAAATGCATTTTTCTCGACATGATTTTTCGTGTTTCCTCTCAAGCCTGCCTTGCCTACACACTATCGTGGAAAAAAATGCTCAAGTAAAGCGCGGGTGACGTCCAACACGTACGACGGCACTATAAAGGGGAAGTTCCATTCGGATGGCGCCACCCTTCATGTTAGTAAAGTTTGGTGAGAGACGATTCGCGCTTTTCAGCCTCATGTTTTTCAGTCCGTTACAGCGTGACGAATGTGCTATCTCCATTACGAACACTAGTTTTACCAGAACGAGCGCTCCCGTCTAATACCTGATTCTGAGCATGCTCATTTTTTTTCACGTCGTTAAAGCCTACACACGGCCGTTTTTCATGACGAGAAAAACGACGATGTAAATAACGACGTGAAAAATTTGAGCACGTTCCTATTTTTCTCGTCGTGATTCTCTGTGTTTTTCTCGTTGGGAAAACTGCTGGAAAGCCCACACACGATCATTTTTAATGACCATTTTAAAAAATTACATTTTTCTCCTCATTAAAAATGGTCGTGTGTACGCGGCATTAGAAATAACTCACTTAAATCTGTCCAAACCAGAGTCTAGTAGACATCCCGGGTATGATAACGTTTGAAGCACAAAATCATAAATTATAATATAATAAATAACTATAAATAATTATAACAAATAATAATGAAAATTATTCACTAATGTAATCAAATCAAAAACACTGAAATTTGCTCAGTTGCAGAATTGTCGCTGTCATTAGATTTAGTGTTTGATGACGAATTTCCCCACAAATCGCTATCGCTCAATTCTGCAAGTGATTCTAATTTATTATCGCTGTTTTCTAGCTGGTCTAAAACCACTTTTGACATAAAGGGACACTTTTTGGTTGCTATGGACAATCTCCAGTTTCCAGGCAGAAAGAACAGTATTTATAATATAAAACTGCATGCAGGCACTGGACAGACGACTAGGGACAAAGGGGATGTGTAATTATTTGATACAGCACTGTAATCAGTAAGATTACAGTGTACTGTATCTATACTGTGTTTTTTACTTTTTGAATTTGGCGCTGTGCTCCATCCCTGTGCGTCGCAACGTTTGCAGGGAACGGAGCTCGGCACTGTGAATCGAGCGGAGGAGGACACACGGCTCGCAGACACAGCGGGGAGACATCGCAGGATCCAGGGGACAAGGTAAGTAACTTTCTCTGGATACTGCGATGCAGCCCCGTGTGTGGCTCGGGGTTACTGCTTTTGGTATGGAAAATTCACCCCGAGCCAGACTCGGGAATACCGCCAGGGAGGTTAAAAAATATGACTTTCGGAATTTGGTTGGTTGCTGTGTACAACATACTGTAAATGGTTCTTCCTTGAAAAATTTGAATGATGCCTACAGCTCTCCCAGAAGGAGAGTCCTCAGCTACCAAATCATTCACTATACACTGATGGACATTCATGAGGGAAATGTCATTTAGGGTATAAAATGTAAGCCTCATCTTGTAAATGTTGTAAACTCATATTTAGGAAACGATCAGAATACATCATCAGTCTCTTACGAAATTGAGTAAACCAGAAGATCACACCAGACCCCTCCAGGAAAGAAGAAAGTATCGCCATAGGCCTGAGCCTCTCTTCATACCACCTCCTTCCTTCAATGTGAATGCGTCTCACTCAGGAGCAACTTTGTACCAAAGCCAGCTCCGCTCTCCACGCATTATTGGAGAGACACTGCTGGGAACCCACGAGCTACCGACCTACACGCCGCCTCCAATGCTCAGCCCAGTGCGCCAGGGTTCAGGACTCTTCAGTAGCGTCATCACAGCTGCGCATAATGCCCACCTCCCTCTCACACCTCTGACGCCCACTCCAAGAGTGCTGCTTTGTCGCTCAAGTAAGTTTTCTGTTTTTTAAATGTGTTCCGCTTGAATCTATAGGAAGGTCATTACTTCAGACCCTTTCTATATAGACAAAAAAATGGACAAGCAGGAGTAATTTTCACCACTTCTACTGCAATGTAATGGAGGCACTATCTAGAAACCCTAATGGAAAACTCCAGGAATGGGATTACTTTAAAGATCTACTTTGGGCCATTTTGGCTCAAACAAATTATTCAGATGCCATCTTTGTGTGGCCGAAGATGAAACTGGATAATTTTTTTGAGCCAAGCAGACCCAAAGTAAGTGTTTAAAGTAATTTCATTCCTTGAAGTATTCTTTAAAGTACAGAGGATTCTTGCTTTCTGTGGAAGCAGTGGTCTCTCTGCAGGGGTCTGACACACCCCCTGCTGAGTCAGAGCTAGAGCTCTCCAATCTGCATGATGCATGAGCTTTTCAGATTGCAGAGCTATTCATTTGACTAAGCAGGGAGCACCAATAAAGGAAGAAGGAAACTCCTGAAAGCTGCACATCACACAAAACCCCTATGTAAGAAGTAGGAGCAGTCTCAGCCTTGACTCTATCCAGGCCACTCCCCTCAATGTGTTTCGCAGGGCGAAACATGTGGGGGGTTGGCCTGGATGGAGTCTAGGCTGAGGCTGCTCCTACTTCTTACATAGGGGTTTTGTGTGATGTTTGGCTTTTGGGACTTTCTTTCTTCCCTTAATTGATGTTTACGGAGCATTGCCTTTGAATATCTTATGGATATGTCATAGTACACGTGACAAAAATGCTGTGCACGATTAATTTCCACTTGTATCCCCAGCCTTAGTTTCTGGCCAGAGGGATATTTAAAGGAACTTGTGGAAAGTCCATCCAAATGTGTGTGGAGATCAGGGCCGCCATCATGAATTTTGGGGCCCCTTACACAGCTTCAGGCATGGGAACAACAAAAAAAAGGGGGGGTTGCCATCTGGGGACCTCTGGGCCTCTGGAGACCTCTGGGCCCCTAACAAAAAAAAAAAAAAATGTATTAAAAAAAAAAAAATTATAAAAAAAAGGGGGGTTGCCACCCGGGGCCCTGGGGAAGCCGGGCCTCTGGGGACCTCTGGGCTCCTTACAAAAAAAAAAAATTATAAAAAATAAATAAAAAAATATATATTTTTATAAAAATAAAAAAAAGGGGGATGCCATCCGGGTCCCTGGGAACCTCCGGGCCTCTGGGGACCTCTGGGCCCCTTACAAATTTTTATTTTATTTATTTATTTATTTTATAAAAAAAATACATAAAAAAGGGGGGTTTACCATCCAGGGCCCTGGGGACCTCCGGGTCCAGGTCAGTGACTCAGAATGTGTCAAAACTGGAGCCTTTTCAAAAGGAGGTCAGAAGGGACATACCCCATATACCCCTTAGGACAGGTTTGCTTTAATGTATTAGAAACAGGAAACATTGCCATACAATGTTATTGAGAAAGCCAATTGGCTAGCTCAGGAAACCCATGGAGCGCTGTATCCTTACCAGCCAAATATCCAGCCTAGCAATATAGTTAATGTTGATGTTGCAGGTCCTGAAAGAATGATAGTGGTCACAGGATGGTGACTCTTATCTTGTTAAGTAGCCCATTACTCCTACAACCTGACCCCAATTACTGAGAAGGTTAGGGAGCTGTAGTTGATATTGAAATGTGTTGATAATGCTGGCGTCCATTGATGTCATCATCTGTGTATAATGATATGTTTGTTCATCAGATAGCATTGATGGAACTGGTGCGATCGTAACACCTGGGCCTGGAGAACACACTGTTGATGTTGAACCGTAAGAAATACTATACTTTTATACTTTTATGTGTCTATATATATTACATCTAATTATCAAACCTGTTAGTGTACTTGGTGCCTATATGCAGTAGAAGCAGATGCAATATGATGAATGCAGCCTGCAAATAAAATTTGCATACCTCTGTATGAGCATAGGAGCAAAACCAACTAAGATAATACTCATTATTATGTTGATTATTTCACTGCCCGCATTACAATATCATATTTTTCAGAAATCATTATTGATTTACAGTATTTTTTTGCTGCCACAAAGAAAGACAGAAGATTTACAGTATAATACAAGACAAGAGAGTTAAAAGGGCCCTGTTCTTGAGAGCTTACAATCTAAAAGGAATTGGCAAGTGATGCAAAAGGTAGCAACTGGGGGGGGGGGGGAGAAAATGCCCATAGAGAACTAAGAAAGCTAAAATGGCCTAACCATGGCTTTACCATTTCTCCTGCCGGCACCTATGGGGGGCTGTTAATCATGTGACTTCTGTGATTGACTATCACAGCAGTCTTCCGGTCAGAAGCCTGTCCTACCAGCTCCATATCATAAACAGTGACCAGAAGCTGTGGGCGAGAGCTCGGTCACAGTGCTTGGGGGAACCAAGTGAGCACACCCCTAGCACAGAAGAGCAATGCTAGCTGTCTGCATATATGTGGCAGCAAGGCAATAAAGCTCACCACCATGCCGCCACATATATTTCCCCATCATTGGTGTCAGTGGATGGAAAGGTGCCACATCGTTGGTGTCAGTGGGAGGAATAGTGCCCCATTGTTGGTGTCCGTGGGAAGACTAGTACCCCATTGTTGGTGTCAGTGGATTGAATGGTGTCACATCATTGGTGTCAATGGATGGAACAGTACCACAAGGGCCAGATAAAAGAAAGCAAATGGCCGCATCTGGCCCCCGGGCCACAGTTTGGAGACCACTGCTCTAAGGGATAGGGAAGAAAAAGTGTTGGGGGGGGGAGGAAGTTTGTCACATGGCTTGGACAGCTCATATGACATGGTTGTCCTTCTATGTAGGAATGCTCTCTGCAGCTTCATTCTGAGAATACACTGCCAGACATCAGTGGTTCCACACCATCTTCTTCGTTATATAGGTAGAATGTAGGCACAGCTGTGGAGTGATTTGAGTGATTTCCTATGGAGAATGATTACTGCTCTTACTTTTAAATAGAACCCTAATGCCTTGTACACACGACCAGACTGTCCGTCGGAATAAAGTCCGACGGATTGTCCGACGGAATTCCGCTTTTGACTGCCAAGAATGCGGTGACGTAAAAGACTACGACGAGCCAAGAAAATGAAGTTCAATGCTTCCGAGCAAGCGTTGAATTGTTTCCGAGCATGCATGGTTTTTAGTCCGTCGGAATTGCATACAGACGAACAGACTTTCCGATAGAACTTTTTGTCCGTCGGAAAAAAAGAGAACAAGTTCTCTATCTAAGTCCGTCGGAATTTCCGAAGGAAAAAGTCCGATGGGGCATACACACGGTCGGAATATCCGATGAAAAGAGCCCGTCTGACTTTTTCCATCGTAAAATCCGGTCGTGTGTACAGGGCATAAGTGTGGGTTGTATGCTCAAATTTAGGAAAAAACGCGGACCTGATTTGCACCTGAGCCAGTGAACAGGGAGGCACCGGACCCCATGCTGGGAACCGCGGCCGGACATATGTGAACCCAGCCTCACAATCAAACTTATTTTAAGACTATACAAAGGGAAAGCAATTAGACAGCTAACAGCAACTTCTAATGTCTTACATGGAGTTATTCTGTTATATTTTAAGGAGGATTAATATTGGATCAAGATTCCAGGCAGCGATCCCATATCTCCAGTGTCGGCCATCACCGAAGAAAGAGATGCACAAAGCCACTCTGGTGTGGAAGCCTTTGCCAGATCTAGAGAAGGAGGAGTCACAGAAAAAAGGTTAGAGCCTTAACAATTTAGGAAAGTTCCTGTAGGATACATACTCCAGCAACTTATTTTGCTATTAACATGTAACAATATGAGAACAACGTGGTGAAAATAACAGAAGATGAAGAACCCCAAAAAAAGACATTAAAATATTAACAAATGTATGTGGAGTTATTTTTTGTTATTATGCGTTAAACCTTTAAAAAAATCTTTATGCAAAAAAAAAAAAAAATATTAACAATACCTATTAGGCCTCATGTACACTGGACATTTTTACAGCGGCTGTTTTGGCTTCAGACATTTTTTTCTACACTCAATAAACTCTCCAGCATGTTATCCTATGTATCCATGCAGACATAGGCTGTTATCAGCAGTTTTTGGCTGCGGTGTTTTTTGGCTGTAAAAAACCCCCCAAAACTAGTGGGTTCTGAGAGGGGTCTTTCAGCTGTAAAAATGCTCTAATGTTTAAAAACGCTAAAAAAACGCTAACGCAGAAAAATGCTAAAAAACGCTATTGCAAAAACATTGAAAAACTCACTGCAAAGCTACTGCCGTTTTTTTTTTATGTTAATATAGTGTGCAGTGTGAATGAGGCCTGTAGTGTTCCTGCAGCCCCTTTAAAAATTTGCAAGTTTTAAACAATGTCTGAAAAACTCAAAGAAACAGGCGAGCTGTGCTCGTGGTGACCACTCCCCAAGTCAAGTATATCGCACTCACCAGAAGTAATTGGCTCACAAAAAATGATTGAGGGAAATCACTTTGTTACTGTGGTTTGCTCCCTGTATTCAAGCCTTCCTCCTGCTACATGTAGTGATGTCACTTTAAATGCTCTCCATTCGGCAATTACCCATAAAAAAGGAAGAACTCGCAATATCGCAGTACTGAAAACAATTTTCTGATATGAGGCAATTATTTCTGGTGAGTGAGATACACCGCAGTTGGGGAGTGCTCACCACAAGTACAGCACAGTGGAAGATATTTTAAGGATAACTTGTGGACACCAAGGGGTTTGTTTACTAAAGGCAAATAGACTGTGCACTTTGCAAAGTGCAGTTGCACCAGAGCTTAGTAAATGAGGTTAGTCTTCACTTTGCAAACAGTACCCAATCACGTGCAAGGAAAATAAAAAGAAACAGCATTTTTGCTTGCACATGATTGGATGATGGAAGTCAGCAGAGCTTCTGCTTATTTACTAACCTCTGGAGCAACTGTAACCCCTAATGTATAAGTGTAGCGCCTCCTATGTTCTGTTTCTTTGAGTTTTTTCAGACATTGTTTAAATATCAGTACATTATGCAAAGATATTTAAAGGGGGGTTCCACCCGAATTTTTTTTTTTTTTAGCTGCTGACTTTTAATAAGGACACTTACCTGTCCTACTCGCCCGCAATGTCAGCCCCCCCGAGGCTGATCTCTCAATTCTGGCAGCTCCCGGCGCCACCATCCTAAGTAAGGGAAACACTGTGCGGCTTCACTGCCCGTTTCCTACTGCGCATTTGCGAGCAGCGTTTTGTGAATGGGCCAGCTGCTCTCTGGGATACACACAGTTCCCAGAAGGCAGCGCGCCCCATTCACCAGAAGACACAGAGTGTAGGACAAGGAAGAAGATCCACCGCGGAGGATGAAGAGCCAGATTAGGGACTTACGCATAGCAACTGCTATTTCTGGTAAGTAAAACATTTTTTTTTTTTTATTATTTGTAGATTTTTGTTGAAAATGGTTTTTTCAGGGTGGGACTCCACTTTAAAGCGGAAGTAAACCCATCGATTTAACAGTTTCAAAAAGCAGTTACCGTATATACTCGAGTATAAGCCGAGTTTTTCAGCACATTTTTTGTGTGCTGAAAATGCCCCCCTCTGCTTATACTCGAGTCAACTTTTTGCGCCTCATCTCCCAGATTTTGGGGACCCGGTACTGGACGGTCGTAGGCACAAAGCTTGTTGTCTGGGGGCCCTACGGCCAGGGAGCAACGATTTTTCAAACCCGGGCACCCCTTTCCACAGACTCCCATGTTAAACGGTCATTTCTCCGGTGATTTTGGGGACCCGGTACAGGCCGGTCGTAGGTTCTGTGGACCCGAAACTTGGCACACATGTAGTCCCATTTCTCCTCTACAAGTCTGCAAAGATTGTTGTCTGGGGGACCTACAGCCGAGGAGCAGCGATTTTTCAAACCCGGGCACCCCTTCCATAAAATCCCATGTTAAACGTCAGTCTAGTCATGGACACAGTGAGGCATGGGCACAGTGAGGCATAGGCATAGTGAGGCATGGGCACAGTGAGGCATGGACACAGTGAGGCATGCAGATGGACACAGTGAGGCACAGTGAGGCATGCAGATGGACACCCTAGGCTTATACTCAAGTTAATACGTTTTCCCAGTTTTTTGTGGTAAAATTAGGTGCCTCGGCTTATATTCGGGTCGGCTTATACTCGGGTATATACAGTACATGCCGGGAATGCCAACTGTCACATTCGTTGTGCTCTCAACCAAACTGTCAAACCATCCAATGGCTGGTGTCAAAACTGATCACATGTGCAGCATCATGGCAGTTGAAGATTAAACAGAGGCCAAGATGGCAGCTTCCTTGCCTGAAAATGATAGGAGGGTTTACTTCCACTTTAACCTGTACAGTAATAAAAGTGACTGGATTAGGTGTATGCCATAATTCCTCCTGCCAACATTGAGGGTGATGTCCACCAATGATTCCTATGCTTGTGGGGGCTTCCAGTCACCTTAGAACGATCATAGATAACTGAAGACCTTTGTTGTCAGGAACTAGGTTCTGAGGCGAATGCATGCACAATAACATTACTAAGTCCAGGATGATGTCATCACACTGCACCCATGACACCTTCTTCACTATATACTGAGGCCTCTATGAATAAAGATAGACTTTGAATATTGAGGAAGAGTTTCATTCCCCATTCATGAGCACAATTTGCTGGCTATTATGTCTAAGTGCATTTATTTATTACACCAAAATTTTAAGAGTCTATCATAATGTTAATTCACTTTTTGTATCATAATATTACCCAGTGCACAAGCTGTATAAATTTATTTCTGTGCATCATAATTCTCCAATATGGGACTTACTGAAGACACTTGTGCAAGATTGGGGGTAATGCTGATATAAGCATGCTCACAGTTTACTCATTTCTAGATACACTATATTGTCAAAAGTATTGGGACACGTGCCTTTACACGCATATGAACTTTAATCGCATCCCAGTCTTAGTCTTGCGACATTGTAGCCAAATTGATCATTTCTTTCCCACAAATAGAGCTTTCTTTTGGTGGTATTTGATCACCTCTGCGGTTTTTATTTTTTGCGCTATAATCAAAAAAAGACCGACAATTTTGAAAAAAACACAATATTTATTACTTTTTGCTATAATAAATATCTAAATTTAAAAAAAAGAAATAAATAATTTTTCTCAGTTTAGGCCGATATGTATTCTTCTACATATTTTTGGTACAAAAAATTGCAATAAACGTTTATTGATTGGATTGCGCAAAAGTTATAGCGTCTACAAAATAGGGGATAGAATTATGGCATTTTTATTATTTATTTAATTTTTAACTAGTAATGGCGCCGATCTGCGATTTTTATTGTGACTGTGACATTGCGGCGGACATATCGGACACTTTTGACACTATTTTGGGACCATTCACATTTATACAGCGATCAGTGCTATAAAAATGCACTAATTACTATATAAATGTGACTGACAGGGAAGGGGTTAACACTAGGGGGCAATCAAGGGGTTAAATATGTTACCTTGGGAGTGATTCTAACTGTAGGGGGAGGGGACTCACAAGGGGAGGAGACCGATCGGTGTTCCTCTGTACTGGGAACACACGGATCGGTCTCCACTCACCTGACAGGACTTGGATCTGTGTGTTTACACACACAGATCCACGTCCCTGCTCTGGACATCGCGGGCGCTGGGCACGCGCATCGGGTCCCCAGTAAAGCGGCGAGCTCTCCGCAATGCAGGGAATCCCAGGACGTCATATGACGGCTGCCCGGAGGGACGAAGGGTTCCTGCGGCCATCATATGACAATACGGTGGTAGGGAAGTGGTTAAAGTTCATGTGCGTGTAAAGGCAGGTGTCCCAATACTTTTGATAATATAGTATGTATGTATGTATGTGTGTATATATATATATATATATATATATATATATATATATATATACAGTCAGGTCCATAAATATTGGGACATCAACACAATTCTAATCTTTCTGGCTCTATACACCACCACAATGGATTTGAAATGAAACAAACAAGATGTGCTTTAACTGCAGACTTTCAGCTTTAATTTGAGGGTATTTACATCCAAATCAGGTGAACAGTGTAGGAATTACAACAGTTTGTATATGTGCCTCTCACTTTTTAAGGGACCAAAAGTAATGGGACAATTGACTGCTCAGCTGTTCCATGGCCAGGTGTGTGTTATTCCCTCATTATCCCATTTACAAGGAGCAGATAAAAGGTCCAGAGTTCATTTCAAGTGTGCTATTTGCATATGGAATCTGTTGCTGTCAAGTCTCAATATGAGATCCAAAGAGCTGTCACTATCAGTGAAGCAAGCCATCATTAGGCTGAAAAAAACAAAACACACCCATCAGAGAGATAGCAAAAACATTAGGTGTGGCCAAATCAACTGTTTGGAACATCGTTAAAAAGAGAGAATGCACCGGTGAGCTCAGCAACACCAAAAGACCCGGAAGACCATGGAAAACAACTGTGGTGGATGACTGAAGAATTTCTCTGGTGAAGAAAACACCCTTCACAACAGTTGGCCAGATGAAGAACACTCTCCAGGAGGTAGGTTTATGTGTGTCAAAGTCACCAATCAAGAGAAGACTTCACCAGAATGAATACAGAGGGTTCACCACAAGATGTAAACCATTGATGAGCCTCAAAAACAGGAAGGCCAGATTAGAGTTTGCCAAACAAACATCTAAAAAAGCCTTCACAGTTCTGGAACAACATCCTATGGACAGATGAGACCAAGATCAACTTGTACCAGAGTGATGGGAAGAGAAGAGTATGGAGAAGGAAAGGAACTGTTCATGATCCAAAGCATACCACCTCATCAGTGAAGCATGGTGGTGGTAGTGTCATGGCGTGGGCATGTATGGCTGCCAATGGAACTGGTTCTCTTGTATTTATTGATAATGTGACTGCTGACAAAAGCAGCAGGATGAATTCTGAAGTGTTTCAGGCAATATTATTATCGGCTCATATTCAGCCAAATGCTTCAGAACTCATTGGACGGCGCTTCACAGTGCAGATGGACAATGACCCGAAGCATACTGCGAAAGCAACCAAAGAGTTTTTTAGGGGAAAGAAGTGGAATGTTATGCAATGGCCTAGTCAATCACCTGGCCTGAATCCGATTGAGCATGCATTTCACTCGCTGAAGACAAAACTGAAGGGAAAATGCCCCAAGAACAAGCAGGAACTGAAGACAGTGGCAGTAGAGGCCTGGCAGAGCATCACCAGGGATGAAACCCAGCGTCTGGTGATGTCTATGCGTTCCAGACTTCAGGCTGTAATTGACTGCAAAGAATTTCCAACCAAGTATTAAAAAGTGAAAGTTTGATTTATGATTGTTATTCTGTCCCATTACTTTTGGTCCCTTAAAAAGTGTGAAGCACATATATAAACTGTTGTAATTCCTACACCGTTCACCTGATTTGGATGTAAATACCCTCAAATTAAAGCTGAAAGTCTGCAGTTAAAGCACATCTTTTTCGTTTCATTTCAAATCCATTGTGGTGGTGTATAGAGCCAAAAAGATTAGAATTGTGTCGATGTCCGAATATTTATGGACCTGACTGTGTATATATATATATATACATATATATATATATATATATATATATATATATATATATACACAAGTGCATATCAAAAATTTAAGTATCATAAAAAAGTTCATTTATTTTGGTAATTCAAAAAGTGAAACTCGTATATTATATAGATTCATTGCACACAGAGTGATATATTTCAAGCATTTATTTATTTTAATTTTTTTTTCTTTTAATTCCTTTTAAAAGCCCTGTACACACGACCGGTTTTCCTGGCAGGAAAAAAAACTTTGGTTTTCCCGACGGGATTCCTGCCAAGCTTGATGGATTTCCTGCCAAGCTTGTCTTGCGTACAGACTGTCATACAAAATCTTGCCAGTCCAAAGCGTGGTGACGTACAACACGTACGACGGCACTATAAAGGGGAAGTTCCATTCCAACTGCGCCACCCTTTGGGCTGCTTTTACTGATCTCGTGTTATCGCGTGTTAGTAAAAGTTTGGTGAGAGGCGATTCGCGCTTTTCAGTCTTCGTGCCTTCAGATCGTAATAAATATAAAGAAAGAAAAAAGTTTGTCAGAACTCTGTGAATATCAGCAGCAAAACAAGTTCATTATTGTAGCATTATAAAGAAGAAAAGAATGCGCAGCATTAAACGATGCAATAATTTGCAGCGTGACGAATGTGCTATCTCCATTACGAACACTAGTTTTAACATTACGAACACTAGCTCCCGTCTCATACTTGATTCTAAGCATGCACGTTTTTTTTGCCCTCGGAAAAGCATACACACGACCGGTTTTCACGACGGGAAAAAGTCCGCCGGGAATCCCAACGGGAAAATGGAGAGCAGGTTCTCTATTTTTTTTGGAGCATACACACGGCCCGTTTTCCCGGCCAAACGCTCTCATGGCAGTTTTCCTGCCGGGAAAACCGGTCGTGTGTACGAGGCTTAAGAATATAAATTGGAATACAAAACAAAGCCTATTGGGCATACCCAGGCTTAAAGTGGTTGTAAACCCAACCACACAACTTGCACCTACAGGTACAGTAGGTGCCGCCGATATTGTATTTCTATCTCGCTCCCATCGCCGAGATTCTCGGCGACAGGAGTGCCGAGATCTCGGCAGCAGGGTGGCGACACGTGTCGCGCTTGCTGCAATAGCGAGGAGACGCGACACTGTATTGAGCGGGGATCCGACGCGGATTCCCGCCAATACCAGGCACTGCGTTTGGTATGAATCCTGAGCGGGAACTCCACGCCAATTTTTAAAGAAAAAACCGGCGTGGGTTCCCCCTCCAGGAGCATACCAGGCCCTTGGGTCTGGTCTGGATTTGAAGGGGAGCCCTACGCCGAAAAAACGGCGTGGGGGTCCCCCTCAAGATCCAAACCAGACCCTTATCTGAGCACACAACCTGGCAGGCCGCAGGGGAAGAGGGGGGGACGAGAGCGGCCCCCCCTCCCTCCTGAACCGTACCAGGCCACATGCCCTCAACATGGGGGGTTTGGTGCTCTGGGGCAGGGGGGCGACCTGCGGCCCCCCCACCCCAGAGCACCCTGCCCCCATGTTGATGAGGACAGGGCCTCTTCCCGACCACCCTGGCCGTTGGTTGTCGGGGTCTGCGGGCGGGGGGCTTATCGGAATCCGGGAGCCCCCTTTAATAAGGGGGCCCCCAGATCCCGGCCCCCCCCACCCTATGTGAATGAGTATGGGGTACATCGTACCCCTACCCATTCACCTGGTGTAAAATAAATGGAAATAAAAACACAACACAGTTTTTAAAAGTATTTTATTGCACCGCTCCGGAGGTCTTCTTCCGACTTCGGGGGTCTCCGGTGTCGTCGCCGCGTTCTCCGGTTCTTTTTTCTGCCGGGCCTCCGCTAACTTCTTTTTAGCTTTTTTGCTAACGGAGGCCCGGTCTTCTCCGTCGTTTTCTTCTTCTTCTCCCGCTCTCCGGTTCTTCTCCCGCTCTCCGGTTCTTTCTTCCGCCGGGCCTCCGCTAACTTCTTTTTAGCTCTTTTGCTAGCAGAGGCCCGGTCTTCTCCGTCGCCTCGTCCGGCTCTCCGTTGTCCTTCTGCCGGCCCCTCCACTAACTTCTTGTAGCTCTTTTGCTAGTGGAGGAGCCGGTCTTCTCCGTCGTCGCCGTCGGCGTCTTCTTCCCTCTTCTCCTCCTCGATGTTGACTCGTCGCTTCCTCTCGCAGTAATGGTAAATCTTCGGTCCGCAGAGATTAATATAGGTTTCACATGACGTCACAGTCACATGCTCCGGGGCACATGTGCACATGACGTCACAGTCACATGCTCCAGGGCACATGTGCACATGTGCCCTGGAGCATGTGACTGTGACATCATGGGACCATGTGACTGTGATGTCATGTGAAGCCTATATTAATCTCAGCGGACCGAAGATTTACCATTACTGCGAGAGGAAGCGACGAGTCAACTCCGTTTTTCTTTAAAAATTGGCGTGGAGTTCCCGCTCAGGATTCATACCAAACACAGTGCCTGGTATTGGCGGGAATCCGCGTCGGATCCCCGCCTATCGGCAATGCGTGTCACCCATCGTGAAAGGAACATTTTTTTCTTTCCCGATGACGAGACAGCTCGGCGCTGGCTCTCGCGACGGAGCTCATAGGGTGTCAATCTCGCCGCTAGAAGCGGCGAGATTGACACAATATCGGCGGCACCTACTGTAAGCCTAGATTAAGGCTTACCTGTAGGTGCAAGAAATATCTCCTTAACCTACACGGATAAGGAGATATTTGCAGAAAACCCTGCACCGATGTCTACAGCGCATGCGCGCCGTAGACAACAGCGCAGGCGCACTGAGCGGTGCCGGTTTTGTGAATAGGAGAATGCCGGCCCCGCGCGCATGCATGTGACGTCATTGCCGCTCTGGCCAATCACAGCGCCGGAGCGGCGATACACGGTAGGGACATCGAGGCAAGATGGCGAAGGCGGCGGAGGGGAACGAGGAGCAGTTCGGGGGCTTAGATCTCAGGTAAGTCATTCATAATGAGCTAGTATGCTATGCATACTAGCTCATTATGCCTTTCTTTTGCAGGGTTTTTTAAAAAAAAAATTCCCGGGTTTACTTCATCTTGAGTGAAAATATACACATTAAAAGACAAAACAACAAAAGGCAAGGTGGTTGGTAATCAAGGCTTAGAGGAACTGGAAGCAAGGTATCTGGAGTGTGCAAAGTAAAAGGGTTGGGTGGTACATTCTTTGTATACAGATCCACATCTAAGTAGTAAACAGAAGCAAAACAGAGTATCCTATCAAGGGGTTGCCGAGAATCCAACAGTATCTCTGGACTCTGTCCAAATATCCCATACTTTGGAGAATTTCATTGGACATCCCCTAGATTCATATGTAAATTTATACAATGAATAATCGAATGCGCGGACACTCCCAAAACACATGCAGGAACGTGGCAGGGTCAGCTGTACAGCGCCAACATTGTGAGGAGTGTGAGGGATAGATCTTATGTAACCGTTGAGGTGTGAGATATACTCTATGAAAAATCTTAAATTGGATTAATCTGTCTCTGGCTGATACCAAGCTTTGCATAGGGTAGTCCCAAACATCCTCCCAGGCTTCGGAATCTAACTCAGGAACTTCCTCCCACCATCGCGACAATAGTTTGTCGAGGCCAACGTGAATGGAGGGTTGAAGAGACTTATATATTGAAGAGAGTGGTTTACCCAGACTATCCCCCCGTAGCATAGCTTCAGTTCTGGACGTTGTTAAGGTTATGGGCTGATTGCCAAATTGCGTCTGAAAGGCTCAACTGAAGGAACCTAAATAGATATGAATTGGGGAGGGCGTATTTCGCCTTGAGCACACCCCCCTCACAGATTTGACTAAGATATTTTATCCCTTTAGAAGCCCACACAGTGGGGTCAGGAATCAAGAAGAATAGCTCTTTCTTTTAATTTTGATGATTATGGCTTACAGCTAATGAAAACCCAAAATTCAGTATCTCAGAAAATTTAAATATGGTGAAAAATTACAATATTGTAGACTCCAATTAACTCAAAACACATGTAAAGGTTTCCTGAGCCTTTACATTGTCTGGTTCAGTAGATTACACAATCATGGGGAAGACTGCTGACTTGACAGTTGTCCAGAAGACAGTCATTGACACCCTCCACAAGGAGGGTAAGTCACAAAAGGTCATTGCTAAAGAAGCTGGATGTTCAGAGTGCTGTATCCAAGCATAATAATGGGAAGTTGAGTGGAAGGAAAAAGTGTGGTAGAAATAGGTGCACAAGCAACAGGGATAATCGCAGCCTTGAGAGGATTATGAAGCAAAGGCCATTCAAGAATTTGGGGGAGATTCACAAGGATTCACTACGGCTGGTGTCAGTGTTTCAAGAGTCACCACACACACAGACATATCCAGGTCATGGGCTACAACTGTCACATTCCTTGTGTAAATCCTGAACCAGAGACAAAACTCCTAAACCTTGTGGACAGCCTTCCCAGAAGAGTTGAAGCTGTTATAGCTGCAAAGGGTGAGCCAACTCAATATTGAACCCTACAGACCAAGACTGGGATGCCATTAACCACTTGCCGACCAGCCGCCGTCATTATACTGTGGCAGGTCGGCACGATCCCGCGAGCTGTCGTAGTTGTATGTCGGCTCCTTTAAGCGCCCGCTGCATTACGGGGGTGCGATGATCGTGACTGGTGGTCGTGATGATCGCCAGCCACATGCGATCACGGGCACGAGAGGCAGAACAGGGACATGTGTGTGTAAACACACACATCCCTGTTCTGTGAGGAGAGGAGATGCAGATCGTGAGTTCCTAATAGCTAGGAACTACGATCTGTCATCTCCTATAGTGAGTCCCCCCCCCCACAGTTAGAACACACAATAGGGAACACAGTTAACCCCTTGACCGCCCCTTGTGTTAACCCCTTCCCTGCCAGTGACATTTATACAGTAATCTGTGCATTTTTATAGCACTGATCGCTGTATAAATGCCAATGGTCCCAAAATGTGTCAAAAGTCTCCGATGTGTCCACCATAATTTCGCAGTCCCGATACAAATCGCAGATCACTGCCATTACTAGTAAAAAAAATAATAATAACAAAAATGCCATAAATCTATCCCCTATTTTATAGACGCTATAACTTTTGCGCAAACCAATCAATATACGCTTATTGCAATTTTTATTACCAAAAAAATGCAGAAGAATACATATCGGCCTAAACTGAGAAAAAAATTTGCTTTTTTTAAAAAAAATTGGGGATATTTATTATAGCAAAAAGTACAAAATATTGTGGGGTTTTTTTTTCAAAATTGTCGCTCTTTTTTTGTTTATAGCGCACAAAATAAAAACCACAGAGATGACCAAATACCACCAAAAGAAACCTCTATTTGTGGGAAAAAAAAGGACGTAAATTTTGTTTGAGTACAGCGTCGCACGACCGCGCAATAGTTAGTTAAAGCAACGCAGTGCCGAATCGCAAAAAATGGCCTGGTCATTGAGCAGCCAAATCTTCCGGGGCTGAAGTGGTTAAAGTTTATGAGCGTGTAAAGGCAGGTGTCCCAATACTTTTGACAATATAGTGTATGAACTTATATACTATATTAGAGCAGGATCTGCACTTGCATAGATCACTTTGGTGGTTTCCATGTATATTGGGTAATGTATGTAACTGAAGCCACTTTTTTGTTATGACTTTGTTTGCTGGCAGTACTGAGCAGTGCTGTTATTTTTAGATATGTTGCAATGTCCGTACTTTACTAAATTAGAGTGAGATTCACACTTCAAGAGGTTTCTTGATGGTAATGTATAACTTCCACATATGTCAATAGCTGTACCCTTTAGAAGCTAGGACTGGCCTTAGACGTCTTCTTGGCTAACCCATTACTACTCTCTGCTTCAAGAATCCCTCATGATGCCCTTGCAGTGACAAGTTTATTTTCATAGTTGGCCAGGTTAGTATATTTTGTTATGTGAAAAAATTCTAAGTACCGTATATACTCGAGTATAAACCGAGTTTTTCAGCACATTTTTTTGTGCTGAAAATGCCCCCCTCGGCTTATACTCGAGTCACCTTTTTGCACCTGATCTCCTGGAGTTTGGGGACCCGGTACTGGACGGTCGTAGGTCCCCTGGACCCCAAACTTGGCACACATATAGCCTCACTCTTTTTCTGCAAGTGTGCAAAGTTTATTGTCTGGGGAACCTACGGCCGGGGAGCGCCGATTTTTCAAACCCGGGCACCCCTTCCATAGACTCCCATGTTAAATGGTAATTTCTCCGTTGACTTTGGGGACCCAGTACCGGCTGGTCGTAGGTCCCCTGGACCCGAAACTTGGCACACATGTATCCCCATTTCTCCTATATAGGTTTGCAAAGTTTTTTGTCCGGGGGACCTACAGCTGGGGAGCACCGATTTTTCAAACCCGGCACCCCTTCCATAGACTCCAATGTTAAACGTCAGTCTAGTCAGGAGCACAGTGAGGCATGGGCACAGTGAGGCATGGGCACAGTGAGGCATGAGCACAGTGAGCCATGGGCACAGTGAGGCATGGGCACAGTGAGGCATGCACATGGACACAGTGAGGCATGCAGATGGACACCCTAGGCTTATACTCGAGTCAATACGTTTTCCCATTTTTTTGTGGTAAAATTAGGTGCCTCGGCTTATATTCGGGTCGGCTTATACTCAGGTATATACGGTACTTAAATAGGCTAGCAGGAATCTGTCATGAGGGAAATATGGAGGCCAACATTTATGCCCCGTACACACAATCGGTTTTCCTGTTGGAAAAAGTCTAATGAGAGCTTTTGTATGCTCCATCAGACTTTTTCCAACAAGAAAACTGCTGGAAAAAGATAGAGAGCAGGTTCTCTTTTTTCCCGTCAGGAAAAAAACTATTCGGAATTTACGATCGTGTGTACAAATTCGGACGCATGCTCCGAAACAAATCGACGCATGCTCAGAAGCATAGAACCTAATTTTGTCGGCTCGTCGTAGTCTTTTACGTCACCGCGTTCTTGGCAGTCAAAGTTCACCGGACTTTTCTGTGACCGTGTGTAAGCAAGGCAGGCTTGAGAGGAATTCCATCGGAAAAACCATCCAACTTTTTTCCGGCGGTAAAACCGGTTGTGAGTACGGGGCATAGGTCACCTGGCTGTATGCTAATGTTCTGACTTTAATATTTCCTGGCTTGGAAGAAGCTTGCAGATCAGGAATCCTAACGTCCCTCTGAGCTTCATTTCCTTCATGCAATAGGAGGTCAACAGTGGCTTCCCCTGTATTTCTTGTGTAACAAGTAAACTTGAAGTAACATTCCTGTCTGTTTATTGGATGGAATTCGTGTTTTGTGCGTTATGCTGATCTGTGATGGAATGTGTGTCTTTTTGTACAGTGGAGGTGTTCCTGAGCATGTCCTGCTCCAGTGTACTGCCAGGCGGAGGAACCAATTTGGAGTATGCTCTGCATTCCCTCTTTAACACCAATGGGAACATCATGGTGAGAACTTTATTTTACTTTCCATTTCTTATAAGTAGAATTAAATAAAATGTGTCTATCGTGTTATCCAGATCCCTTAATCCCCCCTGGAGGGCAGTCTACAGTAAAGGTGGAACTCCTATGATTGATATAATGAACCTGAACTACATGCAAGACACAAATTAATGCAACACCATATTCATTAATACATTCATTAAAGCGTTTGTAAAGTCACATTGAGGGTTATTTACTAAAGGCAAACCACTTTGCACTACAAGTGCACTTGGAAGTGCAATCGCTGTAGATCTGAGGGGGACATGCAAGGAAAATAAAAAATAGCAATTTAGCTTGTCCATGATTGGATGATGAAATCAGCAGAGCTTCCCCTCATTTCAGATCTTCCCCTCAGATCTACAGCGACTGTAATTCCAAGTGCACTTGTAGTACAGAGGGGATTTGCCTTTAGTAAATGAACCCCATAGTGACTTTATTGGTATCCCCTCTGGATCATGCCGTTATTAACTACAGTGTATGTGTTTTTTTTTTTTTAAATGACAAGGCTAAATACCTTTTCTCACACCACAGCTGTGCAGTCACGTGATCCCCCTCTGCTCTCCTTCCCCGAACTATGGAGGGAAGCGGGAGGAGCTGAGATTCCCCTCTGATGTCAGCCGGCCAGCAGAGGGAAGTCACGTGACCACGGCGGTGTGAAAAAAGGTATTTAGCCTTGTCATTTAAAAAAAGCACATTCACAGTAGTTTATATAGAAGGGATACAAGTATTTTTGCTGCATATTGCAGCGGAATAGTGGGGGGGGGGGGGGGGTGGAGATCGGCTCTCATTCTGGCAGGGAGGGAGGGGGAGAGGGGAGAGACTCAGAGCAGAGAGCCGGATGATGGAGGCACGTAAATTGACCACGGTATCATGGCTCAGCAGCCTTTATTACTGTGGTCAGCACACACAGGGGAACACAGGAACAGGCAGGATCAACCAGGTATAGTAAAACATAGAAAGGGACAAATTACACAGCACAAGCACTGTGCTATAGATCATACCTTAAAGGAACAGGATCTTTTTTTTTTAGGGCTACAACCACTTTAAATCCAATATTTTTTAATGCAATCATTGTAGGTATCTGAATTTTACATGGTGTCAGCTGCTTGCAGTCCCTAAAAAGCAGAGCTCATAAAGGGGAAAGGGGAACCAGCACAAGGAGTGAATCTGTTGTGCTGCAGTACTCATGTGCTAACAAGGAGCATGCTAATAGGAGGCAAACACAGAAAGACAGATAGATCATTAGTCCACTGCTTCTCTTTTACTGTCCAGCCACAGGTTAAAAGAAGCATGCTGATAGAAGGAGAAAGCAGAGTGACAAGAGAAATAAGCTCATCGAACTGCTGCATCACATTAGCTGTCCATCCACAAGGTAGTGGAGGTATAAGACCTGATGGGGTTGCTTACAAAGAAAACATGTCTGCCTTGCCAGATGGGGTTGTGCTTAGTGTGTACATTTCAGAACTAGATGTACAAATATACAAATCCTTTGGAAGGTGTAACAGCTCCCTTATATGTATTGTATCTGCGTTTTGCTTTTTGCTTGAAGTTCAGCTGTAATGCCCTGTACACACGATCGGATTTTCCGATGAAAAAAGTCAGACGGAATTTTTTCATCGGATATTCCGACCGTGTGGGGGCCCCATCGGACTTTTTTCCGTCGGAATTTAGAAAGAGAACATGTTCCGTTCGTCTGTATGAAACTCCGACAGAGAAAAAACCACGCATGCTCAGAATCAAGTTGACGCATGCTCGGAAGCATTGAACTTTATTTTTCTCGGCTCGTCGTCGTGTTGTACGTCACGGCGTTCTTGACAGTCGGAATTTGGTGTGACAGTGTGTATGCAAGACAGCTTGAATGGAATTCCGTCAGAATAGTCAGTCGGAGTTTATCCCGACGGAAAATCCGATCATGTGTACAAGGCATAAGTCTTCATTCACCCGTGTTTTTGTAATATACATTCATGACCATTAAAATGAGCCTAAATTAGGGAGGTAGGTAGAGACTGTGTACTAGTGGAAATAGTAAGGCAAATCAATCACAAACATATACACTATATTCTTAATATTTTATGTCGTTTAGTAAGAATTTTTATAATGGTATTGCCAGGGCTTTTTCCCCCCAGAGAATAGGTGGGGGAACTCCCCCCTTTTAAGCCACCCCTTGTCTCCACCCCTACCCACCTCCAAGTACCACCCATTGATTCCACCCTCTACCCACCTCTCAGTACCATCCCTTTTAGAGCAATTTGTTAACGATAACAAAAAAAGCAGTAAAACAGGTCCCCTGAAGCCAGCAACAATAGACCCCACCCCAGCAGCAATAGCTCCCCCAGCAACAATAGACCCCCATCCCAGGCACACTAGATCCCCCCCAGCAATAAAAGATCCATCAAGCAACAATAGATCTCCCACCAGCAACAATGGACCCCACCCCAGCAACAATAGATCCCCCAGCAATAATAGACCTCCAGCAACAATATAGCCCCCTAGCAACAAAAGACCACACCCCAGCAACAATAGATCCCGCACACAACATTATACCCCCTCCAGCAACAATGGCCCCCCGTTACAAAATACCAACTCAGCAACAATAGATCCACCCCACAAGCAATATACCCCCAGCAGTAACCACATATCTTCCAGCTGCAAGCAACAATAGACCTCTTCCTCAACAGTAGATCCCTCTCAGCAACAATTGACCCCTCAGCAACATAAGACGCCCCCTAGCAACAATAGACTACAATGCAAAAAATAGATCTCTACCAGTTACAATAGATCTCCCAGCAGCCAGCATCATATACCCTCCAGCACTCCTAGCCATTACATGCATTCAGTGCTGGAGGTGCTGGAACTACATTCCCCCACGTCCCCCTGAAAAAAGCCCTGAGTATTGCCATATTCTTTGATTATTTCTGAAACAATCTGCATCTATGTTCTTCCTAAGTGCGGACACCACAAATACCTGCTATTAACTTTATTATTCAAAACAGCCTCTGTGCTTCTCTCTGATTTACCTTCACATTGTCAATGGAGCCTGACTTTCTCCAACTTCATAGAATAGCCCTGCCAGCTGCCATTCCACTGTCCATTGCCCCAGTGGCAAGTGGCACTCTCATTGGCTTTATTTGCCACATGGAGAAAGAAATACAAGACTTATGTACTGAGGTGCTGCACTGTTGGTGTCTTTGTATGTTAAAGTCCAGTAAAATATTCCCATTACACGGGTACCTGGAAATGACTTTGTAATAAGTGAGTGATTCAGCGACTGCTGGCTGGGAATTGGTATCCACATAAGGTTAAATATCGGCAGCACACCAAGATCTTTGAAACAGAGTCCAAAAGTTTATTGAAGCAATATCATCACAGCACAAAATTGCAATGTTTTAGGGTCACACAGGACCCCTTCCTTTATCGGGTCACATTCCTGATGAAGGGGCCCTGCACAGCCCCGAAACTTTGCAACTTTGTGCTGTGATGTGATCACATCAATAAACTTTTGGATGGTAATTTAAGGATCCTTGGTGTGCTGGCGATATATGCCTCAACTTTATATGTTAAAGGACACCTGTGCTTAAATAAATACGTAAGCCACCATTGCTGATCTCGTAAATAAATAAGTAGTTAGGCTGCCATTGCTAATCTTCTGAAAATGCTATTTACCTGGCTTTCTCACTGATCTTATGGCCTCAGTACTTTTCGTGTAACTGGCCAGGAACAATTACTTAGATCAGAAGTTGTAACCAAACTTGATTTTCTGCATGCTTGTTTTGGGGCAGTGAATCGAAATAGTAATCATCAAGACTACCAGACAATTAGCATTTTTATGAGGATATCAGCAATGTCCCTTTTAGTTTTCTTATTGTAGGTTTCAAACAAGCAAAGGTCCTGGATCCGGTTACAATCCTTTATTCATAAGTCAGAAAACATCCAACAGTAGAATCCATGTCTGCTAACACATTACACTCTATGATTAAAGCAAAACTAAAGCCAATGATACTTACCTTACCTTCAATGGCCCAGCATTCTTCACCGGCGCCAGCATCTTCTGCCTGACGTCCAGGGCCGCCACCAGGGGGGTACAGGCAGTACACCTGTAAGGGGCCCGGAGGTCCCCAGGGGCCCGGATGGCAACCCCCGTTTTTTTTTTTTTTTTTTTATATATTTTTTTTTGTAAGGGGCCCAAAGGTCCCCAGGGCCCCGGATGGCAACTCTCCTTTTTTATTAATTTTTTATTAAAAAAAAAAATTTTTTTTTAATTTTTTTATTTTTTTTTATTTAAATTTTTTGTATACATTTTTTTTATACATTTTTTTCTATTTTTTTTTTTGTAAGGGGCCCAGAGGTCCCCAGGGCCCCGGATGGTAACCCCCCCCCCTTTTTTTTTTTATTCTTTTGTTTTTGTTTTTTTGTTCGTCAGCACCCAAAGCCCCCCCCCCCCCCCAACCTCAACAATTCTCAATTCCTGGCCACCCCCGCTTCTTTTTTGCGGCGGCTCGCCTCTGCTCCTGGGGGCCCATGCCTGAAGCTGTGTAAGGGGCCCCAAAATTCCTGATGTCTTCCAGGTGCTGAGCTGTAGTTTGTACAGGAGTTCAGTCATCCCAACACAAAGGATCCATGCCGGAATGTAAACTGAATTGCTGCGAGCAAACAGGTACCTTTAATTGATTGCAGAAAAGACACTGCATGTCTCTTCTGCAATAAAGTGCCTGCCTGCTCTCAGTCTTTAACCACTTTCGAATCGCCCACATGTACTGCAGCAGGGCGGCCGCTCTGTATCAGTACATAATCTGACACTTCCGGGTCTGGGCCACGTGCGCGCGCCACCAGCGACCCTCTCCCGCTGTGATTCTACACAACGGGAGCCCAACAGCAGGTACCGCAGACTCGATGTCTGCCGGCACCCGCCGATTACAAAGGGCACAGGCAGAATGACAATCTGCCTATGTAAATAAGGCAGATTGTCGTTTTGTCAGAAGGGAAGGCATTGATCCTGTGTTTCTGCCAAGCAGGAACACAGATCTTTGCTTTCCCAAAGTCAATGCACCTCCCCCACAGTGAGTAAGCATAACCTAGGCACACAGTTAACCCTTTGGTCGCCCCTGATGTTAACCCCTTCCCTGCCTTTAGTACAGTAACAGTGCATATTCTTTAGCACTGATCACTGTATTAGTGTCGCTGGTCCACAAAAAGTGTCAGTTAGTGTCCGAATTGTTTGCCGCAATATCGCAGTCCCGCTATAGATCGCTGATCGCTGCCATTACTAGTAAAAAAAAAAAAAAATATCCCGTAGTTTGTAAACCCTATAACTTTTGCGCAAACCAATCAATATACGTTTTGGTTTTTTTTACCAAAAATATGTAGCAGAAAACATATTGACCTAAATTGATGAATAAATTTGATTTTTTACATTTTTTTATTGGATATGTTTTATAACAGAAAGTAAAAAATATTGTGTTTTTTTTTTCAAAATTGTCGGTCTGTTTTTGTTTATAACGCAAAAAATTTAAAACCGCAGAGGTGATCAAATACCACCAAAAGAAAGCTCTATTTGTGGGTAAAAAAGGACAAAAATGTTATTGGGGTACAGCGTTGCATGACCGCGCAATTGTCAGGTAAAATAACGCAGTGCCGTATGGCAAAAAATGACCTGGTCAGGAAGGAGGTAAAACCTTCTGGGGCTCAAGTGGATAAAATAAGGCATTGTTTTTTAAGAAAGTCTAGCTAAAATGCGTAAGACGCAGGGGTTTCAAAATGGCGGCCCTCCAGCTGTTGCAAAACTACAAGTCCCATGAGGCATTGCAAGGCTGACAGTTACAAGCATGACTCCCACAGGCAGAGGCATGATGGGACTTGTATTTTTGCAACAGCTGGGGGGCCGCCAGTTTGAGACCCCTGCATTAGGCCCCTTTTACACTGGGGCAGGGAGGTGCGCTGACGGTATAGCGGCGCTATTTTTAGCGCCGCTATACCGTTGTTTTTACCGCGATAGCGGGGTGATTTTAACCCCCGCTAGCGGCCGAAAAAGGGTTAATACCGCCGACAATGCGCCTCTGCAGAGGCGCATTGCCCGCGGTATTACCGCGGTTTCCCATTGCTTTCAATGGGCAGCAGCAGTAAAGGAGCGGTAAACACACCGCTCCTTCACCGCTGCAAAGATGCGGCTAACAGGACCTTTGGAGCGGTCCTGCTAGCGCACCGCTTCAGTGTGAAAGCCTTCGGGCTTTCACATTGAAGACTGCAGGGCACGATTTTTTCCGGCGGTATAGCAGCGCTATTTTTAGCGCTAAACCGCCTGAAAAACGTGTCAGTGTGAAAGGGGCCTTAGAGATTTTTATGCTACTGTCATATGTTTGTTGATATTTATGAATAAGGGCTACTAAGGATTGGAACTGGTTCCAACAATTTTGCTTGTTTTTGGACTAGGAAGGAGGACAGGAACTTATCGGTTTGAGCTGGCACTCCATGGGCCATACTGAAGGGAGAGGTTGAGCTCTTTTCGTGTGTATGTTTGAATCTTATCCCAGGTTTCCTTTAAAGTGGAACCAAATCCTCCTTTCCTTTACAGTCAAGAAAGCTTCCATTTTGGTCTCTCTTTGATCTACAGTTGCAATGGTGCTGCGCATGTGATCAGTCATGACCGTCATTTGGTGGCTTGAGAGTTTGGTCGAGAGCACAAGCAACTGTAACAGTTATTAATCACAGTTATCAATCATAGCATGCCTTGAATGCAACTGTTTTAGAAAGCCATTAAATGAATGGGTTTAGTTCCGCTTTAAAGCGGAACTAAACCCATTGTTTTACCGTTTGCCCATGAGAGTTCAAGGTATGCTGTGAATGATAACTGTCAAAGTTGTTTTTTCTGTCTCTTCTGGAACTGTCAACAGTTACCTTTCCGGAACGTGCCAAGAATGTAAGTGTCACATTGGTTGTGCTCTCAACCTAATGCCGCGTACACACGACCGTTATTCATGTCATGGACAAAAACGACGTTTTTCTCGACGTGATTTTTCGTGTTTCCTCTCAAGCCTGCCTTGCCTACACACGCTCATGAAAAAAAAAACGCTTGAGCAAAGCGCGGTGACGTACAAGACGTACGAAGGCACTATAAAGGGGAAGTTCCATTTGAATTGCACCACCCTTTGGGATGCTTTTGCTGATCCTCGTGTTAATAAAGTTTGGTGAGAGACGATTTGTGCTTTTCAGTCTTCGTGCTTTTCAGTCCGTTACAGCGTGACGAATGTGCTATCTCCATTACGAACGCTAGTTTTACCAGAACGAGCGCTTCCGTCTCATATGTACTTGATTCTGAGCATGCGCGTTTTTTTCCCCTCGTAAAAGCATACACACGACCGTTTTTCATGGCGTTAAAAAGAACGACGTGAAAAACGACGAGAAAAAATAGAGCAGGTTCTAATTTTTTTTCTGGCATCTTTCTCGTCGAGAAAAATGCCCTGGAGCCTACACACCACTGGTTTTCACGACCAATTTTAAAAATTGCATTTTTCTTGTCATGAAAAACGGTCGTCTGTACGCGGCATAACTGTCAAACCATCCAATGGCTGCTGTCCTAACAGGACCATGGCAACTGCGGATCAAAGAGAGGCTAAGATGGTAGCTTCCTTAGCTGTAAAGTTTAGTATGGTTTAATTCTGTTTTTACCACTTCGCGCCTAGGCCGTGGTCAAAAGACGGCCGCATTGCGGCGCTCAATTGCCGGGAGGACGTCCATGGACGTCCTCCAGTTTACTTCCGCGATGCGCGCCGCCGCGGGCGCGCATCGGGGAAAAGCTGTGCCCGCCGCCGCGGGCGCGCATCGGGAAAAAGCTGTGCCCGCTGTGTCATGCGGGTGCCGATGCGCGTGCCTGGCGGCCGCGATGTCCGCCAGGTACACGCGATCGGCCATCATACAGCCAAAGACGTGGATCTCTGAGTGTAAACACAGAGATCCACGTCCTGTCAGGGAGAGAGGAGACCGATGCTGTGTCCCTTGTACATAGGGACACAGATCGGTCTCCTCCCCCAGTCAGTCCCCTCCCCCCACAGTAAGAATCACTCGCAGGGTACACATTTAACCCCTTCCCGCCCCCTAGTGTTAACCCCTTCCCTGCCAGTCACATTTATACAGTAATCAGTGCATATTTATAGCACTAATCGCTGTATAAATGTGAATGGTCCCAAAAATGTGTCAAAAGTGTCCGATGTGTCCGCCATAATGTCGCAGTCACAATAAAAATCGCAGATCGCCGCCATTACTAGTAAAAAAAAAAATACAAAAAAATTTCATAATTCTATTCCCTATTTTGTAGGCGCTATAACTTTTGCGCAAACCAATCACTATACGCTTATTGCATTTTTTTTTTACCTAAAATACGTAGAAGAATACATATCGGCCTAAACTGAGAAAAAAAAATCGTTTTTTAAATAAAAATGGGGATATTTATTATAGCAAAAAGTAAAAAAGATTGTGTTTTTTTCAAAATTGTCGCTATATTTTTGTTTATAGTGCAAAAAATAAAAACCGCAGAAATGATCAAATACCACCAAAAGAAATCTCTATTTGTGGGAAAAAAAGGACGTCAATTTTGTTTGGGAGCCAAGTCGCACGACCGCGCAATTGTCATTTAAAGCGTGACAGTGCCGAAAGCTGAAATTTCGCCTGGGCAGGAAGGGGGTTATGTGCCCAGTAAGCAAGTGGTTAAAGTGGAAGTAAATCCTCCTATCATTTATAGCCAAGGAAGCTGCCATCTTGGCCTCTGTTTAATCTTCAACTGCCATGATACTGCACATGTGATCAGTTATGACACCAGCCATTGGATGGTTTGACAGTTACATTCCCGGCACGTTCCGTAAATGTAACTGTTTTTTTAAACTGTTAAATAGATGGGGTTACTTCCTCTTTAAGATTAGAAAATGAATTCTTTATTTTTAACAATTATAGAGGTAGGCACCTGTGTTCTTATAGTGATGTTTTCACATTTTATAACGGAAAGAAGAAAAGTGACAGTTGGGTTCCCTGTTTAATATGGTGTTTGATTTTTTCTTACTGCAGAGCGCTCTGGAGATGCTGCTATTGAAAGATATGCCAAGGCTAAAAAACCACCCATTAGCAGACTACCACTATGCAGGTAAACTCTTCATTCCATTAGCATTCTTTCAGTGGGACTGTGTGTGTGTATCTGTGTGCTGCAGAGTAGGGAGCCGTGTGCAGCCATTTGTAGTAACCTATAGCATAGGGTGACCCGACATCCCCGGTTTCTGGGGACAGTCCCCAGATTGAGGACACTGTCCCCGGACCAAGTCTGTCCCCGTTTTGTCCCCGGATTGGATTTGAACAGGGGCTGGGGCAATTTCAAAGACAGTCAGTGCAGAATTAAATAAAAAATAATAATTCTGAATTACACACTCCGCCGCTCCTACTAGCTTAGGGGGTGTATTTTTTCCAATACCTGTATCTGTGCCCCTTTCTGATGATCATGTGCTGGTCGGAGCGGAGGGAATATTTCTTCAGTTTCGGGTGCATGCCCATTCAGCTCCGCTCGCATGTTCTTCTGCCTTGGCTCAAGTCCCGGCCAGCCGCCTGCCTGTCTATCTCCTTGCCTTCCCTGGTGGAGTGATCTTCCTCCACTCCCCACCCAGGAGTAGCCGGGGCCCGGAGAGTGAGACTTGATAGGCTGGGAGGCGGGCGGCGGCGAAGGGCAGAGAGTCGCTGATTGCTAGTAAAAAAAAAAAAATATGTCCATGGATTTCATTTTAAAAATCTGGTCTTCTTACTATAGCAGGCACTTAATTATTGTTTGCTCTTCAGTGATGAACGCTGGGGGAGTTAAGGATTATTGACAGACAGTGAAGTAGCAGCTAATATCTTTACTCTGGTATCAGATAGTGTCTTCTAACAACGCATGGTCAGCACAAGACGGTAAGAGATCTTGTCTCTTGCAGAGACCTGCTGTATCCATCTGTTGTTCTTTCTAAAGCCAACCTATACCAGTATTCTTCTGGGATTGGACACTGGAAGAATTCATATTGAGGATTAGGCCTTATTCACACTGACATACTTAAAGTGTTTGTTACCCTAACATTTCATATTCCTGATATGTGCCTGCTGTACCATATACTTGTATGAAAAAGGTCTCCTGTGCTCTTTGTATTGCTTCCTTTGTGTGAAATCCCTGGTGTTCCTGCCAGCCCCTCTGCTTTCCTATTAAAAACTGACCACACTAAGCAGGAGAACACAGCGTGATCAGTTCTCTAGCTATGCTGAGAACTCAGCCTGCTTTCCTCCAATGATCAGACTTGTCCTGACATCCCCCCCCTGTATAGCCATTCACTGGGAAGCTCAGTGTACTTTTGCTTCTCCTCTTCCCAGCTCTTATGCAGAGAGAATGTAAACACTTATAAAGAAAGGAGGTAAAAAGGTATTTATAATATTTATTTTATAGCTATACACAAATGTTTTGCCTTTCATTTCTGTTTAAAACTGAATAGGTTGTTTTACAAGGTGATAATCAATTTAAGCATACACCTGTGTGAAGGCCATGTTTGCCCACACAGGGATGTATAGGTTTTCCATGTCATGCGGTGCAGGCGATCCCATTCATGACAATTGGAACTGCTCCCAATTTGACAACAATGTGGATGCTGGTGCATGTCTCCAAATGCAGACAGGGGGAGTTCGGGGACACGCACTTGCAGGGAGCATCTATGCATTCCAGTGCAGGCAAACACAACCCTTGCATGGACGTATGCCTTGTTTGTATCACAGAGTGAAAGCAGGAAGCTGTGGGAATGTCTGTAGTTTTCTACTAATGTGGTCAGTGAAAAAGGCTATGCCTAGTTCAAAGAATTATCTTCAGTCACAACTAACAGTTCTTGCTGCATGTCTTCTTGGTAGTTTATAAGTGTAGCCCCCTTTGTCCTGGGGCAGGGGTCTCCAGACTTTATAAACAAAGGGCCAGTTTACTGTCCTTCAAACTTTAGGGAGGCCGGACTGTGGCCAGTGGGGGAAAAAATGTCCTGGCATCAGTGGGAGTAAACCACGCCCCATCATCAGTATTAGGGGGATAGTAGTACCCCATCGTTGGTATCAGTGGGAGATATAGTGCCCCGTCATTGGTGTCAGTGGCAGAAATAGTGTCCCATTGTTGGTGCCAGTGGGAGGAATAGTGTCCTATTGTTGGTGTCAGTGGCAGGAACTATGCCCCACTGTTGCTGACAGTGGGGGGGACTAATGCCTCAAGGGCCGGAAAAAAGCATGCAAAGTGCCACATCCGGCCCCAGGGCCACAGTTTGGGGAGATCACTGTCCTAGGGTATACTACGTCAGTTGTCAATTTAGTTTTTGGTTGGGCTGTAGTTTAGACTGATTGTATCATTTTTCACCTAGTTTTTCCCCTAAGCTTAAATTGGAGTTCCACCCAAAAATGGAACTTACGCTTTTTGGAATCCTCCCCCCCTCCGGTGTCACATTTGGCACCTATCACGGGGGAGGAGGGAGCAGATATCTGTGTAATACAGGTATTTTCTCCCACTTTCGCGCATAGATCACCGCGGTGACTGCAGTGACCTACGCCACGTCCGGCGCCTACTCCGTCCCCACCCCCGCTGTCTTCTGGGAGACAAACAGGTCCCAGAAGACAGCAGGGACCAGTGGGATAGCGCAGCATGACTCGCGCATGCGCAGTAGGGAACCAGGAAGTGAAGCCGCAAGGCTTCACTTCCTGATTTCCTTACCGAAGATGGCGGCGGCAGCACCCGAGAGCCGACGGACAGATCAGCTTCCGCTGCCGACATCACGGGCGCCCTGGACAGGTAAGTGTCCATATATTAAAAGTCAGCAGCTGCAGTATTTGTAGCTGCTGACTTTTAATATTATTTTTTTTCCGCGTAGCTCCGCTTTAAGTTGGCTTGTGATTTCTCACTATCGCCAGTAGATGTCACTGGTCATAGTATGAGATTTCACAAGCAAAACTAAGTTATGAATATTTATATTTTCTTTAGCCAATCCAGTAGGAGGTTTATGCCACTGGCACATGCTTGGGGAGAACATCAATATTTTGGACAGGCCATTGGTTCGCTGTCTTTGCCTGGGCTGAGGCCTAGGGAAGTGCTGCTGGATGGAGCTCTGCTGTTAGACCTGTTTGGGGCCTAACGTGTGCTGTAGTGGTCCTGAAGCTGTTCTGCCTGGTCTGGAGGAAGCTGTGCCAAAGAGGAGACCAAAGGGAGGCCCCATGATGACATAAAGAAGGTTGGTCTCTCAGAAGGGCCTGGTGACTCACTTGGAGAATGCACGAAAATATAGGAACATGTTTACAGTGTTGCCAGGTCGGCTTTAAGGTTCTGGTAATGTGAAGCTGGACATTGATCTGGATCTGGAAAGTCTGTAAGTAATCTGCTATGGTATCTGGACTGGGACCCCTAACCCTCACCTCCTTAACCATTTTGCAATAAAACTTTAAAAATACAAAAGTGACTGGCACCCAATATTCACTTATACAGGGTGCAGGCTCTGCTCCCTGCTTGGGAGTGCTGCACAGTGATTGTACCTTACCAATCCTATTACACATCTTCCCAATAGGGTTTATCTCATTGAGAACAAAAAACTGTTGGTAGTTTGTCATTCAAACTTCTATTACACCATAGTACATAGCCCTTTTTATGCCTTCTGTGCTCCAACAACACGTGAATTCTGAATTAGCTATCCCTCCTCTACATGCCTGTTTAATCACCTTCTGTCTGGCTTTTACCCCAGTAGTTCCACCTAAACTGCCCTTACAAGGTCGTGAATGACATGACAAATTTAAAGGCCCCTGCTCCATTCTCCTGTTGATCCGCCTTCAACCTTTGACATTGTTGACCATTTTTTGCTTTAGAAGCAATCTGTTTTGGAAATGAAAGGAACTCTTTGGAAATGAAAGGAACTCTTTTTGTAAATGAAAGGCACTGTTGGAATACTTTTTTATTTATTTTGTACAACAACTACATCAGCCAGTGGATGGCAGTGTTTATAAGTTTATAGCTGCTCTATGGTAAACTCTATGTCTTTTCTCTGTATAATGAAGTTCCTGTTTCCTGACTGCATTAAGGCAGAAACCCCCACGTGGACTCTGCACTGTCTTTCTGTTCTATAGGCATATATACAGAATTTCTAACCGGTTATGGGCCAGGCATAACCCAGACACCCACCCAGAGAAAAGCTGATAACCCAGTCAGCCTGCTACAGCATGAGTGCAAGATACAGCAACAGAAATAAGACTGCAAAAGAATAACAGAAAATGACCAGTAACACAGCTGCAACAAAACTTTAATTTCCAAATCTGACAAACAAAAACTATAAATCTTGGAAATTCAAGATGAAAATGCTGCTAATAAGAGAAGGTACGTGGAAATGTATAAATAAAGCCAGGCCAGAACACTCTTCAGATGAGTGGATAGAGAAAGACCAAAAAAGCTAAGAGCACAATCTCTCTTCACATAAAAGATGATGAGATCATACATATACTGTATGTAAGTGTGAAACTGCTAAAGAAATGTGGAAAGGGTTACAAAAGGTGCATGAAAAAGCTAATCTCAGCAATAAACTGTATTTGATTTGAAAGCTATACCAAACCAAGCTGATGAAAGGCCAATATATGCAGGAATGCATAAGGCCAACCTTGGAAATGGTTGAACACATGAGAGGCATAGGAGAAGAAATAAAAGATTTTCATGTCGCAGCACTATTTCTCAGTGGCTTACCAGAAAGTTATGAAACACTTATCACAGCACTTGATGCACGTCCAGATGATGAACTGACATTGGAATATGTTAAGGGCAAGCTTGTGGATGAATATAAGTGTAAAACAGAAAGCGTTAAGTGACAGTGCTTCCGTCACAGAGTCTGCTTTAAAGACGAAAAATAGGAATAAAAACCGTAACATGCAACAAGATACACATGAATGTTTTGTGTGCAATTACAAAGTCATTTAAAAGCAGATTGCAGAATCTGGAAAGCTGGAATGCAAAAACAGACTAAACTACAAAAGGCCAAAAAGTGTGAAGGAAGAAACTGATTTTGCTTCAGATAATGAATTTGTATTTCAATCCAAATGTCGCACCTTATCTTTGCAGGCATGGTGTGTTGATTCAGGAGCTACGAGTCAATTGACAAATGACAGAAATTTCTTTATTCACCTTGACCAGAGTAAAAAAGAAAAAAATCACCACAGCTAATGGGCAAATAATTAAATAAAAAGGAATAGGAGATTTTTTTTTTCTAGATTTCCTAGAGTGTCACCAGAAAGATACCTGTGAAAAATGTCCTTTATCTCCCTGCTGTTGAAGCTAATCTTTTGAAAGTGAGGAAGCTCACAAAACAAGGCAATGTAGTGATCTTCCAAGTTGACAGTTGTGCCATCACAAAGGGAGATATCTTACTTACTTGCAAAAGCTAAAATTACAGATGAACTGTATCAGCTGAACTGTAATGAGGTGGTTAATATTGCCAAGGAGGAAAAACATTCAAACTGCATTCACACATGGCACAGATGATTTGCGCACAGAAGTCCTGACATAATAAAGGAATTACCTGAGAATGACTTTGCAAGTGGAATAAAAAATAGTCAATGCGATCAAACAATGAAATGCACCAGCTATATAAAAGGAAAAATGACAGGAAAAGCCTTTCCAAAGCAGAGTACCAGCAGAGCTAAGAAACCTCTGGACCTAATTTACTTAGTTCTTTGCAGTCCAATGGAAAAATTTACTCCTGGAAAGAATAGGTTTTTTCTCACTTTTATAGAGGATTACTCCAGGTATACTACACAACAAAAGTGAAGTACCAGAGAAACTTAAAAAATGCAGAGTGTATTGCGCACAGATAATCGAACTGAATATACAGGTGATAACACACAGGCTATTCTCAGAAAGCATGGCCTAATATTTCAAACTACTGTATCATACATCCCAAAACAAAACAGGGTTACAGAAAGAATGAACTGCACCCTATGTGAGAGTGGAAGATACATGCTGTTTGATGCAGATATGCCAACCACATACTGGGGGGGAGGCAATTATGACTGCATGCTATCTCCAAAATCGACCACCAGGAAAAACAACTGAGAAAACTCTATATGAATTGTGGAATAGAAGGGCCCCGAATTAGAACCATCCAGAAAATTTTGGAAGCAAAGCCTATGTGCATATCCCAAAAGAAAAATGTGCAAAATGGGATGCTTGTGCAAAAGAAGGTGTACTTGTGGGGTAAAGTGAATCTCAAAAGGGATACAGGATTCTACACCAACACACAAACAAGGTAACAATTAGAAGAAGTGTAATTTTCAATGAAATTTCAGTGTGATAAAAGTTTCATGAACTAACACAAACACTTCAAACTGAGGTAAATTCCACATCAGTGTCACATGAAGATAAGCAGCCAAATGACACAGAAATAGAAATGAATGCAAACAATCCAAACACTGTAAAAGAAGAAACCAGGCCACAAGAGGCTTCAATCAGGAAATCCACCAGAAGGAATAAAGACATCTTAGCCAAACGCCTATCCTATGTTGCTCACGTAGCACTAAAACCAGAACCAGATTCATGGGATGAGATGCAAAGACTTCCAACTCATGAGAAACAAAAGTGAATCAGAGCTGCTGATGAAGATTGCGGATGTTTTGACAAAGCCGCTTACAAGAAGCAGATTTATAGAACTGAGATCCAAAATGGGACTAAAATAAGAAGTAGTTGTTGAGTGGAGGTGTTGGAATACATTGTTTATTTACATCTACATCAGCCAGTAGATGACAGTGTTTGTAGCTGCTGTATGGTAAACTCTTTATGTCTTTTCTCTGTATAATGAAGTTCCTGTTTCCTGTCTGCAGTTTAGCAGAAAAGCCTGTGTGGACTGTGCACTGTTCTATTCTCTAGGGCTATATACGTCATATGACGACGCCCCAGAACGGCCGCTCTCACCCGCCTGCGGCACAACACAGCGCGACCCTGATCTCAGTAAAGAGCCAATGATGTGGCAATTTACCCATGTGATCAGGTGTGTCCAATCACAGCCAGTCACATGTAAACAAGGAAGTGCCGTTTATCGGCTCTCCTCAGCTCACACTGACAGAGGATGAGGCGAGGAGAGCCGATCAGCATTATCTCCTCGCAGGAGAGACCTGTACAAGTAATCAGGACACTGGTGATCACCAGTGCCCTGATTACAGTACAGCCCCAGTAGTGCCCATCAGTGACACCAATCAGTGCCTATTAGTGATGCCAGTCAGTGCTGCCTTTCAGTGCCTGCTCATCAGTGCTGCCTATCCGTGCTGCCTATCAGTACCCACCAGTGCTGCCTATAAGTGCCCATTAGTGCCACCTATCAGTGCAACCTATCAGTGCCCATCAGTGCGGCAAATAAGTGCCTCCTCATCAGTGCCCATAAGTGCCGCCTATCAGTGGCCATCAGTGAAGGAGAAAAATTACTTATTTCCAAAATTTACTGACAGAAACTAAGAAAAAATTATTTTTTTTCCCCAAAAATTATTTTTAGCAAAAAATAAAAACCCAGCAGTGATTAAATACCACCAAAAGAAAGCTCTATTTGTGTGGAAAAAAAAAAGACTTTTGTCATTAAAAGTGCAACAGCGCCGATAGCTGAAAATCGGTCTGGGCAGAAAAGGGGTAAAAGTGAGCAGTAGGCAAGTGGTTAAATGCCATTGATTCATTTTCCACCAGAGAATATTAGGGGAGAGTCACATTTACTGCTTTATAAACAGACTCCTTAGGCGCCTGTTTTTCCTACACTACGTCCTCTCCTCGTCCTCTGTCAGCTGATGTACTACAAGGTACTGCTCTTGGCATACAGTAGCTGGAACAGGGGGGGGGGAAGGAGGGGTGGTAGCCCCAGGCGCAGCAGTTTATTGACGGCGTTCCTTCTACTGCAAGGCTGACAGAACTAGTTATAGCAGAATCACTACTCCTGTCAGCTGAGTGCTGTAAGTGGCGAGGAGAGGAGATGAGAGCCGGGTGGAGGTGTGGACTGTGTTATTTCTCCTCCTCCTTCTTCCTGCCAGTGGAGTTCTCCTAACAAGCTGGCAGCTGGGTTCACATGAATACAGGAGCGGTGCACTGGAAAGAAGGTGGAGCTGGAGGGGGAGAGAGAGCACAGTCCACACTGCAGAGTGCTGAAAGTGTCCAGGAGAGGAGGAGAGCTGGGAGGAGGCAGGGGCAGGGCCCCCCCCCCCAGCTCCTCCCTCCTGCTAGTGTCAGTTTGGGACTTTGCAAACTTTGCTTGCCCGCCCCCTACCGCATGTTTCTTCTTTCAGCTTACACCCTCTGGCCACCTACTCCCCACACCATTTCTGTCCCAGCAGCAGAAATTGTGGGTAAGGAGTGGGTTAGCAAACCCTGCAAAGTCATGATCTGTCTAGGCAACTGTATTATTAAGCCAGCAGCACTGTTCCCAGTACTGTCCTGATCTGACAGTAGCTTCTGGGGATCAATAGTATAAATATCTTTGAATACCTTCAGACCCATTGATTTGAAGTTTAAAAAAAAAACATAAAATAACTTTCATGACTTTTAGGGTAAAATTTCATCAGCAGCTGCGTTAGAACCCAGTGGCTGGTATGCAGTGGGATGACATCAGTGCCGATGCGCCAATCACAGCACATCGCACTGTTAATTTTTCTTTTAAACAAACCTTATTTAAATGTCACACGTGAGTTCTTTTGGCTGCAGCGGCATTGGATTGACTCACACTGCGCTGGAAAAAAGTAGTACATGCATTCATTTTTTCAGCACAGGCCACCGCAATGCAGTGGTGTGAACTGGCCAGATAGGAAACAAACATTTTGCCTTGTCTTGCTGTAAGACTGCTTTGGAAGAAAGACATCAACCCAAACATGTGCCCAGTGTGAAACTGCAAAAGTTGCTATTTTGCATCCTTTTTTTTTCTAACATATGTACCGTGCCTTGAAAAAGTATTCACACCCCTTGAAATTTTCCACATTTTGTCATGTTACAACCAAAAAGGTAAATGTATTTTATTGGGATTTTATGTGATAGACCAACACAAAGTGGCACATAATTGTGAAGTGGAAGGAAAATGATAAATGTTTTTCACAATTTTTTACAAATAAATATGTGAAAAGTGTGGAGTGCATTTGTATTCAGTCCCCCTGAGTCTATCCTTTGTAGAACCACCTTTCTCTGCAATTACAGCTGCAAGTCTTTCTGGGGATGTCTCTACCAGCTTTGCACATCTAGAGAGTGACATTTTTATGTTTCAATAGATTTTTATTCAAAAATTTAACAATTTAACAAATTTTGTTAGGATACAAATAGTATATCAGTACAGAATGATCCATACAGAGAGTGACATTTTTGCCAATTCTTCTTTGCAAAATAGCTCAAGCTCTGTCAGATGAGATGGAGAGCGTCTGTGAACAGCAATTTTCAAGTGTTGCCACAAATTCTCTATTGGATTTAGGTCTGGACTTTGACTGGGCCATTCTAACACGTGGCTGTATGCTGTGCAAGTTTAGAAGATATTCACAGTACCTACAGGTAAGCCTTACTATAGGCTTGCCTATAGATACAAGTGGTGTAACAGGGTTTACAACCACTTTAAGTATTCACTCAGCCCCACACATGGAGCTTCCTGGCCCCAGATCTCCGGGCTGTCTCCTCTAGTAATGGCAACAATCAGAGACTTATAGTGGGACTGCGATATGGCGGCAGAGATTTTGGACACCTAACTGACACTTTTTGGGGACCAATGACACTAATACAGTGATCAGTGCTAAAAAATATGCACTGTCACTGTACTAATGACACTGGCTGGGAAGGGGTTAACATCAGGGGCAGTCAAAGGGTTAAATGTGTTCCTAGCCAGTGCTTGTGTACAGCGTGGGAGGTGCTTTTACAAAGGGAAGGCATAGATCCGTGTCCTTGCTTTGCAGGAAAAAGGATCGATGCCTTCCCTACTGACAGAACAGCGATCTGCCTTGTTTGCATAGGCAGATCACCGTTCTGCCTGTGTACTGAACAATCGGTGGGTGAGTGGTTAAAGTACAACTATAGGCAAAACTTTTTATCATTATTTTGGATAGAGTAAGGTAGGGTTATATGCCCTGTGGGTTTGTTTTCTGCCATCTGAGCCCCATTGGGGAGATTTAGCTTCACTTCCGGTCCCAAAGCCAAAACAGGAAGTGAGAGGTAATCCCTGCAAGTTATCCCTTGGGGACCCCCAGGCCATCAGAACTGGTGTCCTCATTGGAAGATTTCTGCTCTAGTACTTTTGTGGGGACAACCCAACATTTGGGATTTTCTTTTACTTTCACTTTCAATGATAATGGTAAACAGGACAAACAGAGGGTGAATCTTCCCTAACGGCGGCACAGACCTCAAAAAACCGACAGGTGTACTAATCCATCTCCACTCTATCCAAAACGAAAGAAAAAGTTTTGCCTTTGGATATACTTTAAAGATGGACTGGATTCCTTAGGCTTCTCTCCCTCTTCTCCTGTCTGCCCCAGTAGCAAAGCCCCCCCCCCCCTCAGCACAGGGAGCACCTCCAGATGGCTGGTCCCTGGACTCTGCTCCCCAGCTGCCAGGCCTCAGAGTATTTATAGGTTTCCCTCCACCTACTGAGCATGTCTCCTCAGGGATTGGCTGGAGATCTGCTAGCCCTGTTCTACCTCCCACCATGTTATGGAACACTCCAGAAGACAGGGTGAAGTAACAGGTCAGCAACCTGTGAGACACTGCACAGCTCCTATCTTAATCAACCCAATGTACCAAATAACTTGCAAACTAGGAGGTTCTACACATATTAGCTACTTAATTAATTCATAGCTAGCTGATCTGACATAAACAACCTGTTGATTCTCCCTAACCTGTGCAACTACATAGTCCACTGTGACTAGCATGCATGCTCCACCTTTTGTTTTTTGGCTCTGGCATGTGGACACCAGCAGAGGCAGAGAAAACAGCAGGAAGGTCCTTCAACATCACTGAGCACTTCCAGGTCCACGTACTACCTGACAGATCCAGAGCTATGCAGTGCTTTTAAGACAAGCGGATGACTGCTGGGAGTAGAATCTCCTAAGCTTGAACATCATGAGGGGGGGGGGGGGGGGCCCTATTGACATCTTTGCCCTGGGAACCAAAAGACCATGTCCCAGCACAGGTTCATGGAGCCCTTCTCTTTTCCATTATACTCAGGGTCTTGGTGTCCATTACAGCATTTCCATGCATACTGTACTCCTATCTTTTTTTTGGATCTTGATCTCACTTCCCTTCTGTCTATATGTTGTCTCTGATTTCATGTCCTTTCACTTCCTTAAACCTAACATGGATAAAAGAGAACTTTTTTATGACATTGTGCTCCATTCTCTTATCTGAAATAAGTTACTATTGAAAACACCCCAATACCCTTAGCTGCCCGAGCTTGTTGCCTAGGAGTCATACTTCATTTCCTTAACCACTTGACCTCCGGAAGATTCCCCCCCTTCTTCATGACCAGGCCACTTTTTGCGATAGGGCTCTGCGTTACTTTAACAGGTAATTGCGTGGTCATGCAATATAAAGTGGTATAAACTTTTGCGCTACTAGTGAGTAAAGAAAAATGTGACCAAAGGTGTAATGCGTTCTAAAGCAGCAAAATCTGGTAGTGTTCACTGTACACAATAAAGGTGAATACATTTTGAAGGTGATTAGCGCTTAAAGAAATCCCATTAGGGACAATGAAATACACAAAATAATATTGCATCAAAATCTGTGAATATAAAATAGATGCAAGTGAAGGTGGTGTTGTAAAGTCTCTATATCCAGTGTACAAGAGCTAAATTACAAATAACGATAACTGGAAATGGTGGATGAATATCCTAATTAGTCCTCAATATGGAGGGTTCTTCCTATATGGCCGACTGATGTTACTCAAAGTGGTACAGTATGGTGAACTGAATATCTCCTCTATGGCTGTTTGCGTTGTAGACACTACTATGGTACAACTCTATCCTTGCCCAGTCTCCCAGAACTCTCACCTTGGTACTTGAAAAACTTGCATTTAGTCTGGGTGTCTTAATGGATGGTCTCTCCCACTTCTCTCCTCCTTCCCTCTGCTGGCTTGTGTAGTGAGGTGATCTGCCTATGACACTCCCGCTACTCTCCAAAGATGCTATTGACTTAACATGATGTATCATATCATGTGGCCCAAGGAGGAAAAGAATTGCCTCCAATAGTGAAATATTGTAAAACTAAAAAACTAAATATATTTATTAATCTATATAGTGGACTCTTAGATTGAGCAAAGTAAAATAGAGCAGGTAAAATAGACGCGGCTAAACAGCCGTCTTACTTCTCCTCCGGTCACTTCCGGTTTGCGTCTGTCTCACGTGATCCCTACGCCGTTCCGTCACTTGTCTCGTGACTTCATCAGGGGAACCTCTGATGAAGTCACGAGACACGTTACGTAACGGCGTAGGGATCACGTGAGACGGACGCAAACCGGAAGTGACCGGAGGAGAAGTAAGACGGCTGTTTAGCCGCGTCTTGTTTACATGCTCTATTTTACTTTGCTCAATGTAAGAGTCCACTATATAGATTAATAAATATATTTCGTTTTACAATATTTCACTATTGGAGGCAATTCCTTTTCCCCCTTTCCTCCTTGGGCCACATGATATGATACATCATGTTAAGTGAATAACATCTTTTTGTGTATTTCATTGTCCCTAATGGGATTTCTTTAAGCACTAATCACATTTAAAATTTATTCACCTTTAACGTGGTCATGCAATGCTGTACCCAAATAAAATTGATGTAATTTTTTCCCCACAAATAGAGCTTTCTTTTGGTGGCATTTGATCACCTCTGCATTTTTTTTTTTTGCGCTATAAACAAAAAAATACTAAGAGTTTTGAAAAAAATTAATAATATTTTTTACTTTCCGCTATTAAACATATCCAATAAGAAAAAAATAAATAAAATGTCTTCATAAATTTAGACCAATATGTATTCTGCTACATGTTTTTGGTAAAAAAAATCCCATTAAGCGTATATTGATTGGTTTATGCGAACGTTATAGCGTCTACAATCTATGGGATATAAACTGGAATTGTTTTTATTAATTTATTTTTAATACTAGTAATGACAGCGATCAGTGACTTATAGCGAGACTGCGATATTGCGATGGAAAATCAGACACTAATGCCTTGTACACACGATCGGAATTTCCGATGAAAAAAGTCAGACTGAGTTTTTTCATCGGAAATTCCGACCTTGTGTGGGCCCCATCGGACTTTTTTCAGTCGGAGTTTAGAAATAGAACATGTTTTTTTTTTATGGGAAATTCCGATCGTCTGTGTGGAACTCCGTCGGAGAAAAATCCATGCATGCTCAGAGTTAGTCGACGCATGCTCGAAAGCATTAAACTTCATTTTTCTCGGCTCGTCGTAGTGTTGTACGTCACCGCGTTCTTGACGGTCAGAATTTTGTCTGACAGTGTGTATGCAAGACTGATGGAAGACAGCTTGAATGGAATTCTGACGGAAAATTCCATCGGATTTTATCCCATCGGAAATTACGATCGTGTGTACAGGGCATTAGTGACACTTTTTGACACTTTGCGGGAACCACTTTTGTTGCCAGTGGTTTAGACATTAATGGCTGTGTGTTGAGTTATTTTGAGGGGGCAGCAAATTTACACTGTTAGACAAGCTGTACACTCACTACTTTACATTGTAGCAAAGTGTCATTTCTTCAGTGTTGTCACATGAAAATAAAATAAAATATTTTCAAAAATGTGAGGGGTGTACTCACTTTTGTGAGATGTTGCATATACTTGATCTGACGCACAGGGTGGTCAGCAAGTAGTTAAAGCCCAAATCTTACACCTTTTTCCCTTTATAGTCCTATCATGATTTTTTTTTATTTTTTACTAATGTTTGCCTGGAAATGTCTGTAAATAGTATTAATGGCTAATGCATTAATTCCTCAATGCATTAACAGCATGAAAGTGGTTCTAAAGTCAAAGGGTTTTTCTTACCTTCAAACCCTTAAGCCCTGTACATGCGATAGGTTTTACCGATGAAAACAGTCCGATGGACTGTTTTTATCAGACAAACCGATCGTGTATGGGCCCTATCGGTCTTTTTTCCATCGGTGTTTAAAAATAGAACATGTTTTAAATTTATCCGATGGTTAAAAAACCGATAGCAAATTAATATTGTCTGTGGGTAACTCCATTGGATAAAAAACCCACGCATGCTCAGAATCAAGTCAACGCATGCTCAGAAGCATTGAACTTTTCTCGGCTCATCGGAGTGTTTTACGTCACCGCGTTTGAAACGGTCGGTTTTTTGACTGATGGTGTGTGGGCAAGACTGATGGAAGTCAGCTTCATCGGATTTCCGATGGAAAAAACCATTGAATTAGAATCCATAGGATATCCGATCGTGTGTACAGGGCTTCAAAGTTGAAGTCCAGGCTAAAACTAAAATCCCTGCATCTATAGCTACCAACATTCTAACACTAATCTATCTAGCCCTGTAAAAAAAAATCAGTATACATACCTTTTTTGCAGGCGATCCGACCCGATCTCCAGCAGCGGAAGCTCTGATCCCACGCTGCGCTGTCAGCCGCGGCTTCGCTGTGGAGGCGGGTGCAGAGGACGCAGCCAACAACGGAAGCCCCATAGTGACTCTATGGGTGACGTCACTTCCCATTAATTTCACAGCCGTTGTCGGACGTGTACTCAGCAAAGCTTCCACCGCTGGAGAACGGGTCAGATCTGCTTCAGAAAAGGTATGTACCGTATATACTCAAGCATAAGCCGAGTTTTTCATCACTTTTATTTGTGCCGAAAATGCCCCCCTCGGCTTATACTCGAGTCACCTTTTTGCGCCTGATCTCCCGGAATTTGGGGACCCGGTACCGGCTGGCTGTATATCATCTGGAAACTTGGCACACATGTAGCCCCACTCCTCCTCTACAAGTGTGCTAAGTTTAATTAGTTAAAGCTAGTTCTTTAATTTTGATTGGGCCCTGGGCAAACATTTTCTTGGGGCCCCCCTCCATTCTGAGACATACAAAAAAAAAGACAGTAGACTCAAAATCAGTTTACTGCAGCAGATCACGCAGCGATTGCAATTGTTTGCCAGAGGTTACAGCCTATCCTTACCGCTCACTGGCCGGTTGCTAGAGGTTACAAGACATTATTTCTGCTTGCCGGTTGGTTGCTAGAGGTTACTGCACATTATCAGCACTCACTGGTTGCTAGGGGTTATAGCACATCATTAGCACTTACTGATTGGTTGCTACAGATTAAAGCAGATCACTACTGTTCGCTGATTGGTTGCTACAAGTTAATGCACATCATTACCTCTCACTGAGCAGTGGAGCAATCCCAAATAATTGAGCAAGTAAAGTGGCACATTAATACACATACTACAGGAGAGGGTCAGAGAGTGCAGACATACTACAGGAGAGGTTCAGAGACTGCAGACATACTGCTTGAGAGGTTCAGAGACTGCGGACATACTGCAGGAGATTACCAGAGACTGCGGACATACTGCAGGAGACAATCAGAGACTGCGGACATACTGCAGGAGATTACCAGAGATTGCGGACATACTGCAGGAGGCAGTTAAAGACTACAGACATGTTACAGGAGACCATCAGAGACTGCAGACATTATACAGGTGATGATCAGAGAACTTTCAGCGCAGCTTTACAGTTGAATAACACAGCTCAGGGTTTAAGCAGTCAGGCATTTTATGGGTGTAAGGACATACCTGGCAAGCCAAGCTCACTACATACATTCAGAGGTCCGTGGGGGGAGCTTCCACTCTCTGCTCTCACTACAACTGCTCCACCCTGAGCATACAGGCTGCACGGGGCGGGGTTAGACCTCTGTATTCCCCAGCCAGTATAGAGTGGGCGGCGCCGGGAGCTCCACTGACGCTTTGTTGGGGGGCCCGCGCTACCCGTGAATTGGGGCCCCGATGACAGCTCTGCAGAGTGCACAGAGGACACGGGAGGCTGTATTCCCGCGCTAGCCAGCAGAGAGGGGGCGGGGCCGGGAGCTCCACTGACACTCTGCCCCTGCCCCATGCAGCCTGTATGCTCAGAACAGAGCGGCTGTAGTGAGAGCAGTGATCAGAGTGGGAGCGTCAGTGGAGCTCCCGGCCCCAGACCTCTGTATTCCCCAGCCAGTATAGAGGGCGCGGGAATACAGCCTTCCCTGTCCTCTGTGCACTCTGCAAAGCCATCATCGGAGCCCCAATTCATGGGTAGCGCGGGCCCCCCAACAAAGATTGGGCCCAGGGCAGGTGCCCCGTTTGCCCTGCGCTAAAGACGGCCCTGTGTATGTGTGAAACGTTGTCACCCCTTGGTCCGTTGTTCTAGTCCTGGTGGCAGTATTTCAATAAACCTGTTGGACGGATGTTGGTGTGCAGCTAATTTTTCTCACTTGGCATAGGTGTGCGCACAGGGTGTGCCAGGTGTGCCTGGGCACACCCTAATCACCCTGTACTGTGCAGATTTCCCCTGCTGCTTGGCTGCAAGGAAAAGGGACTGGGGAATCTCTGTCCTCAGTCCCTTTCTTTCTCTCTAAAGTGAGACATCATGGGTCTGTTTAGACTCCTGATATTTCACCAAAGCCCCCCAATGGGGCTCAGAAAAAAATAGTAAAAAAAAAAAATTGTAAAAAAGTAATAAAAAATTAACTACTGACACCAACTTCTGCCCTACTGACACTGTCCATTGCCCTGCGGCCCTATATATATTTACACACATGCATGTATGTTTGAGCTTTGGGGTGCACACCCTAATGCAATAGGCTGCGCACACCTATGTCACTTGGTATTCAATAAGGAGTTAGACTTCAGATTTACTCACTAACCACTGCCTGTCATCGCCTTCCTAAAAGTTATTCTGGGTCTGTCCTTTCCTGATGCATGATGAAACAAAATGATGCAACATATTCATCATATTTCAACTTAACATTCTTTTTGTGGTCTAACAACAGACAGACTTAAGCTGGCTATACACTAGTAGATTTTCAAGCGAATGTTCAAAAATTCTTATCAGTACATTTGATGACTTGAGGAATGTCATTCAAAAGTAAAAAAAAGTTTGCTTTTAACATTCAGTTTTGAAATAAATGGACTTTCCAAAATGTAAATCACATTCACTGTTAGAAATTCATTAATTCGAGAAAAATTCCATCATCGTCTTTGTGGTCGAAAACAAACATAGATTTTAACACCACTAACGTCTGAGCATTCGATGGTACAATTATGGACTCGACAAATTTTGAATGAAAACCCTGAAAAAGTTTGTTCCATTGCCATGTCAAAGTTTTGAATTCAACGTTAATTTTGAGGATGCATATGTGCGTTACAATAAGTACGATTTTTCAAGAATGAAATCCAAATTCACAGTTGGAATTTTGTTTGAGAAAAATTGACCATCCTTCATTTTTCCTCGTCAATGTGGTCGAAATCAGTCATTGATTTCATACTTATAACTATTAGAAAAGCTAAACGAACATTTCCCAATTACATTTTTTTAACAAAATTCTACTTGTGTATGGCCAGCTTGAGATCACTCAGTTACTCTACAGCTTTGACTCATCCATCTCTCATTAATCTATTCTGATGCTGTTTATATCTAAAACCTAGAGCTGGGAGATTTAAAAAAAAAAAAAAAACTCGATTCGAATCGTGAATCGCGTTTTTGTTTTTTTTGATGGACACCACGCCGGTCCTGAGGAGCTGCGGGCAGGAGTTTTTAGGTGAGGCCGCGGCCTCGGCCTGGTCCGCGGCGTCCGGCCTCGCGAACTAGGCCGAAGCCACGGCCTCGCCTAAAAACTCCTGCCCAGAGCTCCTCAGGACCGGCGCGGTGTCAGCGCCGGTTCTGGTGAAAAAAAAAATCGATTTGTTGAAATTTTGAATCGATTTGACCTCTCAACTCGATTCAAGATTTAAATAAATTTTTTCCCCAGCCCTACTAAAACCTCCTGCACTGACTGCCTTCTCCATCCATACCACCTGACTCCATGTTCATCTCTAAAACCCAGTGGCGCAACGTGGGTTGTCAGAGCCCGGGACAAGGCAAGTAATTTGCGCCCCTGACACGTGGACTTTTAGCACTCCATGAGTCCCTTCCACTAGCAGAGTATTAAACCCCTTATGGTACATTTTAGGATTATTCATACATTTTTAGTTTATTTAATAAATATACTATATATTTATTATTATTATTTATTGAATATATTAAGGGAAGAATATATATTATACTGGCGGTCCTTACCTAAGAATGGGGGCCAAGGGTCTGTTATACCTTCTCTGCTGCTGCGTATGTGCTGTGGCCGTGGAAACGCAAAGGGTTTCTCCACTCATAGCCTGAGCTTCTGATTGGCTACCCACAGCCTTTTACTATTGGTTGAATCTGAGATATTTCTTTGACTACAGTAGTCAAAAGAGATATCTTCTCAGATTCAACCAATAATAAAAGTCTGTGGGCTGTGGGCAGCCAGTCAAACGCTCAGGCTTTAAATAAAGAGGAGCCGTTATATACAGCAGAGCAGACAGCCAGTAATAACCCAGATGTAAGGTAGGGGTAATTAAAGAAGAGGCACCCAGGGATGGGAGGAGGGAATGGTTGCGGTTTATATTTTTTTACCCCCTCACCTGGAGGGGCCTAGGCTGTGTATGGAGAGGACAGGAGCCCTTAATAATCTGTCACAGCAGAGCAGCCAGCCATTAACCCCTATGTTATTTGCTTGCTGCTCTGCTGCGACGGATTGTTGAGGGCTCCTCGTTATTCACAGCCTTAGCCTCTGATTGGCTGCCCACAGCCGCGCTGCCTTTTTATTATTGGTTAAGTCTGAGATAGCCCTCTGACTACAGTAGGGGCAGCCAATCAGAAACTCCAGCTGTGAAAAAGGAGGAGCCCTTAACTAATCCGTACTAACGGCGTTACATCAAGGTTATTGGCTGGCCACTCTGCTGTAAGCAAGGAAATCCCCCCGCCACCACCAGGGGGCAGGAGGGGTAAAAGATGGGGGACAATAAGGATCATCACCCCACCCCCCACACAAGGTGCCTCCCAGCCCCCTCCTGTTTCCTTCCAGCCTAGCAGGAAATATGCTGACCAGAGTGAGAAGACAAGATGGTGAGAGCTCAGCACACAACCGGGGAGCGGTGGACACCATAGGGGGAGCTTTGTGGTTGTTTTTCTGGTCTTTCACCCACTTTGGTGCCCCCCGAGGCCACTCTCACCTGTTAGCCCGGGGTGTGAGGGGCAGTCTGGTGTGTGTTAGAGGGGCATCGGGCGGGAAGACCGTGAGATTAAACCAAATGAAGGCGGCCCAGGGGTGAGTGGAGGAAGAGCTGGGGGAGGAAGGGGTCATCCTTTTGCCACTCTACACCGCTCCAAACTTTGTACCAGAGGCGACTGGGGTCAGGTTGGCCAGGAGAGGGGGGGGCTTACCAGGCATGTGGCCGCAGGTTTTCTGGGGACTCGAGGGTTTGGGAGGGGGATGGGGAAACCTACCTTCTCCGCTACTGAAGAGAGCAAATAGGCAGCTGCTGCCGGCTGCAACACACAACTGAAAAATGGCTGAATGTTGGTGTGTCCCAGAGAGCTGCTAATTCACCGCCCAGCGACCAATCAGGAACAATGTAAATAGGTATGCAGTTGGCGGGGGCGTAGAACCCAGCACACTTGGGATGGCGCTGGACTAATTTCTGCACCCCTCTAAATGTTGCGCCAGGGCGAACGCACTGGCTGCACCCCCACACTATGCCACTGCTAAAACCTCCTGCCTTCTCCACCCATACCACCTGACCCCCTCCCATGTTCATTTGCTCTGCTAATCCGCTCCCCTTTTGGGCTCTTGTGTATGCTCATATTCTTTGAAGGATGTGAGTCTGCTCCTGATTGATTGTTCAGCCCACTGTCAAAGGCTGTACACGCCATAAACGAGCATAGATTTGATTGTTTCAAAGAATACTTTACTGGAAAATAATAACTTTATGCAAAAAGAAAAAGATTCGTTTGGTTGAATTCAATTAAATGATCTTTCAGGACTGTTTCTGTTTGATAACTTTAAAGGAAATTTGTAAGTTCTGTATATAATTGTATTCTATTTTGTATGTATTGCACTCTGCCCTCACTGTGCACACGGCACTAATAATGTTTTCATTACATGTTTGCATTCTTTCGAGACCTGATTAGAATTAGCCTGCCTATTTTACGCCCATTGTTACCATAAACGTACAATTGTAATATTAATGTGATACCTACGTAATCATGTGTATAAAAACCTTCAATTGCGTCATAATAAAGCAGAACAGTTATTTGGAAAGATGCGAAGTGTATCTTTTGTGTCTGTTCCCCACTGCAGTAGTTATTATTAATTTGGAACCACTAATCAATATGAGGAAAGGAGTTGCCTATCTATAAAATGTCCATGTCAATAACAATTACTTATTGTTTATTGTGGGGGGGGGTTTCGCTCCTTGAATGCAGTTGATTTCTGAAAAATTTGATTCTTTATTTGAAATTGTTATATTAAAAAATAGCTTGCATTTAAGGCAGAACTAAACCCACAGATTTAACTGTTTCTCAAAACAGTTACCGTATATACTTGAGTATAAGCCGACCCGAATATAAGCCGAGGCACCTAATTTTACCACATAAAACTGGGAAACCGTATTGACTTGCGTATAAGCCTAGGGTGTCCATCTGCATGCCTCACTGTGCCTCACTTTGCCTCACTGTGTCCATGTGCATGCCTCACTGTGTCCCTGCCTCACTGTGTCCCTGCCTCACTGTGCCCATGCCTCACTGTGTCCATGACTAGACTTACGTTTAACATTGGAGTATATGGAAGGGGTGCCCAGCTTTGTAAAATCGGTGCTCCCCGGCCGTAGATCCCCTAGACAGAAAACTTTGCACACTTGTAGAGGAGAACTGGAGCTACAGGGAACCTACAGCCAGCCGGTACCCGCGTCCCCAAAGTTACCAGACAAATGACCGTTTAACATAGGAGTCTATGGAAGGGGTGCCCGGATTTGAAAAATCGGTGCTCCCCGGTCGTAGGTCTCCCGGACAATAAACTTTGCACTCTTGAAGAGGAAGAGTGGGGCTACATGTGTGCCAAGTTTGGGGTCCAGGGGACCTATGGACGACCGGTACCTCATCCCCAAATTCCGGGAGATCAGGCGCAAAAAGTTGACTCGAGTATAAGCCGAGGGGGGCATTTTCAGCACAAAAAAATGTGGAGAAAAACTTGGCTTATACTCGAGTATATACGGTACATTCAAGGCACGCCATGAATGAAGACTGTCACGGTTGCCAGGGTGTGATAATGTCAGCTTTCAATCGAATTGTCAAGCCATCAAATGACTGGTGTCATAGCTGATCACATGTGAAACACCATGTCTACTGCAGATCAAACAGAGGCTAAGATGGCCGCTTCCTTGGATGTACAGGATAGGAGGGTAACGTTCCACTTTAGGAGTGTGAGATTGGTGTGTGACCAGTTTGAGACTTGTGAGTTTGACTTTTATTATGGAGAAATAATAGTAAAGCAATGCAAAGCATGGCAAAAGCAAGAGCAAAGAAAAATGCTTCATAACATCCAAATCTAAATTCAAACATTGAGTTTCTTATTTGTCATTGCTTCACAAACTGATATCAGAAGCTCAATTGCCTGAATACACAAGCCTCAAACCTGGCCATTAATGGTTACGTTATGTTCGTTCAGCCAGGAGGCTGAATAGAAAAATAAATAAACTGATTCCCCCATCTACAGGTACACATTCGAGGTGGATGGGGGAATTTTCTCCGCTGCGCTTTTGTATCCTGACAGCAGGGAGACTTTTTCCAACAGGTCTGTTCAGCAGAAGTTGATCTATAGATCATCTTCTGTTGAGCGGCAGTGGCCACACATGGATCGAAATTTGGCTATCTGTGGCCAGCTCAAGACAGTTCTTCCATTCGTCATTTTGATAAGTAAGGCAGATGTGATGCCCTGTACGAGTCAGATTTTAGCGTTTATTTTTATAGTTTTTTCAACTTTCCATCTATTAAATCTTCTGCCCTTGTTGTTTTAACTTTGGATAGTAATTTTTTTTTTTTTTCTGCCAGTAAATACCTTATACAGCCCACTTCCTGTTTTTTGTCTGTTAAAAAGCCTAGACTTATGACCTCATGCACAGCTCTCTCTCTCTGGTGAGAGTTTGCTAGGAAGGAAGGGGGGGATGAATCATAAGAGGGCAAATAATAGGTGCAGAGCTGGAGGTGTGCCTCTGTGTAAATCCAGGAAGTGAACAGGCAGCAGCTTCAGCTGCCCATAGTTTAAATCATTGCAGCCAGACTCAGTAGAGGGAGATTTCTGCAGCATATTTGGCAAGTACAGAATCACAGTATATATAAAATAATATGCAAAGTGGTTGGAGGGAAGCTTCAGAATAGCAAAGATGTTTTTATTACAAATTATGTAAACAGACTGCATTTCCTCTTTAATACATTTAAAGTGATACTAAAGTCTCAGTTTTTTTTCTTTAAAAATAACAAACATGTTATACTTACCCGCTTTGTGCAGTTGGTTTTGCACAGAGCAGCCCAGATCCTCCTCTTCTCGGGTCCCCCTTCAGCGCTCCTGGCCCCTTCCCCCAAGCAGCTTGCTATGGGGGCACCCAAGCCAAGCCGCTGCTCTTCATGTCCATTCAGACACGGAGCTGCGGTTCGGCCCTGCCTCCCTCTCTCCTCATTGGCTCACTAATGGCGCCACGCTGCCATCTCAGCCAATGAGGAGAGAAAGTCCCGGGCAGCCAAGACACTCCTACAACATCACTGGATCAAAATGGGCTCAGGTAAGGATTAGGGGGGCTGCTGCACACAGAAGGTTTATTTATCTTAATGCATAAATTCTGACTTTACACCCACTTTAACCACTTCTCCACTGAGGACGTCATATGACGTCCCCGACTTTGTGCGGTGATATCTGAATGATGCCTGCAGCTACAGGCATCATTCAGATATCACTGTTTTCTGCCGGCGATTCTGTGCACAATAAGAATGATCATAGTGGCAGTTCCACTGCTTGATCGTTCTTAAAGGCAGCGGGAGGGGACGCCCCCCCCCCTCCCGCCACCATCCAGTGCTTCTCCGGGCTCTCCCGTGCCATCGGGGGCCCAGAGAATGAATCGGCCGGTGCCGGCTCACGGCGATAGTCATCTCTATAATCGTCGGAGGCCCGGGCGCGACGTTGTGACGTCACGCCCGGGTACCTGGAAGTAAACAAAGCCGCAATCATGTCGGCATGAGATCTGTGAATTTTTTTCACAATCTCATGCTTTCAAGCCTGGAGGAGAGATGTGGGGTCTTATTGACCCCACATTTCTCCATAAAGAGGACCTGTCACACACATTCCTATTACAAGGGATGTTTACATTCCTTGTGATAGGAAAAAAAGTGATCAAAAAAAAATAAATTAAAAAAAGTGTAAAAATCAAAATGAAGTAAAAAATAAATAAATAAATAAAATAAAAAATTTTAAACGCCCCTGTCCCCGTTAGCTCGCGCTCAGAAGCGAATGCGCATGTAAGTCACGCCCACATATGTAAACGCCGTTCAAACCCCACATGTGAGGTATCGCCACGTGCGTTAGAGCGCGTGCAACAATTCTAGCACTAGACCTCCTCTGTAACTCGAAAATAGTAACCTGTAAAAAAAATTAAAGCGTCGCCTATGGAGATTTTTAAGTACCGAAGTTTGGCGCCATTCAATGAGTGTGTGCAATTTTAAAACGTGACATGTTATGTATCTATTTACTCAGCGTAACATCATCTTTCACATTATACAAAAAAATTGGGCTAACTTTACTGTTTTGTTATTTTTTAATTCATGAAACCGTTTTTTTTCCCACAAAAAAGGCGTTTGAAAAATTATTGCGCAAAAGCCGTGTGAGATAAAAAGTTGCAATGACCGCCATTTTATTCCCTATGGTGTCTGCTAAAAAAATATATATCATATTTGGGGGTTCTGATTAATTTTCTAGCAAAAAAAAATATGAATTTTACATGAAGGAGAGAAGTGCCAGAATAGGCCCGGTGGAGAAGTGGTTAAGGAGGAATGGTTTCTATGAACAACGGTAGCACTTTTGAGCACAAGGCAAATGTTTCTCATCATTCATGAGACAATTTTCCCTTTGTTCCATAGGTCTTATTTTCTTTACATTATAGAAAACCCCTTCACCTCTCATGGTCAGGGTGAAGGTAGATTCCATTGCATGCTGGAGGTAATGCGACACTATCTAGATGAGGATACTCATTAGTGTGATCATTTGGCAAGAACTTGAAAGTGGATAAAAGAACATCCAGACAAGAACATGTAACCTTAGGGATTCATTTTAACCAAGATACATACTGTATTTATCTGAAACAAAAGGTCATTATAGACTGTAAGGCTGTTCAGGACAAGGAGCTGACCTGTGTGGTTCTGTATACCTGTATAAAGGTCTCATAAGTACTGTATATACTTGAGTATAAGCCGACCCGAATATAAGCCGAGGCACTTAATTTTACCACAAAAAACTGGGAAAACTTATTGACTCGAGTATAAGCCTAGGGCGTCCATGTGCATGCCTCACTGTGTCCATATGCATGCCTCACTGTGTCCATGACTAGATTGACGTTTAACATGGGAGTCTATGGAAGGAGTGCCCGGCTTTGAAAAATCGGTGCTCCCTGGTTGTAGGTCCCCCAGAAAACAAACTTTGCACACTTGTAGAGGAGAAATGGGATCTACGACCGACCGGTACCGGGTCCCCAAATTCACCGGAGAAATTGCTGTTTAACATGGGAGTCTATGGGAGGGGTACCCAGCTTTGAAAAATCGCTGCTCCCCAGCCGTAGGTCCCACGGACAACAAACTTTGTACACATGTAGAGTGGGGCTGCATGTGTGCCAAGTTTGGGGTCCAGGGGACCTACGGCCGTCCGGTACCGGGTCCCCAAAGTCCGGGAGATCAGGCGCAAAAAGGTGACTTGAGTATAAGCCGAGGGGGGCATTTTCAGCACAAAAAAATGTGCTGAAAAACTCGGCTTATACTCGAGTATATATGGTAAGTACTATTAGGCTGGCTATACTTTATATCATTTTCATATACATTTAAATTGAAAAAACTTTTAGATTTGTTTCTTAGTGAACACAATCTACAGGGATATGGAAAATGGTAGTAACAACACACACACTCAGATTGAACTGGTTGGACCGGTGTCTTTTTTCACCCTTACCAACTGTGTGACGATATAAAAGTGAAAAAGTATAAATCCTGCCCTATGTCAATCCATATCTTAAAATTTCCCCAATGGCTGATTCTGCTGTTTAATTTCCATAGCCACTATTACATAAGTGACAATGCTGTTGATCCTGCCAGTTTTGTCTTCCTCCAGGCATTTCCTGGAATAAGGTGACAGTGCTATCCACAGGCTTCTATTGCATTGGTGACATTGTCACTCTGTCATGCTTCCTTTGCAACCTGCCATGCTCTTCAGCATTCAGTCACTGCTCCACGTCACAGACAGCCATGCCTTCTGGGCCCGGTCAGAGGTGCTTGATTGATAGCGCCTCCTTTTCAGAACCTCACTATCAACACTGGGCCAAGCAGTCCTACAAGGCATTACTACAAGGCATCCTTGAAGGTTGTAGTAATAAAGCTGATGGGGACATCACCAGCCCTTGTGACGTCACTACGTCTGTGCCCCACATGCAGCCCTGGCCCTGCAGAGCTGCATAGAGGTAGGTTATTGGGCTAGAAAAAATACCTAAAGAGTGTTTATTCACATTTTTAATGATAACATGATCAAGCAATGATTAGTTAGTGTGTAACCTGCAATACTAGTAAAGGAGGTGTATATGGTTTACAAATCATGTTAAGTAATATCATCTATATTTTGCAGGTTCAGACTATTGGAACAACAATGAGAAGAAGAGCTTTAATAAAGCTTTAATTACCTGCAATAAAGACTTCTTCTATGTTCAAAAGATGGTAAGATGATATTCAATATGCTTAGATAAAGAATTTCTGGGTAAGAAAAGTAGAGTAAATATTACTCAGGGCCATATACGTGGGCAGCTGTGCCAGGCACAGAGTGTGACAAGTGCAGGCCGGTGACCGTGTCATGGTGATTCCCTTGTAGCAGTGATCTTCAGGATAAAGCGATAATTGGTTCACAGATGGCCATCACAGCTCATCCTACGAGAATCCAGAGATAAGGTGAGCTTGTGTTACTGGGCGCTCAGGTGATACTGACGTAACAGAACAGAATGAGTTCAAATTTTTATACACATTAGGTTAATTATTCATACAAAATGACACAATTTTATTAAAGGAGAAGTACAGTGGTTTGGCTGTACTTCTCCTGTGGATCACAGGAGTGCAGTTCGTTCTGGCCTCCTGTAACCTGTTTTCAGCAGACAGCGGGCTAAAGTCCGCTGTTGGCTGATGTCACAGAGCCGGTACAGACTCGGGCAAGATTGTGTCAATGAAGTCGGGATCCGCCCACATGCCTGAGCCACTCAGGGCCTGAGCTGGCCGCTCCCATCCCCTCCACAGCCTAGCACTCCAGTGAGCGTGTGTGGGGGCAGAGCAGAGAGCTGGGGACTGGCAGTCCCTATCTCTCTACTCAAGGAGCACTGAGAACCGAGAAATTGGCAGTGTTAGATCGCTCGGTTCTTAGTGTTGTTCAGAGAAAGAAAAATGAACCACATACTTCTCTTTTAATGTCTGTAGTATAGTTTTTAGCTATGTACTGATGGGCTGATTGAGTAGAAGCTGCAGCTAGAAGACCAGAGAGGGCGCTAACTTTCCTAAAACTAGAAGCTGCAGCTAGAAGACCAGAGAGGGCGCTATCTTTCCTAAAACTAAAAGCTGCCGCTGGAAAACCAGAGAGGGTGCTAACTTTCGTAAAACTAGAAGCTGCAGCTAGAAGACCAGAGAGGGCGCTCATTTTCCTAAAACTAGAAGCTGCAGCTAGAAGACCAGAGAGGGCGCTCACTTTCCTAAAACTAGAAGCTGCAGCTAGAAGACCAGAGAGGGTGCTAACTTTCCTAAAACTAGAAGCTGCAGCTAGAAGACCAGAGAGGGTGCTAACTTTCGTAAAACTAGAAGCTGCAGCTAGAAGACCAGAGAGGGCGCTCATTTTCCTAAAACTAGAATCTGCAGCTAGAAGACCAGAGAGGGCGCTCACTTTCCTAAAACTAGAATCTGCAGCTAGAAGACCAGAGAGGGCGCTCACTTTCCTAAAACTAGAAGCTGCCGCTGGAAAACCAGAGAGGGCGCTCACTTTCCTAAAACTAGAATCTGCAGCTAGAAGACCAGAGAGGGCGCTCATTTTCCTAAAACTAGAAGCTGCAGCTAGAAGACCAGAGAGGGCGCTAACTTTCCTAAAACTAGAATCTGCAGCTAGAAGACCAGAGAGGGCGCTCACTTTCCTAAAACTTGAAGCTGCAGCTAGAAGACCAGAGAGGGCGCTCACTTTCCTAAAACTAGAATCTGCAGCTAGAAGACCAGAGAGGGCGCTCACTTTCCTAAAACTAGAATCTGCAGCTAGAAGACCAGAGAGGGCGCTCACTTTCCTAAAACTAGAATCTGCAGCTAGAAGACCAGAGAGGGCGCTCACTTTCCTAAAACTAGAATCTGCAGCTAGAAGACCAGAGAGGGCGCTCACTTTCCTAAAACTAGAATCTGCAGCTAGAAGACCAGAGAGGGCGCTCACTTTCCTAAAACTAGAATCTGCAGCTAGAAGACCAGAGAGGGCGCTCACTTTCCTAAAACTAGAATCTGCAGCTAGAAGACCAGAGAGGGCGCTCACTTTCCTAAAACTAGAATCTGCAGCTAGAAGACCAGAGAGGGCGCTCACTTTCCTAAAACTAGAATCTGCAGCTAGAAGACCAGAGAGGGCGCTCACTTTCCTAAAACTAGAATCTGCAGCTAGAAGACCAGAGAGGGCGCTCACTTTCCTAAAACTAGAATCTGCAGCTAGAAGACCAGAGAGGGCACTCATTTTCCAACCACTGGAAAACAAACAAAAGAAAAAAGTGCAACCCCATAGTGTAGCATAAAAAATAAAACAAATGACAATTTACTGAAAAATAGAAATGCACTCAGAAAAGTATGCATGTGTAGGGCATGGCATAAAGGTGTCAGAAAAGTCAGAGGGGCAGCCAGAGAACCACTAGAGGCTGGCCACTAGTGTCTACAGTGACAGGGATTCCTGTCCTGGGTTAAACACTGATTGCAGTTGTAGTGACAGCAGCTTCCTCCATCTTCAGCATGCTTTATCCCCAGCCAGTGCCCATGGCTGGTGGTTCTCTGGCTGCCCATCGGACGTTTGTGGCTGCAAGCATGGGTGTCCGCTGAACTTTTTTCAGGGGGGGCATCATTTTAAGGTCATCCATGCTCGGTCCCTTTTTGACAATGTCATGAAGGGGAGGGGCTTAGTCATTTTGACATAAAGCGCAGGCATGCAAAGGTTTGAGAAACCTGATGCAAAAGCTTAATAGAAGGATCAAGCTTCCATTGTCTTATTAGCAATTTCTATTTTTTTTTAAACCCCCCCCCCTCTAGTGGCCGAATAGCGCCATTAAAACGATGGTAATGCGCCGCTAAAACTAGCTGCGCTTTACCGATAACGTGGCCAGCTGGCAGTGTGAAATAGCTCTTGAGGATAATTCCGCTTCACTCCATGTCCATATAAATATTGTGTGTCTCCAGGGGGGGCAATTGACCCCCCTTGCCCTATGGAGCGGACGCCCATGGCTGCAAGTCGCCTTTATGCCATGCCCTACACATGCATACTTTTCTGAGTGCATTTCTATTTTTCAGTAAATTGTCATTTGTTTTATATTTTTTATGCTATATTATGGGGTTGCGCTGTTGTTTCTTTTGTTTGCTTCCAGTAAACTAGTTTGCAACTGGTTTTGTCCAGTTGGCTTAAAGCCTAAAACCAGGTTTACTAAGACTTTAAGGCTTCATGCCCACAGACGTTTTTAACAGCTGCGTTTTTTACAGCTTAAAAACGCCTGTCCTTGTTATTGTAAAAAAAAATATTTTTTTTTTTATTTTTTTTTGAAAAAAAAAAAAAACGTCGGAGCTAAAAAACGCGACCGCGCATTAGTGCGCGTTTTTGAGCGTTTTTTTGACGCTCGCGTTTTTTTCTGCCTAACTCCGACGCTGAGGAACGCACTGGTCCTGGTTTTTTTTTACAGCTTAAAAACGTCTATGCTGTTTGCAGCTCAAGAACGTCTAGGTGGGCATGAAGCTATAGACTAACATGGACAGGCGTTTTTAAGCTGTAAAAAACGCTCAAAAACGCGGCTGTAAAAACGTCCGCGGGCATGAGGCCTTAATAGTTCATTAGGGACAACTATTTCCTTTACTAACCGAAGCATCTGCTGGAAGCGCTGTATAAACTGTATGTACAGTAGCATCAGCTACAAACCGTACACAGCACAGAGTGTTCTGGCAGCAGGACAGAGACTTCCCGACCCAGTTCCCGAAACATAATCATGTCGGGCTGAACACTGCTCAGCCATTCATAAGAAGCCTTGTATTTGTATGAATAAATACAAGGCTTTCTCTGATTGGCTGAGGTGGTAATTTATAAGCTATACTTGGAACAAAGTTTTTAAAACATGACATACTGAAAACTATTTTTTCCTTAAACTGTTCTTCCTTGTACATACAGGTGCATCTCATAAAATTAGAAGATCATCAAAAAGTTTATTTTTTTCAGTAATTCAAGTCAAAAAGAGAAACTCTTATATTTTATATAAATGTGTTACACACAGAGTGATATATTTCAAGCATTTCTTTCTTTTAACCACTTCAGCCCCGGACCATTTGGCTGGCCAAAGACCAGAGCACTTTTTGCGATTCGGCACTGCGTCGATTTAACTGACAATTGCGCGGTCGTGCAACGTGGCTCCCAAACAAAATTGACGTCTTTTTTTTCCCACAAATAGAGCTTTCTTTTGGTGGTATTTGATCACCTCTGCGGTTTTTATTTTTTGCGCTATAAACAAAAATAGAGCGACATATTTGAAAAAAATGCAATATTGTTTACTTTTTTGCTATAATAAATATCCCCAAAATATATATAAAAAAACTATTTTTTTCCTCAGTTTAGGCCGATACGTATTCTTCTACATATTTTTGGTAAAAAAAAATCGCAGTAAGCATTTATTGATTGGTTTGCGCAAAAGTTATAGTGTCTACAAAATAGGTAATAGTTTTATGGCATTTTTATTAATATTTTTTTTTTACTAGTAATGGCGGTGATCAGCGATTTTTATCGTGACTGCGACATTATGGCGAACACATCGGACACTTTTGATGCCATTTTGGGACCATTGTCATTGATACAGCGATCAGTGCTATAAAAATGCACTGATTACTGTAAAAATTACACTGGCAGTGAAAGGGTTAACCAGTAGATAGCGCTGGAGGGGATAAGTGTGTCCTAGGGAGTGCTTCTAACTGTAGGGGGGATGGGCTGTGTGTGACACGACACTGATCACCACTCCCGATTACAGGGAGCTGTGATCAGTGTCCAGTCACTAGGAAGACGAACGCGGGTATCCCTGCGGACATCGAGTCCGCGGGACCCGCGGTCGGACTCACAGAGCTTGCGGCGGGCGCGCGCGCCCCACAATGCCGCATCTTAAAGGGGACGTATATATGTTGATCTGCCCACAAGAGGCATTGTGTCGACCTATATATATGTGAGCCGGTCGTTAAGCAGTTAATTGCGATGATTATGGCTTACAGCTAGTGAAAACCCAACATTTAGTATCTCAGCAAATTAGAAAATTACATACAACCAATAAAAAGAAAAGGATTTTTAATGCAGAAATTTTGGCTTACTGAAAAGTATGTCCATGTACAGTAAAGTATGCACTCAATACTTGGTCAGGGCTCCTTTTGCATGAATTACTGCATCAGTGGCATGGATGCCATCAGCCTGTGGCACTGTTGAGGTGTTCTGGAAGCCCAGGTTGCTTTGATAGTGGCTTTTAGCTCATCTGCATTGTTGGGTCTGGAGTCTCTCATCTTCCTCTTGACAATACCCCACAGATTCTCTATGGGGTTTAGGTCAGGCGAGTTTGCTGGCCAATCAAGCACAGTGATACCATGATCATTAAACCAGGTTTTGGTACTTTTGGCACATGTTGGCAGATGCCAAGTCCTGTTGGAAAATGAAATCAGCATCTCCATAAAGTCCAGAGGGAAGCATAAAGTGCTCTAGAATTTCCTGATAGAGGGCTGTGCTGACTTTGGACTGATACAACACATTGGACCAACACCAGCAGATGATACGGCTCCCCAAATCATCACTGACTGTGGAAAATGTTGCATTTCATTTCGAAATTCAAGGTTCCAGAGTCCGGAGGAAGAGTGGTGAGGCGCAGAATCCAAGTTGCATGAGGTCCAGTGTGAAGTTTCCACAGTCAGTGATGATTTGGGGAGCCATGTCATCTACTGGTGTTGGTCCGCTGTGTTTTATCGCCTCCATGCCACATGCTAATTTTATGAGGTGCACCTGTATATCTAAAAAGTAAAATTGAAAAGACCACGCATTGCCTTTAGGTCTACTAATGCTGTCCTTTCATTCTAGATAAAGACAAAAACGGTGTCACAGTGTGTGGAATATTACTATACATGGAAGAAAATACTGCACATGGGTCGTCGCCATAGAACGCGCATTGTTGAACTTAATGAAGATGACACCGTAAGTTCTAATGCTATTGCTACATAGTTAGTCTGGTTGAAAAAAGACACATTTCCATCCAGTTCAACCAATAATTGTATGCCTTAATTTTCCATTGTAAGTCCCATCATTTACTGTTTATATTACTGACAACCATGTGAAAGCGAAGTATACCGCATCAAACAAACTGACAGATTTGCTGAGTATTGTATAAGCTATAGGGTTAATTTACAAAAGGCAAATAGAGTGTGCACTTTTCAAGTGCAGTTGCTCTAGAGCTTAGTACATGAGGTAAAGTTCTGCTGACTTTCATCATCCAATCACGTGCATGCAAAAATGCGGTTTTATTTTAGGTCTTCGGACAGCTAAATATGACTAAGCATAAGTAAAATTAGCCTTATAAAAACATTATATGAGTAGGTCCAAAGACATCCAACCTTTTTATTAAAAGTTGGGAACTTCAGATAAGTATGTGGGTGGGGAGGGGTACATGTTAGGATATTTAGGCAGGGCAAGTATGCTTTCTCTAAAAGTACACTTACCCTTTATATATTAGGGGTCTTCCTGAATCTAATTCTAAACAGGGCCAGTACTACTATAGCCCTTTTATTGCCCCCAAATTGTGGCATCTAGAACTTCTTTGGTTAAATAAAGCTGAAGTTTAAGATTTTGTTACATTGGTCCAACTTGGACCAGTGTAAAAATGTATGTCCATAGCTGTGGGATCCCAGTGGAAGCTGGAAATCACTGTTGTGGGCATTGCTACTACAAAGATCTCCGCTAGCTTCTGGGTCCATTACCATGCAGTTGCCTTGCTGGTTAGTGAACACAAGAGGCCGCTAGTATTCAGGGAACACTTTGCATCAGTGGGGGCTCCAAACTTTCTAAACAAAGGGCCAGTTTACCGTCCTTCAGACTTTGGTGGGGACTGATTGTGGCCATTGGAAGTAAACATTGTCCTGGCGTCAGTGGGAATAAACAGGGCATCGTTGGTATCAGTGGAAGTTATAATGCCCCATCATTGGTTTCAATGGGAGGAATAGTGCCCCATCATTGGTATCTATGGGAGGAATAGAGCCCCATTGTTGGTGTCAGTGGGAGGAATGATGCCCCATTGTTGGTGTCAGTTGGAGAAAAAAGTGCCCCAGCATTGGTGTCAGTAGGAGGAATAGTGCACCATCATTGGTGTTAGTAGGAGGGATAGTGCACCGTCATTGATGTCAGTGGGAGGAGTTGTGCCCCATCATTGGTGTGTATAGGAGAAATAGTGCCCTGTTTTTGGGGTCAGTGGGAGGAAAAGTGTTCCAAGGACCGGATAAAGGCAAGCAAAAGGATGCATCCAGTCCCTGGGTCACAGTTTGGAGACCACTGCTTTGCATTTTCCCAATAGATGCAAAATGTTCTCTGACTGGATAAGGTTAAAAGACGAGGTGGTGATGTCACGATCTGCACCTTGTCCAATCAAAAACCACGTTGCATTCAATCAGAAAATGCAAAGTGTCCTCTGAATGGCGCCGATGCTGAGCGAGCAAACTCGTGTTCGATAAGCAGCAGGGCAGCCCTTGGCAGAAGACCAGGAAGCTAACAGTAATCACTGTAGCAGTGGTGCCTACTACAGTAATTTCCAACTTTCAGGGAAATCCCACAGGTATGCCTCATACGTATTTATAGTGGTACAAGCTGGACCAATGTAACTATGTAAAAATTTCCCTAGCTAAACTTCAGCTTTAAGACTCTCCTCATTGGCACTAATTAAGTAGGGAATTGAGATTTCACTTTGTTTCCTAGACAAGCATGGATGATGTTGATGATGAAGAACTTGAAAACAGAAAACATGAAGAAAACTCTGAGCCAGCTCAGAAATCCCCAGATCCCCTCCACCCAGCAGAGGTGGACAATTTAGTGGCTGAAAACATTGGCCCTCCTGCTGTTTCATTTGTGTGTGAAATGGGTAACTGTGGAGCTGTAAGTACATCACTGCACTTATTGAGCTTTCTTCTTTGGATCAAAGGGTGATAGTTCCCGTGGTTTGGATATTTTATACAGACACATCCCAGAAGGCTCTTCCAGGATCAGTTATATGTACTGTTCATCTAGCAGGAGACACAGAATCAGACTTAGAATACACAGGAAGTATAATGTTTCCTAGCTGCCTGGGGAACTTCTGTGTTGGTGGTTTGCTTAAGGTTCTTTGCATTAGAAGCAAGGAAGCATTGAAAACCCCTGTAGTATATTCATGTGCTTTTACTAAACAAATGCTGCACATACAAACTATTTACAATTATAGGAATATAATACAAGACCTACAGATATACATGCTACCTACTTCCTAGTGAATAAGCATGAATAGTGGTCTGCATACAATAGGAATACAATAAAAAGTTACTTCGCTTAGGTTATGGTGGCTTTGTGATCTCCATAGGCAATCAGGACTCCAATCTCTACTGTACTAGCGATTGCAGGAAATCTAACGATAACATCATAGTTTCTTCTGGCACAGACCTTTATTGTTATGTCATTGTAGAGTCCCTTTGTCAGGTTAAGCTGCTGTTCCTTTTATTTGGAATGTTTAGGTAGACAATCCCACATGTGAGTATCCTTTCTCACTACTCCTTTACCATGGTCTTCTATAGATGAAACATTTCCCAATTCAACCTATAGATGGCACTATTGTATCATACATGCCATAGGTCATATATGTCTAAAGGTCAAGCTATGTTGACCATTGGTTACCTAAATGCATTGTCTAAACCAGTGTTTGTCAACCTTTTTTCAGTTGGGGCACCCTTTAAAATTATGCACAATCTCAAAGCACCCCATTCTAAAATGTAAAAACGAAAATAAGGCTAGATTCAGACATGTCCCGCTGTGGTTAGCAGTCTGTTTTTAAAAGGAGTCTGGTGCAGTTTTGTTCAACTTTTCAGGTGCGATTCAGGTGCAAATTTTTACTTGAATTTGCACCCGAACCGGACCTAAAATCGCACAGGACCCTTTTCAAAAATGGACTGCGGCTGTCCCGGACATGTGTGAACCGGCTCCATTGCAAGCCAGTCCGGTTCACATGTTATGCGAATTGGATGCGTTTCAAAATGCATCCAATTTGCATATACTGTATGTGAACTGAGTCTATTATTTTTACATGATGCAGCAAAATCCACACACATAGGACACCCAACATTATAGGTGATTTATTCTTTCAAAGCAATTACTGCTTTGTGCACCTTTCCTGACTAGTATCCCAATGTTTCTCTCCCTCATTCAGCAAATGTTACCTCAAGTGCTGAGGGAGAGGGGTGAGGAGTGGGGCAAACAAAGATGCTGTGCAGGTACCTGACATCCTCCTCATCAGCTGATGATGTCATTGGTTGTTAGGACACTGGTGGCTGGAAGGTTAATGGTGTACAATGAAAACCTGTGGCTTTGTGTAACTAAAAAAGAGGCTTAATACACTTGCTGGCTTATGTAAAAATGTTTGGCAATTCTTAGGCATTTTGCTAAGGCACCCTTGAAGAAACCTGAAAACACCCCATATGCCTGGGCACCCTGGTTGAAAAGGGCTGGTCTAAACAGAATACAATGGAAGCATTTACTAACATTTGCCCAACATACAACAATAGTATCTACAGTATGTTACCATTGTATTAGAGGACAGCTTGAGCAAACGTTTTCTATGGCATTGGTTTGAGAAGTGTCCACTCAAACACTTAAAGCCTGATGCCTGCTTCTAATGCCGCGTACACACGGCCGGACTTTGCCACGGGCAAAATTCAGTCTGAATTTCCGACGGGAAAAGTCCGATGGGGCATACACATGGTCGGAATATCCGATGAAAAGCTCCCATCGGACTTTTTCCATCGGAAATTCCGACCGTGTGTACGCGGCATAAGACAAATAAAGAGATTCTTCAATGTAAGTCTGAGAAAAATCAGAAAAGAGACATATACAGTATATATCAACGTTTATATATATATATATATATATATATATATATATATATATATATATATATACACAGTGGGGAAAATAATAATTTGATCCCCTGCAGATTTTGTAAGTCTGACCACTTACAAAAAATTAAGGGTCTATCATTTTTATCATAGGTATCATTTACACCTATGATAAAAAAGATAGAGACAGAATATCAACCAAAAATCCAGAAAAAAACACATGATACAAATGTTATAAATTAAGTTACAGTTCAGTGAGTAAAATAAGTATTTGATCCCCTACCAACAATAATTCTGGCTCCCACAGACTGGCTACAGTATGTGCTCATGTGGTACACAGATTAGTCCCGTCAATTTAAGAAGGTGCTCCTAATGACAACTCATTATGTGTATAAAAGACACCTGTCCACATAACCCTCTTCTTCCATTCAAACCTCTCCATCATGGGCAAGACCAAAGAGTTGTCAAAGGAGGTCAGGGACAAGATTGTAGAGACCCACAAGTCTGGAATAGGCTACAAGACCATCAGCAAGAAGCTTGGTGAGAAGGAGACAACTGTTGGAGCAATTATTTTTCCTCTGTCTGGAGCTCCATGCAAGATTTCGCCTCATGGGGTAAGGATAATTATGAGAAAAGTGAGGGATCAGCCCAGAACAGTTGGGACCACAGTAACCAAACAAACCATTGGTAACACAATACGCCACCATGGATTGAAATCCTGCAGCGCCTGCAAGGTCCCCCCCCCTCAAGAAGGCACATGTACAGCCCGTCTAAAGTTTGCCAATGAACATCTAAATGATTCAGAGAAGGATTGGGAGAAAGTGCTGTGGTCAGATGGGACCAAAATTGAGCTCTTTGGCAGTAACTTGACTCGCTGTGTTTAGAGGAAGAAAAATGCTGACTATGCTGCTAAGAACACCATCCCTACAGTCAAGCACGGAGGTGAAAACATTATGCTTTGGGGCTGCTTCTCTGCTAAAGGTACTGACCAACTTTGCCGCATTGAGGGGCCAATGGACGGTGCCATATATTGTAAAATCTTGGATGAGAACCTTCTTCCCTCAGCCAGAACACTGAAGATGGGTTGTGGATGGGTCTTCCAGCATGACAATGACCCAAAACATATCGCCAAGGCAACAAAGGAGTGGCTCAAGAACAAGCATATTAAGGTCATGGAGTGGCCTAGCCAGTCTCCAGACCTTAGTCCTATAGAAAATTTATGGAGAGAACTGAAACTTTGAGTTGCCAAGCAACAGCCAAAAAAACCTTAAGGATTTAGAGAAGATCTGTAATGAAGAGAGGACCAAAATCCGTCCTGAGATGTGTGCAAACCTGGTAACCAACTACAAAAAACCGGGCAAGAGCTAGCAAAAGAGTGGGCAAAAGAGCAGAGGATAGTGGAGGAGGCCCGGCAGAAGATAACGGACAGCGGGAGAAGAACCGGAGAGCACGGAGAAGAGGCCGGAGAGAGTGGAGAAGTCGGAAGAGATACCCGAAGTCAGAAGAGACCCCCAGAGCTGCCTAATAAATCACTTTAAAAACCTTTGTAGTGTGTTTTATTTTTGACACTTTTTATTCCAGGTGAATAGGTAGGGGTACAATCAACTCTGTATCCTGGCCTAGGGCAGCACTTTGCAGGGGGGCAGCATGGAAAGAGTCCCCGCCGGCTTGTGCTACACTGTTAGTGTAACGCAAGCTGCTTCTAATTTTGACTGTCCTATCATCCTTGACCACAAACCTTCCTCACTGTGCTATATGTTTTCTGCTGCACCATTGGCATGGTTATATCTTCTTAGTCCTCTCCATAAAATTAGCAGAAATTTGTGCTTAAAGTAGAACTATAGGCAACACTTTTTTTTTTCATTTTGGATAGAGTAAGGGAGGGTTATAGTCCCAGTCAGTTTATTTTTTACCATCCCTGTCCCATTGCAGAGATTTCCCTTCACTTCCTGCCCCATAGCCAAACAGTAAGTGAGAGGAAATCTATGCAAATTAAGGGAATCCAATGCCCACCCAGCCCAGGCCCTAAGAACTAGTGTCCCCACTCGAAAATTTCAGGGCGGGTCTTAAACAGAAAGGAGTGTGGCCTTGACAGGAAAGGGTGGGTCATAGTTAAACTAGGGGGTGCATGAGTTTAGTCAGGCCTAGGGCAGCACAAAACCTAAATACACTACTGGGTACAATGTACCCCATACTCATTCAGCTAGGGTGGGGGGCCAGGATCTGGGAGCCCCCTTATTAAAGATTCTGATAAGCCCCCTGCCCGCAGACCCCGACAACCAACGGCCAGGGTTGTCGGGAAGGGGCCCTTGTCCTCATCAACATGGGGGGAAGGTGCTTTAGGATGGGGGGGCGCAGGGCCCCCTGCCCCAAAGCACCCACCCCCCCCCATGTTGAGGGCATGCGGCCTGGTACGGTTCAGGAGGGGGGGGCGCTTGCTCGTCCCCACCCCCTTTCCTGACCTGCCAGGCTGCGTGCTCGGGTAAGGGTCTGGTATGGATTTTGGGGTACTGTTCCACCATGCCCCTGGCGGTGACATTGTAAGGGGCGGGGTCACCGGATGACATCACCCCCTGACCCCGCCCCATGCCTATATAAGCCGTTGCGCACCGCGCACATGGCATTACAGCAGGAGAGAGCGCTGAGTCAACATCGGAAGAAGAGCAGAGGGAAGAAGACGACGGAGAAACGGAGAAGACCGGGCAAGAGCTAGCAAAAGAGCGGGCAAAAGAGCAGAAGAACCGGAGAGCATGGAGAAGAGACCGGAGAGAGTGGAGAAGTCGGAAGAGACCCCCGAAGTCAGAAGAGATCCCCGTAGCTGCCTAATAAATCACTTTAAAAACCTGTGTAGTGTTTTATTTTTGACACTTTTTATTCCAGGTGAATAGGTATGGGTACAATATACCCCATACTCATTCACATAGGGTGGGGGTCCGGGATCTGCGGGCCCCCTTATTAACCACTTCTTGCCCAGTCAATAGCAAATTGACGTCCGGGAAGTGGTTCTGTTATCCACACTGGACGTCATATGACGTCCTGCGGGATAACAGCCGCCGCGCGCCCGGGGGGCGCGCATCGCGCCGATCGGTGGAGCGGTGGGTCAGTCTGACCCACCGCTACACTGATCTCGGTAAAAAGCCTCCGTCGGAGGCTTTTTACCATGTGATCAGCCGTGTCGAATCACGGCTGATCAGGAAGTAAACAGGAAGAGCCGTTGATCGGCTCTTCCTCACTCGCGTCTGACAGACGCGAGTAGAGGAGAGCCGATCGGTGGCTCTCCTGACAGGGGGGTTTGCGCTGATTGTTTATCAGTGCAGCCCCCCCTCGGATACCCACACTGGACCACCAGGGAAGCCCCCAAGGACCACCAGGGAAGCCCTAAGCATGTGGATGGCCCCCATGGCCATCCACATGTAGTAAAAAAAAAATATATATAAAAAAAATATGCCAATCAGTGCCCACACATGGGCACTGACTGGCACGATCATACAAAGAAACAAATGTGTGGTGGCTGGCATTGCTAGGCAGCAGTGTCACCAGTGCCACCTACTAGTGTCCATGAGTGCCACCTATCAGTGCCCATCCCTGCCCATCTGTGCCGCCTATGGGTGCCCATCAGTGCCGCATACCAGTGCCACATATCAGTGCCTATCAGTGCCCATCATCAGTGCCACCTCATCAGTGCCACCTCATCGGTGCCCATCAGTGTCGCCTTATCAGTGCCGCCTTATCAGTGCCCGTCATTGAAGTAGAAAAGGTACTTATTTACAAAAAAAATTAACAGAAACAAAGAAAAACATAGTTTTTTTTTTTAAATTTTCGCTCTTTTTTTATTTGTTGCGCAAAAAATAAAAATCGCAGAGGCGATCAAATACCACCGAAAGAGAGCTCTGTTTGTGGGAACAAAATGATAAAAAATTTGTTTGGGTACAGTGTAGCATGACCGCGCAATTGTCATTCAAATTGCGACAGCGCTGAAAGCTCAAAATTGGCTTGGGCAGGAAGCTGTATAAGTGCATGGTATTGAAGTGGTTAAAGGCGGCTCCCAGATTACGATAAGCCCCCCGCCCGCAGACCCCTACAACCAACGGCCAGGGTTGTCGGGAAGGGGCCCTTGTCCTCATCAACATGGGGGCAAGGTGCTTTGGTGTGGGGGGGCGCAGGGCCCCCCATCCTAAAGCACCCACCCCCAATTTTGAGGGCATGCGGCCTGGTACGGTTCAGGAGGGGGGGGGCGCTCGCTCGTCCCCACCCTCTTTCCTGACCTGCCGGGCTGCGTGCTCGGATAAGGGTCTGGTTTGGATTTTAGGTGGGACCCCCATGCCATTTTTTCGGCGCGGGGGTTCCCCTTAAAATCCGAACCAGACCGAAGGGCCTGGTATGCTCATGAAGGGGGAACCCATGCCGTTTTTGTTTTTTTTTAAATTGGCGTGGAGTTCCCCCTAATTATTGGGGATCAAAGTCGCGTCCCTGGTCATTGAAGTCGTAGGGCAAAGTCGGATCCACAGTCGTATGACTTTCTTGTCAAAATCGCGGCCGCAAAATGGCTGCAAAATCGCGCTACTTTGGAGTAGCACAAGTGTGAAAGGGGCCTTAGACAGATTTGTGAACAATATTTGAGTGAAATAGGCCTTTTGTGTACATAGAAAAAGTTGTAGATCTTTAAGTTCAGCTCATGACAAAAAGGGGCAAACACAAAAGTGTTGCGTTTATAATTTTGCTCAGTGTATATATATATATATATATATATCAAATGCAACACAGTTGGCAGCATTGAATAGTTAAAGAGAAGTCTGGCCCTTCTAGTGATTCAGGAACAGATAATAAGCTGTCCATACACAGCTCTAGTTTTAGCCAGATTCTGCTGAATCAGCCAAAATTTAAACCATCCAGCTCAATAAAAGTCGATTTAGAAATCAAAGGAGCCAAGTGGAAAATGATCAGCCGACCAGTAACTGCATCCTGCCAGATGTAGTCACTGTTTTTCTATTCAGACAGCCGTGGGTGCTGCGGCTGTCTAAATACAGCAGGTGGCGGAGCAGATTCCTCCATGCACACTGCTTAGCGTGGATGGAGAAGTCTGTTTATTCTTTCTCATTCAGCATGCGGGCTGAACGACAGAAATCCAATAGTGAATGCCTATTCCAGCGTGTTATTTTCTAATTTACTGACCAGTATACTTGCACAGTATGGTACACCTACATCCTACCTTGCTGTCCTCCAGTGATTGTGGGTCCAGAATCCTGTCATTCCTTCATCCTGGTCAGCAATGGTACAGCCCTCCTTTATATTAGTGTCCACTCACTTAATTGAAGTTTTGTACGATTTTCTGCAGTCAATGGCGGTTGATTTACTAAAAGCAAATAGACTGTGCACTTTAGAAGTGCAGTTGCTCCAGAGCTTAGTAAATTCAGCAGACTCACAAAGTGCCCCTGGGCAGGACTGCAGCCATTGCCAGTTATTCTTTGCTTTGCTTCTTCCGCTCTTGAACACCTTGAAGGGTATGTTCATTCTGAACGCAGGTTTAAAATCGTGCGAGTTCAGCTGAACTCGCACGATTTTAAACCCGCATTTCAGTGCGAGTTCGGGGGCGATTTGAAAGACATCTGTGCGGGTTCATCCACTGATGTCTATTGTAATTGCCCCCGAAGTCGCCAAAAGTAGATTGCAGGAACTTCCGATTGGGACAGTGCCGTTGCCGGCAATAGGCTACGATTTGACATGTCAAATCGCGCTGATGTGAATGGGGCGAAAGGCATAGTATAAAGGTGGGGCTAATTTCTCTCTCAATGACCAAGCCTTTCTGTGATTTGAATTGGGTGGTCTTGAAGCATATAATTGGTGTCTGTAGAGACACACCCATGGGCGGAGCTGGGAACACCTATTCTTAAGAATCACCAGGTCACGTGCTTGTGGTGCAGAACCCCAGAGAATTTCCCACTTAAGAGAGATTTGCACAGGGGATGGAACAATGAAAAACAGAAACCTGTAACCATGTATAATGTATATATTTTTAACTTTTATAAACCAGAGAAGCATGCCATTATATTGCTAGATTTTGGAGTTTAACTGGAGATATCCTTTAAATTGCATAGACAAAGAATTACTTTGGTATTCGGAGTAAAACAGTATTACGCAATGTGGATTTAGCTCTGATCATTTGTGTTGTTTGCAGACGTTCTACTCCAAGCAAGCATTGAACGGTCACGCTCGTATTCATGCAGGGACGAGTGTTCACAGCAAAGTGTTCTCAGCGGCTGGCGTAAGCAGACAGAAGTCCGGCACACAGACTGGATACTGTTCTGTGAAGAGCTCCCCTGCACACAGCACCACCAGCGGAGAAACCGACACGTCTGTGTTCCCCTGTAAAATCTGCGGCAAGTAAGGAAGAGTCTTATAATGATATTTCCATTCCTTAAAGGATGTATGTCAAAAGGGAAGTTTGCAGTTTAAAGCGGAGGTTCTGCGGTGCATACTTTTTTTTTTATATTCATTCTATGCTAAAACGTTAGCAATGTAATTACTCACGTCTGCGGCACTTTAAAACACCCCCCGTCCGTTTTGCGGTAAAAAAAGAGTTTATAAAACTCTTCCTGCTTTTGCCATTTTGCTTGTGGGCATCTTGAAGCCCACAAGCATATCCTTCCAGGTAGAGATGAATGCTTCTCTCCCGGCATTCATCTCCGGATCTCGAGCACGCGCAGTGTTGACGGCGAGCAGCGCCGTCAACACTTACTGGTTTCCATCACAACGGGTGCATAATGGCAAAATACACCTGCGTGCCCTTATCTAAAATGGCGGAATTGGATCCGCCCTTGTCATGTGACCGGCTAGACGAGTCACGTGACGATATATGAATGGAAGGAGGTTACATATTACTCCTCCGAAGCAGGGCAATTTGCTCCCAGGAGCCTCTGCGATATTAGGAGCAGAGGAAAGGACACGCCTACTCCCGCGGGAGGAAATCCCAGAAGTAGCAGTAACGAAATAACATCTAAAGAAAACTACTGAGAAAAAAAAAAAGTTAGTGCACTTTTTATTTATGTGATAAGAGGGACTGCTTTTGTTAAACTTAAATTTGTGGGTGAACCTCCGCTTTAACTTAACCACTTTAAGACCAGGCCTTTTTCTGACATTTGTTGTTTGTTTGTAAAAATCTGTATTTTTTGCTAGAAAATTACATAGAACCCCCATATATATGTTTTTTTAGCAGAGATCCTAGAGAACAAAATTACCGTTGTTGCAATATTTTATGTCATACTGTATTTGCGCAACGGTCTTTCAAACGCAATTCTTTTGAAAGAAATACTTTTTAATGAATAAAATAAGATATAAACAATAAAGTTAGCCCAATTTTTTTGTATATTGTGAAAGATGATGTTACGCAAAGTAAATAGATACCTAACATGTCATGGTTTAAAATTGCGCACGCTCGTGAAATAGTGACAAACTACGGTCCTTTTAAATTTCAATAGGCGATGCTTTAACCACTTAAGGACCGAGCCTCTTTTTCAGACTCGGTGTTTACAAGTTAAAAACAATTTTTTTTTGCTAGAAAATTACTTAGAACCCCCAAACATTATACATTTTTTTTTCTAACACCCTAGAGAATAAAATGACGGTCATTGCAATACTTTTTGTCACACCGTATTTGCGCAGCGGTCTTACAAGCGCACTTTTTTTGGAAAAGATCACTTTTTTTAATTAAAAAATAAGACAACAGTAAAGTTAGCCCAATTTTTTAATGTTCCGCTGAGTAAATTGACACCCAACATGTCACGCTTCAAAATTGCGCCCGCTCGTGGAATGGCATTAAACTTTTACCCTTAAAAATCTCCATAGGCGACGTTTAAAAAATTCTACAGGTTGCATGTTTTGAGTTACAGAGGAGGTCTAGGGCTAGAATTATTGCTTTCGCTCTAACGATTGCGGCGATACCTCACATGTGTGGTTTGAACACTGTTTTCATATGCGGGCGCTGCTCAGTTAAGCGTTCGCTTCTGCGCGCGAGCTCGTCGGGACGGGACGCTTTAAAAAATTTATTTTTTTCTTATTTATTTTACTTTATTTTATTTAGTTTTACATTGTTTTAAAAAAAAAAAAATTTGGCTCACTTTTATTCCTATTACAAGGGATGTAAACATCCCTTGTAATAGAAAAAAGCATGACAGGTCCTCCTAAATATGAGATCTGGGGTCAAAAAGACCACAGACCTGATATTTAGACTAAAATGCAATAAAAAATAAAAATAAATACATTTTGTCATTTGAAAAAATGACAAAAAAAAATGGCCCTTTAAGAGCTATGGGCGGAAGTGACGTTTTGACGTTGCTTCCGCCCCGCTATGGTATGGAGACGGGTGGGGGCCACCTTGCCCTCACTCGTATACGGATAGGACCCGATCGCCTCCGCCGATACTGACGGCTCCGGTAAGTGGCGGAGGGTGCGGGAGAGCGGCGGGAGGCCCCTTTTCAGCCGCCGATAATGGTGATCTCGCGGCGAATCCGCTGCAGAGACCACCATATTCGTAAACCGGACTGCCGCCTGCAGAGATGGATACCTGGGTTATGGCAGCAGGAGCGAGAGAGGACATATATAGTCGTGCTGCGGTCCGGAAGTGTTTTTTTTTTTTTTTTTTTACAGGCTACCTGTTTAGAGTTACAGAGGAGGTCTAGTGCTAGAGTTATTGCTCTCGCTCTAACGATCGCGGCGATACCTCACATGTGTGGTTTGAACACTGTTTTCATATGCGGGCGCTGCTCAGTTAAGCGTTCGCTTCTGCGCGCGAGCTCGTCGGGACGGGACGCTTTAAAAAATTTATTTTTTTCTTATTTATTTTACTTTATTTTATTTAGTTTTACATTGTTTTAAAAAAAAAAAAATTTGGCTCACTTTTATTCCTATTACAAGGGATGTAAACATCCCTTGTAATAGAAAAAAGCATGACAGGTCCTCCTAAATATGAGATCTGGGGTCAAAAAGACCACAGACCTGATATTTAGACTAAAATGCAATAAAAAATAAAAATAAATACATTTTGTCATTTGAAAAAATGACAAAAAAAAATGGCCCTTTAAGAGCTATGGGCGGAAGTGACGTTTTGACGTTGCTTCCGCCCCGCTATGGTATGGAGACGGGTGGGGGCCACCTTGCCCTCACTCGTATACGGATAGGACCCGATCGCCTCCGCCGATACTGACGGCTCCGGTAAGTGGCGGAGGGTGCGGGAGAGCGGCGGGAGGCCCCTTTTCAGCCGCCGATAATGGTGATCTCGCGGCGAATCCGCTGCAGAGACCACCATATTCGTAAACCGGACTGCCGCCTGCAGAGATGGATACCTGGGTTATGGCAGCAGGAGCGAGAGAGGACATATATAGTCGTGCTGCGGTCCGGAAGTGTTTTTTTTTTTTTTTTTTTTACAGGCTACCTGTTTAGAGTTACAGAGGAGGTCTAGTGCTAGAGTTATTGCTCTCGCTCTAACGATCGCGGCGATACCTCACATGTGTGGTTTGAACACTGTTTTCATATGCGGGCGCTGCTCAGTTAAGCGTTCGCTTCTGCGCGCGAGCTCGTCGGGACGGGACGCTTTAAAAAATTTATTTTTTTCTTATTTATTTTACTTTATTTTATTTAGTTTTACATTGTTTTAAAAAAAAAAAAATTTGGCTCACTTTTATTCCTATTACAAGGGATGTAAACATCCCTTGTAATAGAAAAAAGCATGACAGGTCCTCCTAAATATGAGATCTGGGGTCAAAAAGACCACAGACCTGATATTTAGACTAAAATGCAATAAAAAATAAAAATAAATACATTTTGTCATTTGAAAAAATGACAAAAAAAAATGGCCCTTTAAGAGCTATGGGCGGAAGTGACGTTTTGACGTTGCTTCCGCCCCGCTATGGTATGGAGACGGGTGGGGGCCACCTTGCCCTCACTCGTATACGGATAGGACCCGATCGCCTCCGCCGATACTGACGGCTCCGGTAAGTGGCGGAGGGTGCGGGAGAGCGGCGGGAGGCCCCTTTTCAGCCGCCGATAATGGTGATCTCGCGGCGAATCCGCTGCAGAGACCACCATATTCGTAAACCGGACTGCCGCCTGCAGAGATGGATACCTGGGTTATGGCAGCAGGAGCGAGAGAGGACATATATAGTCGTGCTGCGGTCCGGAAGTGTTTTTTTTTTTTTTTTTTTACAGGCTACCTGTTTAGAGTTACAGAGGAGGTCTAGTGCTAGAGTTATTGCTCTCGCTCTAACGATCGCGGCGATACCTCACATGTGTGGTTTGAACACTGTTTTCATATGCGGGCGCTGCTCAGTTAAGCGTTCGCTTCTGCGCGCGAGCTCGTCGGGACGGGACGCTTTAAAAAATTTATTTTTTTCTTATTTATTTTACTTTATTTTATTTAGTTTTACATTGTTTTAAAAAAAAAAAAATTTGGCTCACTTTTATTCCTATTACAAGGGATGTAAACATCCCTTGTAATAGAAAAAAGCATGACAGGTCCTCCTAAATATGAGATCTGGGGTCAAAAAGACCACAGACCTGATATTTAGACTAAAATGCAATAAAAAATAAAAATAAATACATTTTGTCATTTGAAAAAATGACAAAAAAAAATGGCCCTTTAAGAGCTATGGGCGGAAGTGACGTTTTGACGTTGCTTCCGCCCCGCTATGGTATGGAGACGGGTGGGGGCCACCTTGCCCTCACTCGTATACGGATAGGACCCGATCGCCTCCGCCGATACTGACGGCTCCGGTAAGTGGCGGAGGGTGCGGGAGAGCGGCGGGAGGCCCCTTTTCAGCCGCCGATAATGGTGATCTCGCGGCGAATCCGCTGCAGAGACCACCATATTCGTAAACCGGACTGCCGCCTGCAGAGATGGATACCTGGGTTATGGCAGCAGGAGCGAGAGAGGACATATATAGTCGTGCTGCGGTCCGGAAGTGTTTTTTTTTTTTTTTTTTTTACAGGCTACCTGTTTAGAGTTACAGAGGAGGTCTAGTGCTAGAGTTATTGCTCTCGCTCTAACGATCGCGGCGATACCTCACATGTGTGGTTTGAACACTGTTTTCATATGCGGGCGCTGCTCAGTTAAGCGTTCGCTTCTGCGCGCGAGCTCGTCGGGACGGGACGCTTTAAAAAATTTATTTTTTTCTTATTTATTTTACTTTATTTTATTTAGTTTTACATTGTTTTAAAAAAAAAAAAATTTGGCTCACTTTTATTCCTATTACAAGGGATGTAAACATCCCTTGTAATAGAAAAAAGCATGACAGGTCCTCCTAAATATGAGATCTGGGGTCAAAAAGACCACAGACCTGATATTTAGACTAAAATGCAATAAAAAATAAAAATAAATACATTTTGTCATTTGAAAAAATGACAAAAAAAAATGGCCCTTTAAGAGCTATGGGCGGAAGTGACGTTTTGACGTTGCTTCCGCCCCGCTATGGTATGGAGACGGGTGGGGGCCACCTTGCCCTCACTCGTATACGGATAGGACCCGATCGCCTCCGCCGATACTGACGGCTCCGGTAAGTGGCGGAGGGTGCGGGAGAGCGGCGGGAGGCCCCTTTTCAGCCGCCGATAATGGTGATCTCGCGGCGAATCCGCTGCAGAGACCACCATATTCGTAAACCGGACTGCCGCCTGCAGAGATGGATACCTGGGTTATGGCAGCAGGAGCGAGAGAGGACATATATAGTCGTGCTGCGGTCCGGAAGTGTTTTTTTTTTTTTTTTTTTTACAGGCTACCTGTTTAGAGTTACAGAGGAGGTCTGGTGCTAGAGTTATTGCTCTCGCTCTAACGATCGCGGCGATACCTCACATTTGTGGTTTGAACGTTGTTTACATATGTGGGCGCGACTTACATATGCGTTTGCTTCTGTGCGCGAGCACAGAGAGATAGAGTACTTTAAAAAAAAAAGATTTTTATTATTATTCATTTTACTTTTTATTTTTACACTGTCCTTTTATTTATTTATTTCTTAACACTTTTATTCCTATTACAAGGAATGTAAACATCCGTTGTAATAGAAATAAGCATGACAGGTCCTTTTTAATGAGAGATCTGGGGTCAAAAAAAAACCAAATCTCTCATTTACCTTTTAAAGCAAAATCATTTTTTATTTTTTTTGACATTTTGACTTTAAAGCGGAGCTCCAGGCTCCTTCAGAAAAGATTAAAACTCAGCAGCTACAAATACTGTAGCTGCTGACTTTTAATATTAGGACACTTACTGTACCTGTCCACAAATCCAGCGGTGTCTTCACCCGAGCCGATTTTTTCAATCAGCTCTCGGGTGGTGCTGCTTTGCGGCTTCACAGCCGGCTCTCTACTGTGCATGCGCAAAGCGCGCTGTGCTTTGTAAATGGCCCGGTGGCAGGGGGAAGGAGGAGGGGGGACGAACCAAAACCAGGTACCCACTCCCCCCCCCCGAAAGGGTCCAGATGTGGCACCGGGAGGAAGTAAAAAAGCGGAGCTTCCCCTATTGGGTGGAGCTTTGCTTTAATAGAAAAAAAAGAATGTTGATGGCCCAGAATCGAAAGTGACGTCAGAGGTCGCTCCGGTCTGCCAAGGGCATAGAGCCAAGTGAGGGCCATCTTGTAAGTTTGAAGAGAGACAGCGCACACAACTGGGAACTCCCAGTCCAATTTGCAAGATCCTTTTCAGGTGCTCAGGTGTCCTTACACACTACAGCAGAAACAAGCAAAAGGATTGCGCCTGCAACACTATAGTCCATATAGCGATTTAGTTGGTTACAAAAAGTGACAAACAAGACAGCTGAAGCGTTTCGGCAACAGCTTTAGTCGTAAAATTTGCCACGACTAAGGCTGTTGTGGGTAAGCTCCTGTGTTGGTGCTTACCTGATTGGATGACATCACTGCTCCTCGCATGTGACAATGTTTGGACGTAGTGATTGGCTGCTCGGGTCTTAGCACTGTCCAGTGGGAGAGGTCATATTCTCCTCCATCCCCCAAAGCCCCACTCCAGCAGGGCAACTTAACAAGGGCTCCAGCAGAGCATGGAGCCTGCATGTGACCCAATCATAATAGTTTCCCATGGAACTCCCTACCTTAGGTCTCCCCTCCCTATGGCATAGAACGTCAGCTGACCTTCATGAACAAAGTGCCATTGCACTAGCTATAGGTAGTAAAATGATAATGAGAAGCTTTCTTGTTCCCCATTCTCTCCAGGGTCTTCTACAAGATCAAGAGCCGCAATGCACATATGAAGACTCACAGGCAACAGGAGGAGCAACAGAAACAAAAGGCTCAGAAAGCCGCCGTGGCAGCTCAAATGGCTGACACTATTGCCAGAACCCCTAGAAGGACTACTGTGCCCGCTGATGGCATCATGCTGTTTGACCACTTCAGTCTTCTTAAACCCACTGAGGAGGATTTTGATGATGACGTGGCCCAGGATCTACAGGATGTCTTGGAGGAGACAGAGGTGATGCACTCTTATCTATTACTGGACGACGAGGATGTGGATCTCCTGCAGGATGGTGCTGACTTGTAACCTGCTGTCATGGCTGGTGATCAAAGCATAATGGGACTTGTTATCAGGGTGTCTTGTACCTCCTTCATTGAGCGGATTATACACATGGACACGTGGGACTTGTCATCAAGGTGTCTTTTACTTGTACCTCCTTCATTGAGCGGATTATACACATTTCCACTGAGGAATCTGCAGTGGTATACATTGCAAAGATCTGTTTGGGTGCCTTATTGCCACTAACATAAACTAATCGTCTGGTGACTATGACGAGCAGTTTGGTGTTTTATGGTATGGACTGTTCCATTTTATGCTTTGCATAGAAAACGTATTCTTTATTAAAATGGTTTTAATTGTTTACACCCAGTTGAAATCAGTTGTATAGATGTAGAACTTGTATATGTCCCCGTCTAGCAGGACGGTTTTTGCAATAGACACAAGGATAGGGTTTCTTAAAATGGCAGCACTTTGACTAAGCTATGGGGCTAATTGGGTTGATCGGGGCAGGTAAGGGTGTTCAGTCTAGTTCCATGGCCTTGATGTGTGATGCTGTCTTTGGAGGAGCAGCGGAATAACATAATCTTTCTGTGTTACTCTGCCACCATGTCTTGGGGTGTGCACACACATGCGTTAATATTTTTCTTTTACAGCTTGGCAAGCACAGTAGAAAGATAGGCCTGCATGTAAGATGCACCTGTCGGAACCTTATGATGCCTTTTGTTACCCTTTTTTAGCCAGAGAGCCCACTTCTGTGCTCCCCTCTGTGACAAGAATAGACAACTCTTAGGTTTTGATGCCCTTGATATCCCTATGGGAATGCTCTTATTGAGAGCGCTGCTCACATTGGTTGCAGGATTGAAGTCAGGAAAATCAAGCCCCTTGTAGCAAATTAAACTAGTAACAGAGGGGTGCCTATAAGAGGGTTTTCTGGTTAATTACCTTATGGTGACTGCTTTTAGGGAGGACCTTTATACTATGAAAAAGTTTAAACTGGCTTCCACATTCACTTTAAGGATATGTAGGGCTCCATCTCAGTATGCATTATGGTGCTTTGATTGTTCTCCAATGACTGCCTAAGGGCGCTCGTTAAAGAAACCATTGAAAAATTAAAGATGGGCAAATAATTCCCTGTAAAAAAGAGCTTTTATAATTACTTATCCTGCCACCTGCACCATCAGCCTTGGTTGTCTTCAAGAGCTACAATACCCGGAGAATCCTCTTCATCCAACTCACTTCCAGATGCAGGGCCACTAATAGGGAGGTAGAGCTGACCCTCCGTCAGTTCACCAGGGGACAGAGAGGGGACTCTTTGAATATCTTTGGGCATCCACAGTTCTCCCAAAGGCCATGGCTCCCCACAATAAATAGAGGAGGACAGAGAGGGGACTCTATGAATACCTTTGGGCATACACAGTAATCCCAAGGGCCATGGCTCCCAGGGAACTTTTTATTCATTTTCCAGAACAGACAGAACAATTCTTCATGCCGTGGCTCCTGACAATTAAATTAAAGTTCTGCCGAACCTCTTCCTCTATGTCAATCTGCCAGGGTAGACCGGATTACCTCCTTAGGATCCATTGACAGTGGGAGGCTGTCATACATAAAAGCGGTATAAATCCCACTTCCATATATGATGTTTGCCCCCCGCAAAACAGGGGGCTAAATGGGCAGTAGTTTGGGTGTTTGTCCAAACGAGCAAACAGCAAAGGTTTGGTCTAAACCTAGGTTCAGACTGAGCCATGGGCTCATTCCTACTCAATGGGGAAAGCAGGCCTTATAATGCAGGCCGTAGGGGGTTTACACAATTTCTAATTGCCAGCTGAGCGATGTGGTTCCTTCCACGGGCCCCTACGTCATTGTAGGACAGAGTAATGATGTAGGCCAGTGGAAGACAAGGAATCCCAAACTCTTGAAAAGGTATCAGATAAGGCACTCTGGAGACCATAGGTCAGTGATGGTGAACCTTGGCACCCCACATGTTTTGGAACTACATTTCCTATGATGCTTATGCACTCTGCAGTGTAGTTGAGCATCATGAGAAATGTAGTTCCAAAACATCTGGGGTGCCAAGGTTCGCCATCACTGCCCTAGGTCTTGAAGAGAGTGTATACTGACATTGTAGGTGGCAGGGTGGGCAATTATTTACAGTTAGTTCAATCAGAAAGAGATATGTACATTAATATAGAGAATGCAAAGATGAATCAAGTCTAAAAATATAGGTCCAAGTGCTGATGACCAGATAAATGACGGACGCTATGGGGTAGATTTACTAAAACTGGTGCACACAGAATCTGGAGCAGCTGTGAATAGTAGAAATCAATTAGCTTCTAGGTTTAATTGTCAAAGCTTATGTGAACAAGCTGAAGTTAGAAGCTGATTGGTTACTATGCACAGCTGAACCAGATTCTGTGTGCACCAGTTTAGTAAATCCCCCGCAATGTTTTATGTCATATAAACAGCTCTTCTTTATAGGGGAACCTTAATTGCTCATTACATTTTTTTTGACTGTTGCTTTAAAACTGAATTCCAGGTACTTTGGTCCAACTTAGACCAATGTAAATATGTATGTGCCGTACCTGTGTGATCCCTGTGAAAGCTGGAAATCACTGTAGCAGGCACTGCTACTAAAGCGAGTGCTGCTGGCTTCCGGGTCCAAGCTGAACCAATGTAACTGTAAAAATTGCCATAACTGGAAATAATCTTTAAGGAGCACCGCAGTCAGAGGAACTTGTTATTGCACAGGATTATTTTCTACTGCAGGTGGTAGGGCAGGTGAGTATACCACCTCTTTAAAAGGGAATCTTAATTGATCAGTTTTAATTTTGCAATAGGGTGGTATTTGCAACCTCTAGCACATGAGAAATGAATAATTACGGGTGACACTTGAATGTGGAGCATTTCTTGCTCGTATTGACCCTTTAGGGTCAGCCTAAGCAACCTTAGCCTAACAGCCTAAAAATGGCAAGCACCTCCGGGTGTGGATGCAGTGGGTGCCCACTGGGCTTTCATGCAATTCTCTCAGCAACCTGCATTTTGCTATTCTCAGAAATATGTAGCAAGCAATTTATCCATTTTGTGGTAAATCAATGCAAAAGTCTAGGGAAGAACAAACGAAACTGACTTTTACAAGGAAGAAGCAATAAATTAGGAAGCCTGTGACTGCCAATGTGTTCATAAATAAGCAGAATACTCAAGAACATGTGTACAGTACAGGTCAGTAGCTTTGCTCAAAGAGACTAATTCTTCCTAAAATCAAGGGATCAGGAAGGGGGCGCTCTAGGGGGAGTGTTGCACTGATGCAGGCAGGGTTTAGGCAGCATCAGAGCATCCATGTCCTCTCACTCATCAGTCAAGTCTGATCCCTTGCATTCAGTAAAAGGTTTATTCCCAATATATTTCTGTGCAAAACTAATATAGCTCACATCTGCTAGCCTGCAATCCAAAACCAAAGAGCTGGTGGAGATCTCCTTTAACTTGTGATGGTCTTGTCATTAAGAAGAGAACTTCTTGGATCCTAATGATAATTCCTGAGTTCACTAATTGAAAGGCCTATTATGGTAACCAGTTCATCAGAACACAAAGAAAAAGAGGTGGGAATTATGAACACAGCTTTTGGATGGGTTGCATTAGTTGGAGGATTTGCTGCAAAGGGTATTGTACAACGTTTGAAGCAAATTGATGGAATATGGGAATCTATTATTGCAATGTTTGTATGAACATGTATGTTTATGAGGGTATTTTGTTATACTGTTTGTTTGTATACTGTCTGTAATTTAGTATATGTGTCATTGATGCAGGCTGTCCAATATGAAAGGAAACCTGTCACAAGAGAAGACTGGCAGCTGCTACTGCTGACCTGTCGAGCTCCAGGAGGCCCCTACTATTCCGGTCTTCCGCGGGTTACTGAAGACTTGGCTTTTCACACAAGCCTTCCCTGCGTAGCCTCTCTCTTTCACCCATTCTGCCGCTCTGTGCTGCTTCTGGTTCCTGGGTCCTCTTTTCCCAGGAACTCTGCTATGCGCGTCGGGACCCTTCGGGGTAAGACCGCGCTATATTAAGATACCTCTCAACTCAACTCAACTCAACTCTCCTTTAGAAAATGCTAGTTTATTGGAAATCATGATAACCTTCCTTCAGAATTTGGGTATCTGCCCCATACAAGTGTGCGGGAAAGGAGTCTTGATTTCTCTTATTTTCTTCTGATAATTGTTCAAGGCCAGTTAGTTAGGATGCATTGATATCAGTGGTGTCAGCTTAAAAGCCAGGTAATTAGCATTTTCAAAACTGGGTCAGCAATGGCAGTCAAATTTTTTTGTGTCAGGTTTACTTTAAAGTGAACCTGACCTGGCCTAATACATTTAAAAGGTAACAGTAGTGATGAAAGTTTGCACCTCGTCGTATCTACAAATAGCTCTGGTAAATTCATTGCTGCATCTTTATGAAGACGCTCAATATATTCCCGTTGCACAATTTCCTGGACACACCTGAAGTAGAGGGGGTGCTCTATAGACTACTGGCAGGTTGATCGATAACAGCATAGATAAGAACATTTGATGAAGAGGTCCTGCATGGCCTTGATACGTTGCACCTGCACTTTTTGGGATCAGTCTAAAATACAACTGTCTTCATAAATAAGACCACATGTCACCAGCACACCTTGGATCCATAATCAGCATTCCAAACATTTATTTAAAGTGCTCACGACACTATAAGTGCAGGTGCAACATTTCAAGGCCACAGAGGACCTCTTCGTCAAGCATGTGATGATGAGGTCCTGCGTGATCTTGAAACATTGAACCTGCACTTATTGTGATCAAGTCTAGAGTACCAGGCTCTCCATAAATAAGACCATGTGTTAGCAACACACATTGGATCCATAATCAATAGTCTATACATTTTTTTAAAGTGATTACATCACTATAAGTGCAGGTGCAACATTTCAAGGCCATATAGCACCTTTTGCCAGGCATGTGATGATGAAGAGGTCCTATGTGGTCTTGAAATGTTGAACTTGCACTTACTGTGATCAGTCTAGGATACAAGGTTCTCCACAAATAGGACCATATGTTGCCAGCACACCTTGGATCCATAGTCAGTAGTCCAAACATCTATTTAAAGTAATCACGATAAGTTAAGGTGTTTCAAGGCCACACAGGCCCTCGTCATCAGGCATGTTATGATGAAGAGGTCCTGTTTAGGTTCAAAACATTGCACATGCACTTATTGTAATCTGATCACTTTAAAGAAATGTTTGGACTATTGATTATGGATACAAGGTGTGTTGACGACCTATATTCTTATTTTTGGAGACCCTTGCATCCTGGACTGAGGCTGTTCAATTTCTGGGAACTAAGCCCCACCCCTGTCATTCAATTGTGCGTGCCACGTCACACTAGAGATTCCATTCTCATCAGCAACAGAATCGCTAAAAACTATAGAGAATATACCCATCTGCTTCCAAATGTGGCTTCTTCACTGGCTGGATGAGTCAGGCATCACTTCCACAAAGTACATATTTTGCAGCAGAACAAGGTTCTTCAAATGACGTTCAAAGGTTTTATTCAAAGTGATCACATCACAATAGAAGAGTGCAACATTTCAGGGCCACATGCCTAAGGAAGGGGTCCTGAGCAGCTTTGAAACATTGTGCTCTTCTGCTGTAATAAGGTCACTTTAAATCCGTGAAGTTTCCAGTCTCCAGCTGGCTGTTGCAGCAGCACTTGCTATCTTTAAAGTGGTTCTAAAGGCAGAAGTTTTTTTTTTACCTTAATGCATTTTCTGCACTATAATGGAAAAAAAAATTCTGCATGCCGCTCTCCCTCCCCTGCCCCCCCCCCCCTTTATACTAACCTGAGCTCAATCTCGATCCAGTCTTTTTGCACAGGAGCTGCAGCTCTCTCTGCTTTCTCTCTCCTCACTGGACAGAGAGGCAGCAGCAGGAGCCATTGGCTCCTGCTTCTGACAATCACAGCCAGGGAGCAGGGGACAGGCTGTGCTCTGTATGCCAATGGACACACAGAGAGTGGCTTGGGATCACAGCAAGCAGCTTCCTATGGCGGCACTCGGGAGGGGGGAGCAGCCAGGAGTGCCGGTGGGGGACACCAGAAGCGGAGGATCAGTGCTGCTCTATGCAAAACCATTGCACAGGGCAGGTATGACATTTTTTTATTTTATTTAGATTTACAATGGCTTTAAGCCAACCACAGGGACATATGCGATGGGAGTATTGACATCGGTATCACTCATAGAAATTCTGTGTAATAGGTCGTCAGCAAGGAAGCAAAGTCTCGCTAATCCAGCCAGCGAGGGAGCAGGAAACAGGTGAGTATTTCTCTACCCTGTTAGCCCCGTATACCGATCCTAGTGTGACTGTGGCCCAAAATGTTAGAACTGTGATAGGCACTGAAGGCTTCGGCATTCTACCATTGATGTAACAGGGGGTGAGAATTAATCTCAAACTGGTGAGAAGTAGAAGCCCTTGCATGGTTAGGCCCAAGGATCCATGGGGTGCCACAGGTGATGAAATGGAAGTGACACAAGTATTTACAGACTCAACAGGGTGCCTTTACTTTTACACTGTTGTTACCTTAAAGCGTTACTAATCCCATCAATTTAACTGTTTCCCAAAATAGTTACCTTCAAGGCATGCCGTGAATGCTAACTGTCACATTTCTTGTGCTCCCAATCAAACTGTCAAACCAACAAATGGTTGGCGTCATAACTGATCACATGAGCAGCACCATGACAACTGCAAATCAAACAGAGGCTAAGATGACAGCTTCCTTGCCTGTAAAGGATAGAATGGTTTAGTTTCACTTTAAGCAACATTATAAACCAGGTCAGGTTAATTTTATTTGTGCAGCTCCAAACAGCATGGAGATTCTCACTGTGAATGGTGTCGTGGCTTTCATATGCAACAATATTAGAATTTTCTGGAAAGCCGGTTAGGTTCAGTTTATAAAATGAATAAAATCTGCACTTCTGGGTTATTTTCTAACGTTTCTCAGCAGTTAACTAATGCTGCAAGTGACAGTTCGCATTGGCAAGGCATGGGGCTTCTAACCAGGGAAGCATTGTATGCGCTTGTCTGGAGACACAGTGGGGTTGATTTACTATAGGCCAGGGGTCTCAAACTGGCGGCACTCCAGCTGTTGTGAAACTACAAGTCCCATGAGGCATTGCGAGGCTGGCAGTTACAAGCATGACTCCCACAGGCAAAGGCATGATGGGATTTGTAGTTTCGCAACAGCTGGAGGGCCGCCAGTTTGAGACCCCTGCTATAGGCAAATAGACTGTGCACTTTGCAAGTGCAGTTGCGCCAGAACTTAGTAAATGAGCTAAAGCTTCACTTTGCAAAGAAAACCCAATCACATGCAAGGAAAATTTGAAAAAAAACAGCATTTCTGCATGCACTTGATTGTATGATAGATTCGATTGTAAGCTCTAAAGAGCAGGGCTCTCTGATTCCTATTGTATTAAAGTGTATTGTAGTTGTACGGTCAACCCTTAAATTGTAAAGCGCTGCATAAACTGTCAGCGCTATATAAATCCTGTATAATAATAATAATGGAAATCAGCAGAGATTTTGCTAATTTACTAAGCTCAGGGACAACTGTTTTTGCAGTGTGCAACTGCACTTTGCAAAGTGCATAGTCTATTTACCTTTAGTAAATCAACCCCAAAGACCCCTGTCTTCTGCAAGCATTGCTTTTCGTTTTCTTCATAAATCAATTTCTATTTTAATAAAATAACACTGTAACATTTTTTCCCAATAAAAATGTAAGATGAGCCCCTTTTCCATCCGCTAGCTTTTAGTTTGGAGCTTTTCCTTTTTTTTCTTTTTGCTTCATTCTGCATTGCACAAGATGGATTCATTTAATAACCCGGAAAAGTTCTGCTTCTGGATGAGTAGCCCGGAGCTCCCCTCCTACATACCAAGCTCTGAGAATTGAGAATGTATTTTATGATAAAATGAGCCTGTTTTGTGGTTGTATTTAATGGTTGTGTTATTTTACAGTGATAAGGTGTAAATATATATATTTTTTACGTTTTGGACTGTAAATTGTATTGAAACATGAAATAGCCATATGTATAGTTCTATAAGAAGAAATGTTAATTACTGCCTTTGAATTTTGGTTCTCTTTTGTCGACCACAACGTGTAAAGTGTTTTGGCGTCATCTTCCTTTTCTATCGTAAAATACAAGCTGGATTTCTGCCCAAAGCCTCAGAAGTGCACTTTGTACAAAGCCAAGCCTTATTGAACTAGATTGACCAGAAGAGGATGGTATTTGTTGTCCGGTTTGTAATGAAAATTTACACAATAAAAGACAATTGAGTTTCTAACAAAATAGATTTTATTTAGTTTTGTGAATACGTGACTTCTTTCAATCACTAAAGCTGGTGATAAACTTCTCTGTTACATAAACCACAATGCTTGATTCAGCCACTTGTCCATGTTTATACCAGGGCTGTACTGAAAGTAATGCGAGAGTGGGAATAACTTTTTTATTAATTACATAGGTCGTTCAAATTTTTATATGTAGCACTACCCCAGTAGGAGCTGCTGGTTATTTTTGGTCCTGCCGTTACCCCACAGTTGAACTTTTCAAAACTTGCTTGGCTCTAAATTGGGCAATGTGCCCACAGATGCATGCACCAGTCACTTAGTCTTTTTCCAATGCTTTTTATTCAACACAACTTGAAGCAGTAGAGGGATGGAGGGTTAGGGGAATTCAGATACCTTGTGTAGATCGCTGAGGAACTTGAGATCCTGGAGACAAGTACACTTTTTGTCACTGAATCTTGCTCACCCGGATAGGCCTCTCTCACCGGCCTAGCAGCCGGAATGATGCACGGACAAAAGTCTCTGCCACAGACTTGATGATAGTACTGACTGTTGAACAATCCTCTGCCACAGGATTCGGAAATCAGTAATTGCTTGAGCGAACACAACTACACAGTACCAAAGTCCTTTAAGCCAGGGGTCTCAAAGTACCGGCCCGCGGGCCATTTGCGGCCCGCGGACCGGTTATAAATGGCCCGCAGGCAGCGCAGGGGTGCCGCGGAAGGGGGGGCGCAAATTGGCAGTGTTCTACTGCCAGGCATGTACTGGCCGGAGATCCGCAGCGATTTACCCGTCAATCGCCTACTGCTGGCGCCTGACGGGTAGATCGAGATGCATGCAGAGTAGCGCAGGAAGCGTCTGTCATAAGTTCACTTCTCTCTCATGTCATACTGTTGCTCCCCAGCGGCCCCTCCTCTCTTCGTCCATCCCCATTTGCTTGTGACATCATCTGGGATGGACGAAGAGAGGAGGGGCCGCCGGGGAGCAACAGCGTGACATGAGAGAGAAGTGAACTTATGACAGACGCTTCCTGCGCTACTCTGCATTTGAAGAAAACGACAACAAGTAAATGCTGACCTGTGCCCCATGTACCCTGATTGTGCCCTGATGTGCCCCATGTACCCTAAATGTGCCCTGATGTGCCCCATGTACCGCGATTGTGCCCTGATGTGCCCCATGTACCCCGACTGTGCCCTGATGTGCCCCATGCACCCCGACTGTGCCCTGATGTGCCCCATGTACCCTGATTTGCCCCATGTACCCTGATTGTGCCCTGATGTGCCCCATGTACCCTGATTGTGCCCTGATGTGCCCCATGTACCCTGATGTGCCCCATGTACCCTGATTGTGCCCTGATGTGCCCCATGTACCCTGATTGTGCCCTGATGTGCCCCATGTACCCTGATTGTGCCCTGATGTGCCCCATGTACCCTGATTGTGCCCTGATGTGCTGGGCTCTGTGCCCTGATGTGCTGTGCCCTAATGGTGAGTGGTCAGTGTGCAGTGTAGTGGTCAGTGTGCAGTGTAATGTGAAGTGTAGTGGTCAGTGTGCAGTGTAGTGGTCAGTGTGCAGTGTAATGTGAAGTGTAGTGGTCAGTGTGCAGTGTAGTGGTCAGTGTGCAGTGTAGTGGTCAGTGTGCCGTGTAGTGGTCAGTGTGCCGTGTAGTGGTCAGTGTGCCGTGTAGTGGTCAGTGTGCCGTGTAGTGGTCAGTGTGCCGTGTAGTGGTCAGTGTGCAGTGTAGTGGTCAGTGTGCAGTGGTCAGTGTGCAGTGTAGTGGTCAGTGGGTAGTGGTCAGTGTGCAGTGTAGTGGTCAGTATGCAGTGGTCAGTGTGCAGTGTAGTGGTCAGTGTGTTGTGGTCAGTGTGCAGTGTAGTGGCCAGTATGCAGTGGTCAGTGTGCAGTGTAGTGGTCAGTGTGTTGTGGTCAGTGTGCAGTGTAGTGGTCAGTGTGCAGTGTAGTGGTCAGTGGTCAGTGTGTATTGTTCAGTGTGCAGTGTAGTGGTCAGTGTGCAGTGTAGTGGTCAGTGTGCAGTGTAGTGGTCAGTGTGCAGTGTAGTGGTCAGTGTAGTGGTCAGTGTGTAGTGTAGTGGTCAGTGTGCAGTGTAGTGGTCAGTGTGCAGTGTAGTGGTCAGTGTGCAGTGGTCAGTGTGCAGTGTAGTGGTCAGTGTGTAGTGGTCAGTGTGTAGTGGTCAGTGTGCAGTGGTCAGTGTGCAGTGTAGTGGTCAGTGTGTAGTGTAGTGGTCAGTGTGTAGTGTAGTGGTCAGTGTGTAGTGGTCAGTGTGCAGTGTAGTGGTCAGTGTGCAGTGGTCAGTATGCAGTGGTCAGTGTGCAGTGTAGTGGTCAGTGTGCAGTGGTCAGTGTGCAGTGTAGTGGTCAGTGTGTTGTGGTCAGTGTGCAGTGTAGTGGTCAGTGTGCAGTGGTCAGTGTGCAGTATAGTGTGTAGTGTAGTGGTCAGTGTGTAGTGTAGTGGTCAGTGTGCAGTGTAGTGGTCAGTGTGCAGTGTAGTGGTCAGTGTGCAGTGGTCAGTGTGTATTGTTCAGTGTGCAGTGTAGTGGTCAGTGTGCAGTGGTCAGTGTGTATTGTTCAGTGTGCAGTGTAGTAGTCAGTGTGTAGTGTAGTGGTCATTGTGTAGTGGTCAGTGTGTAGTGTAGTGGTCATTGTGTAGTGGTCAGTGTGCAGTGTAGTGGTCAGGTTTAATAATGCGTTTGCTGACACCAGTGCTGGGGGTTAATAGTGCGTCTGCTGACACCAGTGCTGCTGTTTTTGAAGTTTGAATGTTTGCATGCGGCCCCCCATGGGATATGAAAACTTGTCTTGTGGCCCTCAGGTAATTTGAGTTTGAGACCCCTGCTTTAAGCCATCCGGCAGTACTGTGAGGGAGATTGGTTAGAATGCGTCCTCCAATTGAGTCACCAGGCTCTTTTTGAGATACCAGCCTTTTGCTCGGTCCTCTCCAAGAAGAGTCCTCCCCTGGATCCTCCAATTGCTCGGCTTCTTCCCGCAGGCAAGACAGCACAGGACCATCCCTGAACCAGTAGGCCCTAGACAGACTTCTGGGTCTAAATGGTAACCAGTGAATACGCCCTTCCTATGTTCCCACCACTGCGCTTGTGAAATAAATACTAAACCTAAAAAAACAGCCACTATAAGTAACGTGAATATGTGAAATAGTAGACATGGGGGCCGTCGAAAAATTTGTTCCGTTCCGTTCCGTTTCGTATTAACAAAAATTCGTAATTCGTAATCCGTGTACGGAATTCAATTAGAATTCGTACGAAATACGAATTCCGTACGACACGTATAACGAACGATTCGACCGGAACGAACAAATGATTCGACCGGAAATGTACTTCCCCCACCCAATTCCAGCAGCAATCTTTTCTCTCTATAATGTCGAATCTTTTCTCTCTATAATGTCGAATTGGAACGAACGAATGATTCGACCGGAAATGTACTTCCCCCACCCAATTCCAGCAGCAATCTTTTCTCTCTATAATGTCGAATCTTTTCTCTCTATGTCGAATCTTTTCTCTCTATGTCGAATCTTTTCTCTCTATAATGTCGAATCTTTTCTCTATAATGTAGAATCGGAACGAACGAATGATTCGACCGCAAATGTACTTCCCCCACCCAATTCCAGCAGCAATCTTTTCTCTCTATAATGTCGAATCTTTTCTCTCTATAATGTCGAATCTTTTCTCTCTATAATGTCGAATCTTTTCTCTCTATAATGTCGAATCTTTTCTCTCTATACTGTAGAATCGGAACGAACAAATGATTCGACCGCAAATGTACTTCCCCCACCCAATTCCAGCAGCAATCTTTTCTCTCTATAATGTCGAATCTTTTCTCTCTATAATGTCGAATCTTTTCTCTCTATGTCAAATCTTTTCTCTCTATAATGTCGAATCTTTTCTCTCTATGTCAAATCTTTTCTCTCTATAATGTCGAATCTTTTCTCTCTATAATGTCGAATCTTTTCTCTCTATAATGTCAAATCTTTTCTCTCTATAATGTCGAATCTTTTCTCTCTATAATGTCGAATCTTTTCTCTCTATGTCAAATCTTTTCTCTCTATAATGTCGAATCTTTTCTCTCTATGTCAAATCTTTTCTCTCTATAATGTCGAATCTTTTCTCTCTATGTAGAATAATCTTGGACTAATAGAGTTAAGGTTAGTCACATTCGACCAAAAAATATTTACCTATCGCTTTGTCGAATTTTCATGTCTTATTTGGTAGTTTGAATTCGGATAATTTGGATACGAAATTTCGTACAAATTTTTCGAAATTTCGTATTTTGTACAGAATTGGTATTCGAAAAAATTCGTAATTCGGATTCGTACAAATGTACGAATTTCGAAAAATTCGTACGAATTTTCGATTCGTACGAAACTAACCGCACATGTCTATGAAATAGTGTTAAATCTAAAAAAGAAATAAACAGCAGTGCTAAAGCACAATATTACACAGTGTCTGTATCTGGCAGACTATAGGTAACAATGTCCTTAAAAAATTACACCCTGTGACATAAGTGAATATGTGCACAAGTAAATTAAAAATCAAGTCCACACAATGTATGATTAAATCCAGTGCATATGAACTCTTCCAATCTTCCACCACACCCAGTGTTCGGTGATCCCTCTCCCGTCAGATGTACACTCACCACAGCAAGTTGTGGGTCCGCCGCGACCAATACACTCGTTTATGGTGCAGTTTATGAGTTTGCTGTGGTTCAATGCTCAAAGTTTTTGAGGTTCATGTGAGTGCAATATTTAAAGTGTTTACAAGTGTGTCATTAAAACTGATTTTACATTACTACACATTTTTTACATATTTGCATGTGGAGCAATCCTATACTCATTTGGTTGGAATTTGGAAGATTGACTACACGATTTGTGAGATTTATTTTACGTTCACACGCCAAACACGAGAGTGTGAGGCAACTTGCTTTGGTGAGTGTACATCTGACGGGAGAGGAATCATTTTTTTTTTTTAAATCTCTTTATTAAATTTTCCTTTTTTCTTCACATATTACATCATACATTTTACATCTTATACATCCTATCTTCTTAAATTAATTATACATCCTCCATCATACATTTCACCTCTCACCCCGAACACATTCATTGTGTGGACTTGATTTTTCATTTACTTAGCTTGTGCACATATTCACTTATGTCACAGGGTGTAATTTTTTAAGGACATTGTTACCTATAGTCTGCCAGATACAGACACTGTGTAATATTGTGCTTTAGAGCTGCTGTTTATTTCTTTTTTAGATTTAACACTATTTCACAGACTTCTGGGCCTACCTAAAGAAACGTAGCCTCGGGCCAGCAGGGCCCCCGAGGCAGAAAAGGAGTTGTCACATACCTTAGGCCAGGCGGGCCATGAGGTCAGAGAGAGAGAGAAAAATGGCATCTGCCCCTTGAGTATCCTCTCCCAGAATGCACAGCGGTAGACCCCTCCCACTGGGCTGTTTCTGAGGAAAGGACACCCAATACACTCCAGCCTGTTGTATTTCCAACACTGGCCAGTGGTGACAACGACACCTACCGGCAACATTGGGAAATGCTCTCAACACAGCCAAAGCTGGAACAGAGGCTAATTTAGCCATAAACATTATATTCTGAACTATGTACAATTCAGATGACCCACTAAATTTACACAATAGCGCCTGGTCAACAGGAGCAGGGCACTACATATATGTTGTTAGAGTAACTCTTCTTCTTTTTTATTGCAGGTAAATAATTAATTCAGAGCAGAATCAATGTGCCGACCAGCGGTGTATCATCCAATATTCTATGGCTCCATTGTAACTGCCAGCTTCTTCTCCTCTCTCCTTCTGCTGGCTTTGGGTGCTGCAACAGAGCTACAGGGGGAGATAACTGTAAAAATAGATCCCCCCTGCTGCTCCAACCCTCCCTGTACTGCTCTGCTCCTCAGGGATTCCCTGGTGCCCCTTTCTGCAGCACTGCAGCCAGTTTCCCCTTCTCTCCCTCCCACCAGCTGCTGCTGGGGCGGGAGATTGGTGCAGTGTTCAAGAAAGGGGGTCTGGTAAATATGTCATGTTTACCAGTCCCTTCCTGAATGGACACAGGAGCTCTTGTGTCTATTCATCACTGAAGCATAGTAAACTGGGTTTACTATGCTTCAGTTTGCGAATGAATAGGAGTCTCTATACAAAGACTTTTATTCATTCAAATGCAGTGCAGCTGAGGCTGCACAGGAAAGGAATGGGGACTCTCTTTAGACCCCTAATGTTTCACCAAAGCCCCCCCCAAAAAAATGACCTTGTAAAAAATAAAAACAGTGAGGCCTTATTCACACTGGGTATACTACAACTGTGTTACCCCGCACAAGGATGCACAGGTGTTCAATGCATCCCTGTGCAGGCAGCCCCTTTCATGTCAATTGGGATGCATCGACTGCATGAAAACAGCCGCTACTCTAAATTTGACATCCGTTTGGGTGCTTGTCCCTGAACTCACATTGTTTGCATTCGGGGCTGTGCACCCATACGGATGTCAGATTGGTAGCAACCAGCTGTGTCCGTGCAGCCGCTGTATCCCAATTGACATGAATGGGACTGCCTGCAGGGGGATGCAAGGAACACCTGTGCATGCCCATGCTCATAAACATGGCCTTCACACAGGCGTACACTTTAGTGCATCCCATGTGAACAAAGTCTTAGGAGGAATGTATAAGAATTTTGTAAGTTATGTTATTTTTATGTGTGCTAATAAAAAATGTAGTGTATTTTTAATGGAAACAGTGAAATTAAAAATGAACTATTGTCATTGTACTGGGGGGGCAGTGTGTCCCCTAGTACAATCCCCCTAGGTCAGTCTGACTTGGGGGGATTGTACTGGGGGACAGACTGACCTGGGGGGATTATACTGGTGAACAGACTGACCTGGGGGGGGGGATTATATTGGAGGAGAGACTGAACTGGGGGGGATTATATTGGGGGACAGACTAACCTGGGAGAGGATTATACTGGGGGATAGGCTGACCTGGAGGAGGGGAAGGATTATACAGCAGGACAGGCTGACCTGGGGGGAGGATTATACTGGGGGACAGACTTACCTGGGAGGAAATATACTGGAGGACAGACTGACCTGGGGGGAATTATACTGGGGGACAGACTGACCTGGGGAGAGGATTATACTGGGGGACAGACTGACCTAGGATGATTATACCAAGGAACAGATTGACCTGGAGGAGAAGAAGGATTATATCGGAGGACAGATTGACCTTGCTGTATTTAACCACTCCCCTTAAGCCCCTCTCACCATTAACACAATTTGGTCACTCCCACTGTTCGCTGCGGCGCTTTATGTGCACCACATTACTCTTCTACTTTGTGTGCCCAAAGGTGCCCCAAGTCTTTTACAATCCTAGCAACACCACTGGCACAATGAAAACTATGCTCACTCTTCATTGTGGCGCACTAAGCACACTGCAATGGTGCCCAATTTATGATTTTGCACACAGGCCCACTGACTTCAATAAACGCCACTGGTGCCGTCTTTAAATTCTTGATGAAGGAGGGGGGCAGGCTGGCCAACATCCACAGAAGGCTACAGAATATTTACAGAGATGACACCATTGACAAGAGCAAAAGATGGATGAAGGCGTTTAACCACTTGACCACTGGGCACTTAAAGAGGAAGTAAACCCTGATGGGTTTTACTTCCTCTTTATTTCCCTGCAAAGGTAAAGCATAATGGGCTACTATGCATTGCATAGTAGCCCATTATGTGTCACTTACCTGCAGGAGAAGTCCGCGATGTCCCGGTCTTCCTCGCTAGTAGCAAGCGGCCATTCTTCACCCCTCTTCTTCTGGGGTCCGCGAACTCCGGGTCTGTGACTGGCCAGAGTCGTGTGACGTCACTCTCGCGTATGCACGCGGGAGCTGACATTTACGGCATGCTGCCATTCAGAAAACGGCACGCTCAGTGCACCTGCGCCGTTGTCTACGGCGCGCATGCGCCCTAGACATTGGTGCATTATTTATTGCAAATATCTCCTAAACCATGTAGGTGTAGGAGATATTTCTTGCACCTACAGGTAAGCCTTAATCTAGGCTTACCTGTAGGTGAAAGTTCCACCTGAGGGTTTACAACCACTTTAAACCCCCTTCCTAACCAGACCAATATTCAGCTTTCGGCACTCTCACATTTTGAATGACAATTACTCAGTCATGCAACATGGTACCCATATGATTTTTTTGTCCTTTTTTTCACACAAATAGAGCTTTCTTTTGGTGGTATTTGATCACCTCTGGGTTTTTTATTTTTTGCGCTATAAAAGAAAAAAGAAAAATTCTGTAAAAAAATTATTTTTTCTTAGTTTCTGTTATAAAATTTAGCAAATTAGTAATTTTTCTTCATAAATTTTGGCCAAAATTCATACTGCTATATATCTTTGGTAAAAATAACCCAAATTGGTGTATATTATTTGGTCTTTGTGAAAGTTATAGAGTCCACAAGCTATGGTGCCAATCTCTGAAAATTAATCACACCTGAAGTACTGACGGTCTATCTCATTTCTTGAGACCCTAACATGCCAGGACAGCACAGATACCCCCCAAATTACCCCTTTTTGGAAAGTAGACAGTCCAAGGTATTTAGTAAGAGGTATTGTGAGTTTTTTGAAGTTGTAATTTTTTCCACAATTCTTTGCAAAATCAAGATTTTTTTTTCTTTCACAAAATTGTCATATTAGCAGGTTATTTCTCACACACAGTATATGCATTCCACAAATTACACCCCAAAACACATTCTGCTATTACTCCTGATTATGGCGATACCACATGTGTGAGACTTTTACACAGCGTGGCCACATACAGAGGCCCAACATGCAGGGAGCACCGTCAGGCATTCTAGGAGCATAAATCACACATCTAATGCTGGCCATACACTATACGAAAAATCGCCCAAAAATCGATCATGTAGACACTTCGTTCGTTTTTCAGCAAGTTAATGGGCACAAATCGTTTGTGACGTTTTTGTGGGAAAAAAACAAACGGCAAGTTTGGAAAACTTCTGGCGAACGAACGATAAATTGAAAGGTTAATGTGTTTCCCGTCCGAACTGTCTACACTAGGTATATGTAAAAAAGAAAAAAAAAAAAATTATTTTTTTATTTATGTCCTCTGAACGATTTATCGGTCATTACATGATGGCACCATCGTTTGCGCTCACGGCCGAATGTTAGTTTTTCTAAAATGGGTTTGGCCGATTTTTTGTATAGTGTATGGCCAGCATAATTTCCTGACTACCTCTTGCAATTTACCCCATTTTGTAAAGAAAACACCCCAACGTATAATCTATGAGGCATAATGAGTCTTTTGAACCTGTCATTTTTTTCCACAAGTTTTTTGTAAATGTGGAAAGAAAATAAAAATGCATTTTGTACATTTATACAATATTTCTAACACATAGCATGTACATACCAAAATTGACACCCCAAAATAGATTCTCCTACTCCTGAGTATGGCGATACCACATGCGTGAGCACGATTCTGGGAGGACGTTAATGTGCGCCCTCCCAGAGTTATCGAACCGCGCTGTAGCCATCATTCGGCTATGGAGCGGTCGGTAAGTGGTTAAAGAAGAGGAAATCAGCATTGAAGGCAAACCACACAGTGGGAGTCAATCAATGTCAGACAGCCTGAACCCCTCCTATGTCAAGGACTCAGTGACTGCACGTTGCTTCTGTTTGGAATTCATTATTTACCTTCAATGAAAAAAAAGAAGAAAAAGTTACTATTCCGGAAGAGCTACTCTGCCAACACCTTAAATTTGAACAACCTATAAAAGGTAAAATCAAAGTTATTAATGCGTTTGCATTCGTTTCGGTAAAGTCCTTGTACCTTTGTAGAGGAGAAGAGCAGAAAACAGATTCCTCCTGTGTAAGCCAATCTTGGACGGGAACACCCAAACTCTGAGGAGGACAAGACCACATCTGGATTTATGAAGGGAGATCATTGTTGGCGTTTCCAAGACCCTGGTGCCCAACCTGGGATGTGGAATTTTGTACATGTTGTGCAGCCCTTGGACTCCAGCAGTCTGTAGTGGCTACACCGCTACCAGTGACAATCAGGAATTTCCTCACTTTGGAGGTATTTCCCCTCATTTCCTGTTTTGGTTATGTGACAGGAAGTGAAGGGAAATCTCCCCAATGGGAACAAGATATAGAAAAAAACTAAACGGAAAGGGGTTATAACCCTCTGTGAGGGCCGGTTCACACTAGGAACTGCATGGGAATCAGTGTTCTGTGCAGTGTGATTTTAGCCCATTAATTTTGAATGGGATGAAATTGCACTTTACCACACCAAAAGTAGGGCATGTACTACTTTTGGAAATGTACTACATTCAGATCGCCTAGTACTTTTGTGCTGTTCGATCGGGTGCGGGAAAACACACTGCGTTTGCGACCTGCGTTTGCGACCAGCGTCTACAAAATAGAGGATAGATTTAGAAACTTTTCATTTTTTTTATTTTTCTTACTGGTAATGACGGCGATCTGCGATTTTTAGCGGGACTGTGAAATTGTGGCGGACAAATCTGACCCTAAGTGATACTTTTTGGGGACCAGTGACACCAATACAGTGATCAGTGCTAAAAAAATGCACTGATCACTGTATAAATGATACTGGCAGGGAAGGGGTAAAAACTAGGGGGCGATCAAGGAGTAAACTGTGTTCCCTCAGTGTGTGTTCTAACTGTGTGGGGAGTGGGCTCACTGGGACAACACAGAGATCGCTGTTCCTGATCACTAGGAACAACAGATCTCCATGTTGTCCCCTGTCAGAACGGGGATCCACCTTGTTTACATAGGCAGATCCCCCGTTTTGCCTCTCTGTGGAGCGTTCGGGGCGGCGTGCTCGCGTGCCCATAGTATCTCATACACGAAACGACATACAGGTACGTTGTTTCGCGCAGCCGAGCCGCCCTGCCGCAGTATGTGTGCAGTTCGGAAGTGGTTAAAGTAACAGAGAGTAAGCAGTGCTGTTTCGCAAAAAAATGTCCTGGTCATGATGGGGGTAAACCTTTCCGGAGGTCAAGTAGTTAAAGGCAAATAGACTCTGCACTTTGCAAGTGCAGTTGCTCCAGAGCTTAGTAAATGAGGGGAAGCTCTGCTGACTTCCATCATCCAATCATGTGTAAGCAAAAACGCTGTTTTTTATATTTTCCTTGCATGTGATTGGATGTTCTTTGCACAGAGAAGCTTTATCTCATTTACTAAAATCTGGAGCAACTGCACTTGCAAAGTTCACAGTCTATTTGCCTTTAGTAAATCCACCCCTTTATGTTTTAAACGTCAAGCTGTGACCAGTTCTCTTTATAGTTTTCGTCATCAGACTATTGCCGAGATTGCCCCTAATATGATACATAAATGAACCCCCAACCTCAACACAAAGTAAATACCAAAAACACAGAAGAGACGTTTCTGTTCAATCAAGACGCACAAGCTGACGCGTTTCCCCCAAGTCTTTGGTTGTATTGCAGTGATCATTTTATTGTGTATTTTACAGCCAAACAACTTTAACATGGATGTAACAATGTATTTACAACTTTCTTCTTTTAAACATGATTTACTCAACATAACAAAATAAATGTTATAGGTTTCATGTATTTCTTTTTTTATACAAAATATTTTATAAATATTTTTTTTTCTTTTTTTTTATCTTTTTAAAAAAAAAATGTGTACAAAGCAAGTCATGAAAGAATCTATACAAACAAAGGCCTATCCATAAAAATAAAAGTCAGTCATATGCAGTAAATAAAAGATACGTAAAGCGCCGGTCTGTCTTCTACTTCAGATTTATTGTATTTCTCCAGTTGAAATTGCTGAGAACAAATGTCAGTTTTCCATTTTTCCTATAATGAAAGTAAAGGATATACAGGGATTTAAAGGGATTTTCCATCTTCCACCAACAGAAGGGAAAACCATCTTATCTTGTGGGCCACTTAGAACTGATGGGGTATGACAGCACTTAAACCACGGCCAATCAAATGTTCTCTGCGTTTTACATAGCGGTTTTGTGCTTGGAGCTTGCGGTTGGTGCGATGTAGCTCTATCACAAAATAACTAACTGTAGCAAATGTCAATGAAGTCTAAAGCCCCGTACACACAGTAGGACTGTTTGCCAACAAACTTCAAAATGAGCAAGTTTTCAAAAAAATCTGGCAACTTTTTTGGTTTTCATCGGACAAAAGTTCGCTCTGCAAACGGACAAACTTTTTGGCAACAAAAGTCCGATGGTGCAAAGTCCGACTGTGTGTACAGAAATCCATCAGACTTTTGTCCAAAGTACAAATACGCATGCCCAGAACCAATGTTAAAATCAACCAACAATAGCAGAAGTTGACCAAAGGGTGGCGATAAAGAGCAGAAAAACCACGTGATGTTGGGAACGTTTTGGGAAAGTTTGCAGAAAAGTCCTGCCGTGTGTATGCTATGGGTGTGCCCAGCCAACTCCCTTCGGACAAAAATCCACGAAAAAGTTTGTTTGAAGTCTGACCGTGTGTACGAGGCTTTACTTCTATTTTTATTAACCACTTGACCACTGGGCACTTAAACCCCCTTAATAACCAGACCAATTTTCAGCTTTCGGTGCTCTCACATTTTGAATGACAATTACTCAGTCATACAACACTGTACCCATATGAAATTTTTGTCCTTTTTTTCACACAAATAGAGCTTTCTTTTGGTGGTATTTAATCACTGTTGGGTTTTTTATTTTTTGCGCTATAAGAGAAAAAAGACTGAAAATTTTGTAAAAAAATGTTTTTTTTTTCGTTTCTGTTATAAAATTTTGCAAATTACTATTTTTTCTTCATAAATTTTGGCCAAAATTTATACTGCTACATATCTTTGGTAAAAATAAGTACAAATTGGTGCATATTATTTGGTCTTTGTGAAAGTTATAGAGTCCACAAGCTATGGTGCCAATATCTGAAAATTGATCACACCTGAAGTACTGACGGCCTATCTCAATTCTTGAGACCCTAACATGCCAGAAAAGTACAAATACCCCCCAAATGACCCCTTTTTGGAAAGAAGACATTCCAAGGTATTCAGAAAGAGGCATTGTGAGTTTTTTGAAGTTGTCATTTTTTCCCACAATTCTTTGCAAAATCAAGATTTTTTTTTTCTCTTTTTTTTTTTTTCACAAAATTGTCATATTAGCAGGTTATTTCTCACACACAGCATATGCATTCCACAAATTACACCCCAAAACACATTCTGCTATTACTCCCGAGTATGGCGATGCCACATGTGTGAGACTTTTACACGGCGTGGCCACATACAGAGGCCCAACATGCAGGGAGCACCTTCAGGCGTTCTGGAGCACCAAGGCCAATTCTGACATTTCTCTCCTACATGTAAAAATCATCATTTATTTGCTAGAAAATTACATAGAACCCCAAAACATTATATATGTTTTTTTAGCAAAGACCTTAGAGAATATAATGGTGGTTGTTGCAACTTTTTATCTCGCACGATATCTGCGCAGCAATTTTTTTAACGCGTTTTTTACGGAAAAAAAATGTTTTGTGCTTAAAAAAAAAAAAAAAAACAGTAAAGTTAGCCCAATGTTTTTGCATAATGTGAAAGATGAAGTTACGCCGAGTAAATAGATACCTAACATGTCGCCCTTAAAAATTGCACACACTCGTGGAATGGCACCAAACTTCGCTACTTAAAAAATCCCCATAGGCGACGCTTTAAATATTTTTACTGGTTACATGTTTTGAGTTACAGAGGAGGTCTAGGGCCAAAATGATTGCTCTCGCTCTAACGTTCGCAGAGATACCTCACATGTGTGGTTTGAAAACCGTTTTCATATGTGGGCGGGACTTACGTATGCGTTCGCTTCTGTATGCGAGCTCACGGGGACAGGGGCGCTTTAAAAAAAAATGTATTCTTCATTTTACTTTATTTATTTTAGTTTGACATGTTTTTCCGCCCTAAACATTTTTTTGATCACTTTTATACCTATTACAAGGAACGTAAACATCCCTTGTAATAGGAATATGGCATGACAGGTCCTCTTTACAGTGAGATATGGGGGGGGGGGGTGTCAATAAGACCCCACATCTCACCTCTAGGCTGGGAAGCCTGAAAAAAATACAAAAAAAAAAAACAACAATCCTGGCTTTGATCGTAGCGGTGAGTCGGTAGAAGCACCGGAGGGCGGCGGGGGGGGGGGGGACATCCCCTCTCGCCTCCCGTAAGAATGATCAAGCGGCGGAACAGCCGCTATGATTGTTCTTATGGTGTAGGGAATCGCCGGCTGAAAAAGCCGATATCTGAATGATGCCTGTAGCTGCTCCCATCATTCAGATATCCCCGCACAAAGTCAAGGACGTCATATGACGGCCGGAGGGTGGGAAGTGGTTATTGCAGAGTATTGCCGGGCATTGCGGAGTATTGCCGGGCATTGCGGAGTATTGCAGGGCATTGCGGAGTATTGCGGTGTATGGCAGGGTATTGCGGTGTATGGCAGGGTATTGCACGGGTATTGCACAGGGTATTGTGGAGGGTATTGCAGAGTATTGTGGAGGGTATTGCAGAGTATTGTGCAGGGTATTGCAGAGTATTGTGCAGGGTATTGCAGAGTATTGTGCAGGGTATTGCAGAGTATTGTGCAGGGTATTGCAGAGTATTGTGCAGGGTATTGCAGAGTATTTTGCAGAGTATTGCGCAGGGTATTGCAGAGTATTTTGCAGGGTATTGCAGAGTATTTTGCAGGGTATTGCAGAGTATTGTGCAGGGTATTGCAGAGTATTGTGCAGGGTATTGCAGAGTATTGCACCAGGGTATTGCAGAGTATTGCACCAGGGTATTGCAGAGTATTGCACCAGGGTATTGCAGAGTATTTCGCAGGGTATTGCAGAGTATTTCGCAGGGTATTGCAGAGTATTTCGCAGGGTATTGCAGAGTATTGCACCAGGGTATTGCAGAGTATTGCACCAGGGTATTGCAGAGTATTGCACCAGGGTATTGCAGAGTATTGCACCAGGGTATTGCAGAGTATTGCACCAGGGTATTTTGCAGAGTATTGGCAGGGTGTATTGCAGAGTATTGGCAGGGTATAGCACAGGGATGGCTGAGCAGGGATGGATGGATGGATGGATCTGTGACTGCAATTGTCACAGATCCAGCCCACAGTGCTGCTGCTGCCATCCGCTCCCTCCCCCTCCCCTCTCACACTGTACCGATCGGTACAGAGAGGGGAGGGAGGAACCGGCGTCATCAAATGACGCCGGTCTGTTTACAAGTGATTGCTCCGTCATTTGACGGAGCGATCACGTGGTAAACGGCCGCTATCAGCGGCGATTTACCGCGATTCGTGATCCGCCGGGTCCTCTGGACCCGGCGGTCACGGAGTTTCCCGTGTGCGCGCCCCAGGGGGCGCGCGGGAGCGCGATTCTGGGAGGACGTTATATAACGTCCTCCCAGAGTTAAGCAACCACCCTGCCGCCGTTATTTGTCGGCAGGTGGTTGTTAAGTGGTTAATGTGTTTTGTTTTCCAGGGAACACTGTAGATGGAAAAAAGTACTACATCTTCCTATGTGCTGTCTAAATTAGCTGTGAGATCAGGCAAAGCACCCTTCCTCCCTCCATGGCTGTCCGACAACGCAGCTAGCAAGGAGACGGCTGCTTTGACAAACAGCACTTTTCTCCATCTCCAAGCACTAGCCAAAGACAAGCATCTCATTATGCTTATCAGATAAAGCCCTGGTTCACACTGGTGCATTTTGACATGCGATTTGGCATGTCAAATCGCATGTCAAAACGACGATATTTGCCGCAAATTGCCGGCAATGGCACCGTCCTAATCATTGCGACGCCGCATCTGCTGTGCTGCACCGATTTCAAAAAGTAGTTTCTGTACTACTTTTTGCGATTTCGGCCCGCGATTTACATTGACATCTGTGCAGATGTTTTGTAATCGCGGCTGAAATCGGGACTGCCAGCGAGAGTGAAATCGTGCGAGTTCAGCTGAACTCACACGGCTTCACTCCCGCAGACCAGTGTGAACCTGGGCAAAATGTTGCAGGCAAGTGAGCAAGTGCTTGGAGATGGAGAAAAGTACAGTTGGTCAAAGCAGCTGTCTCCTTGCTAGCTGTGTTGTTGGACAGCCTTGGAGGGAGGAAGGGTGCTCTGTCCAACCCCAAAGCTAGCATTTGACCGTACATAGGAAGATAGGATAAAGTACTACATGGACACTATCTCCTGTCCTGATGAATAGAATCATAGGTGTGCACCCTAAAGCTCAAGCACACGTGTATCTACATATAATTGGCGCGGGCAGGGAGATCAATCTCCCTGCTGGCACAGTGAAAGAGAAGTGCATAAGCACTCTTATGGCAGAGCCGGTTAGATGGAGAAATTTGCCATCTTCCTGTTGGCACACAGAGCGATAATGCTAATGTGCATGGGGTGATTAGGGCATGCCCAGGCACATCCGGCACAAACTGTGTGCACGCCTATGAATAGAATACATTAACAAACACGGAAGTGAGACTTCTTTAAGGTTCATTCACACCACCATGAGTGCCGGTAAGCGCAGGTGCAGTGACATTTGTTGACGTGCTGCATTGTGATGCACTTTTCTCCTCATTTTCTGGAGCACGCGAAGGGTGTACGGCGCAAACTTGCTGTGGTCTGCTGTTTTATCTGTGCGTTGGGTCGTGTTATGCTACAAAAATTAGGGCTAGTTCTACTTTTTCTCTACCGCAAACCAGCGCATAACAGTGTAATGCACAAGTGTGAACTTTTTCTAGTCACATACCTTCGTTTTTACAAGTCCCTGTGTTGGTATGCGGTAAACAAAACGTGCCAACGTATCTGGTGTGAATTGACCCCAGAACCTCAACTGGATGGCATGTAGTTTGCTAAACAACCGTGTATCATAAACAATTGTTTTTTTTATTTTCCTTTTTTCTATCTTTTTTTGCATCTCAGTCCTGCCGATCTCCTCCAACTTTTTTCAGCAGCTACCTGTCTAAAAGCCTTTTCTCTGGTGTCAGTTGCGTAGCATTGTGCTGGAATGGCTTCCTAATAAGGACAATGGTAGACCATGCCCAAAATGTGTATCAGCAACCGAGACTGTTTGTGGTTCAAAGCAGAGGCCGGTGACATGGTGACAACACAGGCACAACTAGCAGACAGTTGTCACCCCAAACGAGGAAATGCCTTAAAGCTGAACTAGACAAATTGTAACCTTACAGTGGCGCCCCCACCCATTGCAAGGATTAAATGCTCATCTAGTCTAGGGGTGCTGGGATAAAGTGTTTTACATACCTTATTCCTGGCTTCGGCAGGGTCCCTCCAGCTGTGCAAGAGGTCCAACGCAGCATCCTGACTAAAGTGCTTCAGGCGCGGTCACATGCTCACCTCCTTCATGTACAATACAGGGTTAATAGCCCTGCACTGTACATAATGATGCTGAAGGAATACCCACTGACCCCCCACAGCCTGGAGTTTGAGGACAACACTGCAGCCTGCCACAGTAAGGAATAGGGTAAGTATTTAACCTTATCCCTGCATCCCGAAACTAAACAAACATTCAACCCTTGTAGTTTTGGGGTGTCCCCACTGCAGGGGTACAATTTTCTTATTCCCGGAGATCAGCTTTAACAAGGATGGAAGGCCAGTTTACACTTCCAAGTTGCAGTAGGGTAAGGTGACCATATTTTTTTTTTACTAGTAATGGCGGCAATCAGCGACTCTCTGCCCATCGCCGCTGCGTGCCTTACAGCCTGTCAAGTCTTACTCTCCGGGCCCCGGCTACTACTGGGTGGGGATCAGAGGAAGATCACTCCACCGAGGAAGGCAAGGAGATAAACAGGCAGGCGGCTGGCTGGGACTTGAGCCAAGGCAGAAGAATATGCGAGCGGAGCTGAATGGGCACCCGAAACTGAAGAAATATTCCCTCCGCTCCGACCAGCACATGATCATCAGAAAGGGGCACAGATAATGAAAAAAAATACACCCCCTAAGCTAGTAGCAGTGGCGGAGCGGTAGTGTGTAATTTAGAATTTTTTATTTTTATTTTGTACTGACTGCCTTTGAAATTGCCCCAGCCCCTGTTCAAATCCAATCCGGGGACAGACTTGGTCCGGGGACAGTGTCCTCAATCCGGGGACTGTCTCTGGAAACCGGGGATGTCTGGTCACCCTACAGTAGGGCGCACCGCCCAAAAATGAATGGGGCCTGATAAAAACGTTTTACTTGACATTTTAAAGCTTACATAACATTTAGGGGCTGTTCACACTGGTGGATGGGGGGTTGGAGTTAAGCCCAGCGTTTGAGCTACTACTAAAGCCAAAGAATGAGCATGACATGCAAACAGTATGTTGATCAGCAATGACAGCTGAATTACTTATCCCATGCATTGTTTAACCTGGATATCCCTTTGTGTCTTATTTTTAATTTCTTTAATCTGAAAGGAGTTCATTATTAAAGTAGAATTCTAAGCTAAAGCCAACTAGTCCTAAAAATGTCCCCTCTCCCCTCATAACACCTACGCTGACTAACCTGTGTAAGAATTTACACTGGAGATCAAAATTAGAGAACAACCTACAATTTCCTAAATTTCAAGGTCACTGCTTTGTCCTATTTGAAATGATCTAGACAGGAGTAAAAGAGCAGTTTTGTTAAAGAGGAGTTCCAGCCGTTTTTTAGGTTATTAACTCAGCAGCTACAAAAAGTGTAGCTGCTGCCTTTTAATAAACACTCACCTGTCCCACGGTCCAGCGATGTGGCCGCCCAGAGCCTTGCTCCTCTCCCCCTCCTCTCCGCGGTGCCGTCATAGCAACGATGGGCACCCGGCCGTGACAGCTTACAGCTTCACGGCCTGGTGCGCACCATTTTTTACCAAAAATATGTAGAAGAAGACGTATCGGCCTAAACGGAGAAAAAATTTGCTTTTTAAATGTAGCGGCCTCACCCTCTCTCCATCTTTATCGGTTACACACCAACTCATGTCTAGGGGTTCCTGGGTTGTGAGAGTGAGATGCGCCACGGCCCATGTCCTCCCCATTGTAGTAGGGAGGTGAAGGCCACTTCCTGATGTTTCCTCGGGCCGGTGTGTTCTGTGAATGCACTGAGTCTGTAATTGCAAGCTCACCAGCCTCCCCTTTGCTTCCAGTAACTGGAGTTCACACACCGGAGAAAGGTCCAACACTTGTTTATTTGGCACTCCAATAGCAAAGCACGATAAACAGTTCTTTTTCAGCAAACTGGTTGGGACCTATAACCTTGCCAACGGTGGGATGAGCAGATCAAGGCACTTCCTAACGTTTCAGTTCTATGCCACTGTACTATGACCAGCAGCGCCTAAGCCAATCCGGCTGTTGCAGAACAGAAAAGATGGGGTCTCTTCCAGCAACCCCTATGAACAGCAATGGAGCCCTCTTCGATACGCTGTGGCCCCTATCAGGGGGATGTGTCCTCCCAAGAGAGTTCCCAGAGGCCCACTGTCACCGGGTTGGTGCTGCTCCGGGTCTCCAGTGGGTAACCTCCCCGGCCTCCTCACCTCAGGTACGAGTCCCTCCGCTCAGGGACCCTCGGACAGTCCACCCTAGCGGGACCCAGTCGAAGGTACTGGGCCCCAGGCCTCCTCGATAGTACCTCACCCCAGGCTAAAGGTGCCTGGGATGGACGCCAACATGACTCCGGACCAGGCCATGGGCACCTGGACCAGACTCCTGAATCTCCCGCACCCAGGCCTAAGGGCCCTGGGTGCGGACCGCAACCCTCCTCCTCCGAGGACCTCTTCGATCACGACCTTGTGGTAAGGGCGTCTCCCCCTTTTATCTCCTCCCATCAACGGCCCGGCGGGTTCCCCGCCCCAGCCATACCATCTCCGGGAAGGGACAAAACAGGGAGCACTGCGAAGATGATTCTACCTGAAGCCTGTGGGTACCCCGCCACCCACAGGCAAAGGAGAATATTACATCCTCCAATCCTCCACGAAACAAAAAGGGGTCTGAATCCTAACACAATTATACACCTGGGTCACACTATTGCCCAGGTGTATCCCATCAATTTGAGGACCCCGCTACACACTCCCCCCTGTAATTGGACGCTGGTCCCCAGCGTCAGGTGCACAACCATGCCTCCCATAAAGTGGTGACATGGAGTGAAACCCCTGAGGCAGTTCCTCTAAATTTCCCAAGTGCCAAGACCTGCTCAGGGAATGGGGAACATATAAAACAACTTATGTCATAAAACACTTTAAACATCCGCATAGTCACAACCCCTCTCCCACACTGTCTAAGAGCCACCCACTCTCACTGGTCTTGATTGACGATTCTCCTGCAGGGGAAAGAAAAAAACAACATCCTAACATAATTACGTGTCATTTGGGATGAGTGGGCCCGTCAGCCGAGAGACCCACTCACTCCAACAAGCAAAGTGATGTGTGTGTGAAACATTTTCAAACATTTGTTGCGCAACACTGCCACCTGGTGACAACGCCGCGGCCATGACACTCAACGAATCTCCGTTCTTCCAGCTTTTTCCTACTCTGCCACTATTCCCAAATGTCCTTGCCTTTAGCACATGAAGAAAAGGGGAAACACGAAACACAACAGTCCCCAAGTCTCCAACGAGAAAAAGAAAAGCTCAAACAAAAAAACAAAAACAGGGCACAGTCCTGGGTGTCTGGGAATGGCTCTTCCAGAAAGTTCAAGTGCACAAAGGAAATAAACAGGAGTTCTTTTCTCCTATAAGTAAAACTTTGGATCCGGCAGGTACAGGGGTTTCAGGTGTTTGTCAAATGCCTCTATCGAATACTCGACATCTTCTCCTTCTCTTCTGCAAATGACTATCTTGTCAGCATGGATATGGCGCCCCAATTTCCATTCAGCTTTGCAGTCCTCAAACCTCTTAGACACTGCCGGCACACATTCCAGGTACCTGCGAGCATGAGGCACCTTCAACTTGTCCCACACAAACTCGTCATACCATCTTGCTCTCCAGACTTCCACCTCATACAGCAAGTCCCGGGGCAGATACGGGTACTCCCACCCATATTCCCGAGCTACTTTGTGGCAAAACAGTCTCTGCAAGCGGGCCAAAGGTGGCATAGTGGCTTTCTCTCCAGTTCCAGGCAGCACAATAGCTTCCGGATGCCGAGGTGCCTTTACCAGCTCCCTGAAACTGACTTTCGGCGCTCTCAGAGAAGCGCGGGGTGTCCCCACAACCAAAGTAGGTGAGGTAACAGTAGATGAGGACACAGGTGGAGGGGTAGGTTCCCTCGTAAGCTGCGGGTCTTCCACCCGAGGCGTGCTGTCTCCTGTGTACATAGGTGAATCCCGTACCGCACGGGAAGCAAGAAGTGGCACTCTATCCCAGCCCTTGCGGCTGAACAGTTCGTCTATCTCGCCATCATCTCCGCAATCAGACAGCGACTCTAGGTCGGAGGTGTCATACATCTCCGCAGGCAGATATCTTCCGGTGGACACAGAATCAACCTCCCTGGGGGCTCCACCTCCAATGGGCCCCCGACACCTCCAACCACCACCACAGTCCCAGCCCCTGGCTCACCTGACCCTTGTAGAGGACTGGGAAGTCCGGGACTTCCTTCTCGACCGGCGCCATCCAGGCCAGGCAAGCAGCGGGGTGAAGCTCGACCACGTCCATAGGATGCCTGTACTAGGCCAACTTTCCTCTTCGGTGGTGGGAGCAGAGAACTTGTGGCGACCGAGGCAGCATCCTCGGATTTTTCTCTGTTGGGCAGTCCATCGCCCTGGTCAGCACGCACGGGAACCTCGACAAAGGCCTTGATCTCCCCTTCCGGAGTAGCAGTACCCGTGAGGTGGTTGAGGCGAAGGGCCCGGGGCCTTGCTGTGGACGACTCGACCTCAAAAAGGAATTCTCTGCACCCCTCACATCGCCCGAATGGCTTCAGGGTGACCACCAGTCCCGAGCAGCCGGGACAGATCACACCGAGGGCCTCCGTGTCTCTGCAAGTGTACAGAGCCAACCGCCCTCGGGGCCTAAGTCTTATCCCCGTGTCTGTGATGGGGGCAGCAAAGGAAGTCATTCTCGTGGGGTGAGGAACCATAATCCACGGGGCACTTGAGGTCATCCCGACTATCTGCTGCTCCATCATGCACTGACCCCGCGCCGGAGTCTCCACGTGTATCCCCACACTTGGCCAGACTCCTCCCATGAGCTGTACATTTTCGCGGGCTTCCTCTTAACTCCGCCCATGAATGATGTCGCCATGGGGTGCCTCGTGGCGCAGTGCGTTAACAGTCCCCACGTGCAGTACGTCACACGGCTGGACCTCTCCCTTTTTCCGCTCCTCCGCATGGGCCTTTCCCGTGTTAGGGTCATTTCCACAACTCCGAGCAGGGACGCATTTTGGCCAGTAATATGGCCGATCTGCTCGGAACTCCTCTGGGCAGCAAAGTTCAAATGTAGACATTCTCAAGTCCATCTTTAGAACACACTCTATCCCGGACTCACGAGCCCCCACGTGTAGCGGCCTCACCCTCTCTCCATCTTTATCGGTTACACACCAACTCATGTCTAGGGGTTCCTGGGTTGTGAGAGTGAGATGCGCCACGGCCCATGTCCTCCCCATTGTAGTAGGGAGGTGAAGGCCACTTCCTGATGTTTCCTCGGGCCGGTGTGTTCTGTGAATGCACTGAGTCTGTAATTGCAAGCTCACCAGCCTCCCCTTTGCTTCCAGTAACTGGAGTTCACACACCGGAGAAAGGTCCAACACTTGTTTATTTGGCACTCCAATAGCAAAGCACGATAAACAGTTCTTTTTCAGCAAACTGGTTGGGACCTATAACCTTGCCAACGGTGGGGCGAGCAGATCGAGGCACTTCCTAAAGTTTAAGTTCTATGCCACTGTACTATGACCAGCGGCGCCTAAGCCAATCCGGCTGTTGCAGAACAGAAAAGATGGGGTCTCTTCCAGCAACCCCTATGAACAGCAATGGAGCCCTCTTCGATACGCTGTGGCCCCTATCAGGGGGATGTGTCCTCCCAAGAGAGTTCCCAGAGGCCCACTGTCACCGGGTTGGTGCTGCTCCGGGTCTCCAGTGGGTAACCTCCCCGGCCTCCTCACCTCAGGTACGAGTCCCTCCGCTCAGGGACCCTCGGACAGTCCACCCTAGCGGGACCCAGTCGAAGGTACTGGGCCCCAGGCCTCCTCGATAGTACCTCACCCCAGGCTAAAGGTGCCTGGGATGGACGCCAACATGACTCCGGACCAGGCCATGGGCACCTGGACCAGACTCCTGAATCTCCCGCACCCAGGCCTAAGGGCCCTGGGTGCGGACCGCAACCCTCCTCCTCCGAGGACCTCCTCGATCACGACCTCGTGGTAAGGGCGTCTCCCCCTTTTATCTCCTCCCATCAACGGCCCGGCGGGTTCCCCGCCCCAGCCATACCATCTCCGGGAAGGGACAAAACAGGGAGCACTGCGAAGATGATTCTACCTGAAGCCTGTGGGTACCCCGCCACCCACAGGCAAAGGAGAATATTACATCCTCCAATCCTCCACGAAACAAAAAGGGGTCTGAATCCTAACACAATTATACACCTGGGTCACACTATTGCCCAGGTGTATCCCATCAATTTGAGGACCCCGCTACATAAAAAAAAAATGGGGATATTTATTATAGCAAAAAGTACAAAATACTGCTTTTTTTTCAAAATTGTTGCTCTTTTTTTGTTTATAGCGCAAAAAAATTAAAACCGCAGAGGTGGTTAAATACCACCAAAAGAAATCTCTATTTGTGGGAAAAAAAGGACGTCAATTTTGTTTTGGAGCCACGTCACACGACCGCGCAATTGTCAGTTAAAACGACGTAGTGCCGAAACGCAAAAAGTGGCCCAGTCATTTGGCAGTAAAATGGTCTGGGGCTGAAGTGGTTCATCAGAACCTTCTTCGACAACATGCGGTTCCTTCCCTGCATTCATCACCCAATCAGCCAGCAATTTTTATGCACAACAATGCCCCCCCTCACACAGCAAAATGGGTAAAACAGTAAGTACCTTGAAGCTGAAAACATTACAATAATGAAATGCCCAACCCAGAGTCCTGATCTAAAGCCAATAGAAAACCTCTGGAAAATCCTTGGCAACAAATGTATGACAAAGAAACCCACTAAAGTCGCCGAACTGTGGAAGAGACTGGAGGAAGAGTGGAACAAAATCACAGCGGAGCCGTGTGAGAGACTAGTGATGTCCTGTGCAAAGCAGATGTGCTGAAGTCATTCAAAGCAAGACCCCCCCCCCCCCCCCGAACTTCCTAATAATTGTTGTAACCTTCAGAAATTTTAGTTGTAATCTTTCTATGTGCTACAGTCATTGCAGTTCTCTAATTTTCATCATTGTGTTTTCCAAAAAATATTATTTTTTTGTTGAAGTGTCTTGGTTATTTTGAAAAACACCCTTTTATTGGCATGGTAACGCTTAGGGTGGCACCGATATCTCCCTGCATGGCTTTCAATAAAGCATCTGACAGCCGATTCTCCTCTTCTCCCTCCCACGGCTTTCAGCTGCTTTATTGAAAGCCACGCAGGGAGATCAGTGATTGTAACTCCCCCCACCGCTGCACCAATTGTTCCTGACTGTCCCCTGTGTCCTTCTCTGGTCCCCCTCTGTGTCCTCCGTGTGCTCCTCCGGTCCCCCTCTGTGTCCTCCTCCGGTCCCCCTCTGTGTCCTCTGTGTGCTCCTCCGGTCCCCCTCTGTGTCCTCCTCTGTGTCCTCCGTGTGCTCCTCCGGTCCCCCTCTGTGTCCTCTGTGTCCTCCTCCGGTCCACCTCTGTGTCCTCTGTGTGCTCCTCCGGTCCCCCTCTGTGTCCTCCTCTGTGTCCTCCGTGTGCTCCTCCGGTCACCCCGTGTCCTCCTCCGGTCCCCTACTGTGTCCCCCTCTGTGTCCTCTGTGTGCTCCACCGGTCCCCCTCTGTGTCCTCCTTCGGTCCCCCTCTGTGTCCCCCTCTTGTCCCCCTGTGTCCTCCGTGTACTCCTCCGGTCCCCCTCTGTGTCCTCCTCCGGTCCCCCCCCTGTGTACTCATCCGGTCCCCCTCTGTGCCCTCCTCTGGTCCCCCTCTGTGTCCTCCTCTGATCTCCCTCTGTGCCCTCCTCTGTGTCCTCCTTGTGCCTCTCCAGTCCCCCTCTGTGTCCTCCTCCGGTCCCCCTCTGTGTCCCCCTCTTGTCCCCCTCTGTGTCCTCCGTGTACTCCTCCGGTCCCCCTCTGTGTCCTCCTCCGGTCCCCCCCTGTGTCCCCCTCTGTGTACTCATCCGGTCCCCCTCTGTGCCCTCCTCTGGTCCCCCTCTGTGTCCTCCTCTGATCTCCCTCTGTGCCCTCCTCTGTGTCCTCCTTGTGCCTCTCCAGTCCCCCTCTGTGTCCTCCTCTGGTCCCCCTCTGTGTCCTCCTCCGGTCCTCCTCTGTGTCCTCCTCCGATTCCCCCTCTGTGTCCTCCTCCGGTCCTCCTCTGTGTCCTCCTCCGATCCCCCCTCTGTGTCCTCCCCCGGTTCCCCCCATGTCCTCCTCCGGTCCCCCCTCTGTGTCCTCCTTTGTGTGTTCCCCCCGGTTCCCCCCATGTCCTCCTCCAGTCCCCCCTCTATGTCCTCCTTTGTGTGTTCCCCCCCATATCCTCCTCCGGTCCCCCCTCTGTGTCCTCCTTTGTGTGTTCCCCGGTTCCCCCCCATGTCCTCCTCCGGTCCCCCCACTGTGTCCTCCTTTGTGTGTTCCCCCGGTTCCCCCCCATGTCCTCCTCCAGACCCCGCTCTGTGTCCTCCTCCGGTCCCCCTCTGTGTCCTCCTCCGATCCCCCCTCTGTGTCCTCCTTTGTGTGTTCCCCCGGTTCCCCCCCATGTCCTCCTCCGGTCCCCCCTCTGTGTCCTCCTTTGTGTGTTCCCCCGGTTCCCCCCCATGTCCTCCTCCGGTCCCCGCTCTGTGTCCTCCTCCGGTCCCCCCTCTGTGTGTTCCCCCGGTTCCCCCCCATGTCCTCCTCCGGTCCCCCCTCTGTGTCCTCCTTTGTGTGTTCCTCCGGTTCCCCCCATGTCCTCCTCCGGTCCCCGCTCTGTGTCCTCCTCCGGTCCCCCCTCTGTGTCCTCCTCCGATCCCCCCTCTGTGTCCTCCTTTGTGTGTTCCCCCGGTTCCCCCCCATGTCCTCCTCCGGTCCCCCCTCTGTGTCCTCCTTTGTGTGTTCCCCCGGTTCCCCCCCATGTCCTCCTCCGGTCCCCGCTCTGTGTCCTCCTCCGGTCCCTCCTCTGTGTCCTTCTTTTGTGTGTTCTCCGGTTCCCCCCCATGTCCTCCTCCGGTCCCCCCTCTGTGTCCTCCTTTGTGTGTTCCCCCGGTTCCCCCCCCCATGTCCTCCTCCGGTCCCCGCTCTGTGTCCTCCTCCGGTCCCCCCTCTGTGTGTTCCCCCGGTTCCCCCCCCATGTCCTCCTCCGGTCCCCCCTCTGTGTCCTCCTTTGTGTGTTCCCCCGGTTCCCCCCATGTCCTCCTCCGGTCCCCGCTCTGTGTCCTCCTCCGGTCCCCCTCTGTGTCCTCCTCCGATCCCCCCTCTGTGTCCTCCTCCGATCCCCCCTCTGTGTCCTCCTCTGTGTGTTCCCCCGGTTCCCCCCCATGTCCTCCTCCGGTCCCCCCTCTGTGTCCTCCTTTGTGTGTTCCCCGGTTCCCCCCCATGTCCTCCTCCGGTCCCCGCTCTGTGTCCTCCTCCGGTCCCTCCTCTGTGTCCTTCTTTTGTGTGTTCTCCGGTTCCCCCCCATGTCCTCCTCCGGTCCCCCCTCTCTGTCCTCCTTTGTGTGTTCCCCCGGTTCCCCCCCATGTCCTCCTCCGGTCCCCGCTCTGTGTCCTCCTCCGGTCCCCCCTCTGTGTCCTTCTTTGTGTGTTCCCCGGTTCCCCCCATGTCCTCCTCCGGTCCCCGCTCTGTGTCCTCCTTTGTGTGTTCCCCCCCATGTCCTCCTCCGGTCCCCCCTCTGTGTCCTCCTTTGTGTATTCCCCCCCATGTCCTCCTCCGGTCCCCCCTCTGTGTCCTCCTTTGTGTGTTCCCCCCCCCATGTCCTCCTCCACCCCCCCAGTCCCAGATCTTTCAGGATGGAGAGCGGAGGAAGGAGCCGGTATATATGTAATTTACTGGCTCCTTCTTTTTCTGAATGGACAGTCACTGACTCTGTCTATCCATAACTGAGCATTGTAAACTATGTTTACGATGTTTCAGTTTATGAATGGAGATTTAATAAAAAAATACATTGTAAAAAATTAAATTGTAAAAAACAAAACTACTGACACAGTCCACGCCTCATCAGCGCCACCTATCAGTGCTGTATATTAGTGCCACTGTCATATGACATTAAAAAAAAGTATCGGTAATCGGTATCGGTGAGTACTTGAAAAAAGTATCGGTGCTTGTACTGTACTTGGTCTTAAAAAAAGTGGTATTGGTGCAACCCTGGTATCGCCACAACAAAAATTCCATCAAATGTTAGAAATGAAGATTACATTATTTCTGAAAAAGACAAGTGTTCATAAATTGTTCCCTAATTTTGCTCTCTAGTGTATATACTTACCTATTCTCACCCCGCTCTAGTATGATCACGTGATCTGCCTCCTCTGTCACAGCCAGCGGCAGCTGCAATGGGAGAGGAGGAAGCGCAGACAATGGTTGCATATGAATCCTGTGGGTAAAGTCACCCCTCCCGGAGTTCCCAGCTGTTATCGGAGCGCTCTCTCCCCTCCCCTGCAGGCGCCGCTGGCTGACACAGGAGATCGCGTGACCAGACTGGGCTGAGAATAGGTACCAAGTTTTCTTAGGGCCAGTTCACACCACGTGCAGTCCAGTGCGTTTTTTTTCTGCATCAAAAACGCATGGAAAGTAGGTTATACGGTTTTCAATGGCATAGTTCACACCAGGGCTTTCAGTTCCAGTGCGTTCCAGTGCGTTCCAGTTCCAGAAAAAAAAGTAGAACATGCTGCATTTTACCTGCACTGGAACGCTGTAAAACGCATCAAAAACGCACCAGAACGCACCTAAATGCACCAGAAACGTAAAAAGTGGGGTGAAAAAAAGCACTGGACTGCATCAAAAACATACCAAAAACGTGCATGCAAAGAAGCACCTGGAACGCACCCGGATTGCGTTTCTATGGTGTGAACTGGCCCTTACACAGGTCAGCCAGCACAGGTGTTAGGAGGGGAGGGAGAATTTTTAAGACTAGTTAGCTTTAGCCTGGAATTCTACTTATAGTGATAGAAAGAACAAGGCCCGACCTCTTCTTTTGACAATGCTAGTCATATTGATCCAGTGGCATCTCTACTTTCTGATTTTAAAACAAATAGGCAGAGCTGAAGTTTTGAATTCATTGGCTGCATACTTGCACCAGGCCATTGATTCCACAACCAAACAAGCAACTAGCATTTCAGGTGGAGGTCAGCAATGGAAGCTCACGTGTTTCTCTACAAAAAAAAATTAGAACCTTTCACTCCTGTGCGGTGCATTACTGCATTCACCCTAAGGTGCGGCAATCCTTGTGTTAAGGCAGCCCACTCATTTTAAATACCTAAAACTGAAAATACACTATGTTGTCAAAAGTATTGGGACGCCTGCCTTTACATACGGTACACATGAACTTTGATGGCATCCCAGTCTTAGTCCGTAGGGTTCAATATTGAGTTGGCCCCGCCCTTTACAGCTATAACAGCTTCAACTCTTCTGGGAAGGCTGTCCACAAGGTTTAGGAGTGTGTCTATGGGAATGTTTGACCATTCTTCCAGAAGCGCATTTGTCAGGTCAGGCACTGATGTTGGACGAGAAGGCCAGTCTCCGCTCTAATTCATCCGAAAATTGTTATATTGGATTGAGCTCAGGACTCTGTGCAGGCCAGTCAAGTTCCTCCACCCCAAACTCGCTCGTCCATGTCTTCATGGTCTAAATCATTTGGTGGAGGGGGGATTATGGTGTGGGGTTGTTTTTCAGGGGTTGGGCTTGGCCCCTTAGTTCCAGTGAAGGGAAGTCTTATGGTGTCAGCATGCCAAGACATTTTGGACAATTTCATGCTCCCAACTTTGTGGGAACAGTTTAGGGATGGCCCCTTCCTATTCCAGCATGAATGCGCACCAGTGCACAAATCAAGGTCCATAAAGACATGGATGAGCGAGTTTGGGGTGGAGAAACTTGACTGGCCTGCACAGAGTCCTGACCTCAACCCGACAGAACACCTTTGGGGTGAATTAGAGTGAAGACTGTGAGCCAGGCCTTCTCGTCCAACGTCAGCGCCTGACCTCACAAAAGCGCTTCTGGAAGAATGGTCAAACATTCCCACAGACACACTCCTAAACCTTGGGGACAGCCTTCCCAGAAGAGTTGAAGCTGTTATAGCTGCAAAGGGTGGGCCAACTCAATATTGAACCCTACAGACTAAGACTGGGAGCCATTAAAGTTCATGTAAAGGCAGGTGTACCAATACTTTTGACAATATAGGGTATCTCTTTTTTTTTTTTTTAACATACAATAACATATAGATAATGCATTGTGGTGAACTGCAGAACACGTGTTGAAGTGCGTTTGCAAGATGTGTTGCAGCGATTGCACATTGTTGTGGTAACGCCGCACAGTAACATGTCGTTTTTACTGTTACCTCAAATGTTAAGAATAAATTAAATATTATAATATTTGTGCTTTTTTTTTATAATCTAATATTTGTGTGATGATTTCTCTTCACTAGAAAAACTCACGTTAGGGTACTCTGGTGATAGATTCAGTTGGTAAAATATGTCAGCTTTCTACATATATTGTACAAGTTTTGTAAGTGGATCATATTCAGGGGCATTCATGTTTATTATGGCGCATTAGCCAAGACTGAAATCCCAATCCCCACTGGCCCTATGAAGGAGCAGGCAGTGATAACCCCCCAACTACCCGTGATAAAGGCCATTCCTGCTAATATGCAGGCTGGCTTTACAGGGATGTCAATTTCATACCAAAATCCTATTCATTGTTTTGTGACAAGTTCACTTATGGGTGATGCAGCAAGTTTTTTTTTACCTACACCATATAAATTCTTTATACTGAATGTTCTAACCTCCTGGAGCACAATGCATGAACAAAAAAATTATAAAATGCACGTAAAATTATATAAATGTATTATATAAATTATATAAAGGTATTTTTTTTATTCGTATTTCTGCATATTCATACACGTTAAAAGGACTCTTATGCCGCGTACACACGATCGGAATTTCCAATGTGAGCTTTTTGTCAGAAACTCCGACCACGTGTAGGCTCCATCGGTCTTTTGCTGTCGGAATTTCCGCCAAGAAAAGATTGAGAGCAGGTTCTCTATTTTTCCGACGGAAGAAATTCCTATCGGATATTCCGATCGTCTGTAGCAATTACGACTCGCAAAATTCCTACGCATGCTCGGAAACACTTCGACGCATGCTCGGAAGCATTGAACTTCATTTTCTCGGCTCGTCGTAGTGTTGCACGTCACCGCGTTCTTGACCGACAAAATTTCTGAGAACTTTTGTGTGACCGTGTGTATGCTTGAGCGGAATTCCGTTGGAAAAACCATCCAAGGTTTTTCGGACGGAAATTCCAATCGTGTGTACGCGGCATTAGGCATCAATAACAGCTTAATTCACACTGATTATATCGAGACTAGATGGGGGACATGAGTCCCCCATCTAAAACTCAAACTTATCCTAACAATCTTGTGTTTCAGAGGGAGTGTGGATATACCTTTTTAAGGTTTCATGCATACTGCCGGCTTGGCCCATGCGCGCCAATCCCTGTGTTTTTGGGTGCCCAGGAGGCAAAGCTGCAGAATTCAGCCTTGCTGCCAGCTGTCTGTCAGTCTATAGTTCACAGTTAGGACCATATGCATTTAGACACATATACCCAGAATGCAGAATTCCTGCAATCTAGGCCTACATCCCTAAACGCAAGTGCCAGTGTTCAGCTGCCACATATCTCAGCTTGTCAAAGCCTTTGACAAGCTGCTGGCAACAGGGGCTGGACGCTGCCCCTGTGCCTCCTGGGAGCCAAAAACAGGGTACATAGGCCAACTCGCCAGTGTGTATGAGGCCTAAATGGAACCTGTGGCCAGGATTCGAACAGTCAAGTGTTTACATATTTATAATAGGCAGTAAAAGAGCTTTAAATCACGCTCTCACTGACCTTTATAGCTGCAGGCACATGTGGAGCGATTCATGTTCAAAGTTTGAAGAGAAGTGCTAAAGTTATCAATGTCAGGTCTCCAAGCAACTCTGATTTCTCACTGTTCATGTGCACTATTGGGAGGGGAGAAGAAGGGGAAGCTGAGCTGCAGAAAGTGAAAGTACTGCTGCTGTAAACTTTGAGCATAAATTCCTCCACATTGCATGCAGCTACAAAGGTCAGTTATGGTTTGTTTTCATTAAAAGCTCAGGCTGTGAAACTCACCTCCTATCCAATGTTGTCTCACACACATTTTTATCACAAGATGTCCAAAGTTCTCCAGGTTAGATAGCAGCACCCTGTAGTAATACAGAGTTATGCATATCACATCAGCACTGCTCTCTGCATCATAAGGACTGCCTACTACTAGAGAAGATTGGTCATGTGATCAGACAGAAGACATCTGGAAAAGGTAAGTATTTTAAAAAAAAAAGCATAACATTGCATGTGGGGTACCTAAGCTTGTTACCGCAATCCATTTAAGGTGCATTGGTACAATGCAGTGCAACACATTCTTAATGGCACCCCAGTGCACCTGCCAATGGACTAGTGTTGCAGTTCAATGCAGCACACAGAAATGCAATTACAAGCGTTGTGGCTAGGTGTGCTTCTAAGAAATAGAAAATGCACTTTTTTGACATCAAAGGAGATTCTAGTCTCCAAAGAAAACCCATGAGGTTCACTTTCTATAGCAAGACACCTTCCGCGTGATAAAAGCGCACATCGCCAAGGCCATAGAGACAGTCAAGTCCATTGATAAAGCACAACAAAGTACAACATTTTAACTTCTTTAAAGTCAATTTAAAACTGACATTTTTACTTAGTTTGGAATGTTGAATTACAATGAGTTTATCATTTCCTAAAATTGGCACTAAACAAAAAAAAAAACACATGGCAATGAGAATGTACAAACAGAAAGTATCCCCAAAATGAACAATTACACCAAGGTTTAACGCTTACATTCCTATTGCTGTGGCTATCCCAGAGCCATCATTGTAACATTGGTAATGTCTGGTAGAATGGCGGAGGCTTATGCCAATACCAAAAAAAAAGGTTGTGTGTGAATGACATGAATTCTCTAAATAAATTACTCTCTATGAATTATTCAATGCATCTAAAAAAAGGCAGCATATGATTAAAAATAAATTAGGGCAGTGTTTCTCAACTCCAGTCCTCAAGGCGCCCCAACAGGTCATGTTTTCAGGATTTCCCCCAGATGAAACAGCTGTGGTAATTACTAAGGCAGTGAAACTGATCAAATCACCTGTGCAAAATAATGGAAATCCTGAAAACATGACCTGTTGGGGGCGCCTGGAGGACTGGATTTGAGAAACACTGGATTAGGGCGTATACGTATAAAACAATGAATTTGACAGCCACCAAACATTCACTGCAGGTGAATCTTCCAGGTTATTGTGTTTTAAATTAGAGTGATTGATTTGCTACCAGTGAAAGTCACATTCGCTGTTTGATAAATATGCCCCAGTTATCATGGCGCTGAAGTGCACCCAAAACTGATTTCACCCTTATGTGGTACTGATGGGTTTTGTGCTCACTGTCTATTATATCCCTTAAGGACTCCGGCTGTTAGATCTCTATGCCAAATTTTCCATGGCCATAACAAGCTAAACCTACCCTTGCTGCTGGACTTTCCAGATGTGGTCATCCTTTGGTGATAACAAGCTGTGCCTACCCTTGCGGCTTGGCTTTCCAGACATGGTCATTTTTCGTTTGGCCATAACAAGCTGAGCCTACTCTTGCTGCTTGGCTTTACAGATGTGGTCATTCTTTGTTTGGCCATAATAACCTGAGCCTACTCTTGCTGTTTGGATTTCCAGATGTGGTCATTCCATGTTTGGCCATAACAAGCTGAGCCTACGTTTGCTGCTTGTATTTCCAGATGCGGTCATTCTTTGTTTGGCCATAATAACCTGAGCCTACTCTTGCTGCTTGTATTTCCAGATGTGGTCATTCTTTGTTTGGCCATAACAAGCTGAGCCTACCCTTGCTGCTTGGCTTTGCATATGTGGTCCTTTTTTTGTTTGGCCATAATAACCTGAGCCTACTCTTGCGGTTTGGATTTCCAGATGTGGTCATTCTTTGGCCATAACAAGCTGAGCCTACTCTTGCTGTTTGGATTTACAGATGTGGTCATTCCATGTTTGGCCATAACAAGCTGAGCCTACCCTTGCTGCTTGGCTTTGCATATGTGGTCCTTTTTTTGTTTGGCCATAATAACCTGAGCCTACTCTTGCGGTTTGGCTTTCCAGATGTGGTCATTCTTTGGCCATAACAAGCTGAGCCTACTCTTGCTGTTTGGATTTACAGATGTGGTCCTTTTTTTGTTTGGCCATAACAAGCTAAGCCTACTATTGCTGCTTGGCTTTCCAGATGTGGTCATCCTTTGTTTGGTGATAACAAGCTGTGGCTACCCTTGATGCTTGGCTTTCCGCACGTTGTCATTCTTTGTTTGGCCATAATAAGCTGAGCCTACTCTTGCTGTTTGGCTTTCCGTATGTCGTCCTTTCTTTCTTTAGCCTTAAAAAGCTGAGCCTACTCTTGCTACTTGGCTTTCCAGGTGCGGTCATTCTTTGTTTGGCCATAACAGGCAGAGCCTATTTTTGCTGCTGGGCCTTCCAGATGTGGTCATTCTTTGTTTGGCTATAACAAGCTGAGCCTTCTCTTGCTGTTTGTCTTTCCAGATGTGGTCATCCTTTGCTTGTCTTTGTAATGGCCACAGGAAAAAGGGGGAAGGGTATCAGTTTACTGATGGAGTCCCCGAGAGATACAAGCAGCAGGGGACCTACCCACCTGTATCCACACAAGGCTGATCTATATACATTTTGGCTGGACTCACCATTAAAGGGCCACTAAACCTAAAATCATAGCAATGCTCTCAATTTGGGATTGTTTAAATTTATTTTTTACTGATAATAGAAAGATTATGGGATTCCAAAGACCAAAAAGGAAAAAGTCAATGTTTGTCACTTTCTATACAATCTTGATCATCGAGTATTAACTCCTACCACAATCAGGAGGAACAGTGAATGTCTGTTAAAAAAGATGTCCAGGAAAGAGTTAAACTATTCATACGAGGGATGTTCAGTGATGTAAAGATCATTAGAGGAAACCTTGCAAATACTTAGGCTGGCCATAGGCGGGCTTAACAAGAGTAAATTAATTGATTCTCCCATCCATACTACCAGCGTGGAATTCAAGCAGCAATGGCCATCCATGGCTGTCTGAGGTTACCAATAATTTTCCACCCAACTCAGGCAATTTTTAAATTGACTTTTGTTGAGCCAGGAGGTGCTTGCATGGCCACCTACAGCTTGGATTTCAGACGATTCAGCAGCAGAAATCAGCCAAAATTCAAGCAATCTATGGGTGCCTTTAGGCAGCAATTATAACCCACCTGAAAGCCCTTTACATATGTCCACATATTGCTAGGTTTTGGTAGATCTAAAGGAGATTGTACAGACTATCAATCATTAGTGTGACACTTGCTGGATACTAAGGCATTAATATTGTGCAGGGTGATGTTAGTTGGCTGGGCTCAGTCTTGAGCTTAGGATCTTAGTAGTTTCAGAGGGGCACATAAAAGTGTGTTTCCTACCTAACCAAGGCAATAGCATGTAACTTGTGGCATTTGCTCTCAGGCAGTACTTTTGGTTTCATATGTTTAAACTGGTTGATGATCTTACTTTAAAAAGTGCAGTATGGCTATAATTTAGGATACAGTTTTAATGTGAGGAAATCTTAAAACTGCTAAGCATAATGTGTTTTTTCCTATTAAAGCTGGAGGTTAGGTATGACAATTGTTACATAGCTACGTTAGTCCGGCTTGGACCATAAGTATGTACGTATGTGGCATGCCTGTGGGGTCCCTGTGGAAGCTGGAAATCACTGTAGCAGGCACCGCTACTCCAGTGATTGCTGAAAGCTTCTAGGTCTCATGCTATTATTATGGTAGGTCCAGTGCCATTATTATGGGACATTGGTAGGTCCCCTGCCATTATTATGGGACACTAGTAGGTCCTGTGCCATTATTATGGGACACTGGTAGGTTCTGTGCCATTATATGGGACACTGGTAGGTCCAGTACCATTATTATGTGATACTGGTAGGTCCAGTGCCATTATTATGGGACACTAGTAGGTCCTGTGCCATTATTATGAGACACTGGTAGGTTCCGTGACATTATTATGGGACATTGGTAGGTCCCGTGCCATTATATGGGACACTGGTAGGTCCTGTGCCATAATATGGGACACTGGTAGGTCCCGTGCCATTATATGGGACACTGGTAGGTCCCGTGCCATAATATGGGACACTGGTAGGTCCCGTGCGATTATTATTGGACACTGGTACATCCCGTGCCATTGTTATGGGACACTGGTAGATTAACAGGTGTACCCGGGGACTATAGAAGTTATCCAACATTGGCATGCATAGTACTCTATTGAGAGCAGAAATAAACACTCATTATTCCTCAATACCATCAAGATATTGAATGTGGAAGAGATGGAAGGATTCAATAGAAGGAATACAACATTATTATCTGAAAATCACATGCACGCTAATCGTGGTCCCCACTGAGTCATCCCAAAAGATTTCCTCCTTTTTTTTGGGAGGGGGGGGGGGTGGGATGTGGATCACATTGTGAACCATATGCATAGTAGGTAGTTTGTATGTATGGTCAGTAAAATAAAGGATAATTGTCCCCTTCCTGGTCTCCTGAAGAAGCTATATACAGTATATGTGAAACGTATTAAGAAGGAAGACCTCCACTGGTGTCCCCCAAACAGATGGACCTCTGGATTACTAGAAATACCATTGTATACAAAGCAAAGGGTCAGACCCTGTGGGGAAGTTTTCTCAGGGAGGACTTTGTGATTTTTACCAAATTGTATGTTATGTCCAACGTAGGGGAAGAAGGGAATGTATATTTTTGTATATTTTTAAGCATTGTGAATAAATAGTGAAATATATTTTAATCCTTGAAGTCTATAAGTAAGGTGTAGCACTATGAAAGTCCCAGTAAGCTATGGCTAGCAGCTTTTCATGTTGGCCAGTAAAAATAAAGGGTGTAACTCTTTCCTGCACAACCGTTTTAATGCAATTTATTTTCATACTGGACCAGTTTGCATTTTAGGTTTATTGGCCCTTTTTTTTTATATATTAGTATATTTTATGTTCATGTAAACAACAGCACTGACAAAGGCAAAATCATTTTTTCTTTTTTTATACTGACCATCTGCAAACATCATACACATTACAAGGACTATACAGAACATTTTAGGTGTTAACAGAAGTGGACAAATTAGTGTGACATACAAAGCCCTCTTGACACTATGACTAGTTCATATCAGCAGAAATGTAGATTGACATTTTTTAGGAAGTAACAGCTATTGGTATTGGTGGAGGGGAGGGAGGGGGGGGGGGGTTAGAGTCTCAGAGTGAATGATAGTTGGCCTACAGTACCCAAAAACAAAATACTATTTCCTTTTTAGATTCAAGTCAAGTCTTTGGACAGAAACTGCAACCGATTAAACAACCAGAACAGAAGCTGGTTGGATGACTTGACCCTTTTTTAATGGGAGCATTCACAGGAGTGAGGGCCACAGCATCAACATGGACCAATTTTGGGGTTCCACAATGTTTTAACGCACCAGGAAGCAAACCTGTTTGTTTTAGAGTAAGGAAAGGGATGACGTCATCCAAAAAATAGTAGTTCTTTATTAAGTAAACGTGTACAATGCTGTAAAACAACCTACGCGTTTCGGACATTAGTCTTTAGTCATAACTAATGGACTAAAATCCGAAACGCGTAGGTGGTTTACTTAATAAAAAAATACTATTTTTTAAATGTCATCCTGAGTGCTGACCATCCCTTTTGTTACTCTGGTACGTTGGAGGTGTCAGCAGCCTCGAGGTCTGAGCACCGGGTGGAGCTTTTATGTGGGAAGGTGGTAGCGCCTATACACCTGGTTTCCTTTGCTGTTTGTTTCAGTACAGAACTTATACATCAAACACTGGGGAGAATTTGATGATATCCAGCTGCCCCCTTAGATGCTCGTATGTATAGGATGTTAGCTGGGTAAAATGTTCATCCACATGTTGACAAAACACACAGGCTCCATTCACCCCTATTGTCTTTTTAACCACAGGCAAAATATTTCTCATTGCAGGCAATAGGTCAATTCACAGGAGCAGCTTCAAGAAATTCTCCTGTAGCCTAATGACAGAAGTGAACATCGAAATGCACATAAAATGGAAAGAAACACTTGATAATGCATTGTGTGCTTTTTGAAAAGAGAAGCCATATAAAATGTATTAGTTTAGGAAATTTTTACCTTGAAAAAAGGCAAAAATTAAGCCAGAGAAGCAAAGTCAATTATGTAGGAGCGGAACTAGGTTCAGATTACATGCACCATGTGCACTCTGAGTTTATCTCTTGTTTAGTTCAAAGTGAAGAAACACATGGAAACTAGTATTACCCAGTTCAACAGAAACCGGCCAACACTTGGCCCATGTGTACACCAGCTGAACAGCCAGCTTCTTTTGAATGGGCATGCTGGAAAACCAGTGTCCGATCAGCATCCGATTAGCGACAGCAGCCAATGGCTGTGAGTGCTGAATGGTGTGTTCTTGCGTGGGGGGCAGTCTCCCTGTCAGAACGCAATAGCTCAGCAGGGAGATTGCTGTACTAACATCGGATAGTTAAGCCACATCATGAGTTTTTTGGGGTTGAACGAAAAAAAAAACGACAGCTCCGGTCAGAGCCACTGTACTAACTATCCGATGGCTGAGAGCGCTGATCGGAAACCACTAGGCTGCTGGTTTTCCAGCATGCTCGTCCGAGAGAAGCTGGACAAACGGCTGGCTTCTGTTGGACCAGCTGCCAGACACAGTCGGCAAATTTTTATTGAACCGGTCAATGTCGCCTGACATTCGGCCCGTGTGCACTAGGCTTTAGTACAAAAAGCTCCTCCTGAGCTCCTCAGTTTTTTTTTCCTTCAGTGCCCTGGACTGAAGGAAAAAAAAACTGATAGTGTGGAGATCCTACATATAAAGATCACTTCTCCATACATGTGCAATCACAAGCCTAGAAAACATATTACATCACAGATTTATTTAGTTCTGCTGCTGTCCACTAGGGAAGGCAAGGTGTGGACTCTTCAATGATGGGTCCTAATTAGGGATGAGCTTGGGTTTGGCTCAGTATAAAATCAACATCATCCCTAGATCTAATAAAAGCAACCGCATTGTCTTAAAGAAGACTTTTCTTGTCCTTCGCAAGTTTCTTCTTTTGTACATAAGAACCAGAGAGCAAGGGAACCTGCAGCAAAAAGGGAGCATTTGGTCATACCCACTAATCAGGTTTTATCTTTCATTCACTGACAAAATGTTCACTGGTTGCTTGCTATTGGCAATGGCTCCAGTTGGCCATAATATTCCAATGCCGTAAGAAAGAATGAAAGAGGGAATCTGATTGGATACTGTGGACAAAAAGAAGAGATTGCTCCTTTAGATATTTAAAAAAAACTGTTTAATGGTTATGAGTGTGTGTTTCCTGGGGGGATAATGTGATATTAACTAAACACTATCAGAATTTTTATTCGCAAGATGGATCCAAAAACATCTCTTCTTCTTCTTCTACCTAAAACATTTGAGTAAATATGACTACCTGAAAGGTTATATTGCTGCGATTACCTGCTAAACATTTGACTTCTAATAGAGTTGTATCATCTGTCTTTGTATACAATAGAGCTAAATAATCCTATGGAAAAAAAACATATTTCTTGGAAACGATATACGGTAAGGAGTAAACGTTACTGCTCTAGCCACTCTTGCCCACAAAAAGATTTCTTGGGTGCACATCCAGCTCATCGCTGATGGAATCTCCAATGCGTTTCACACATACGTGTACTTAATCATAGAGTTTAAGGTTAAGCGCAGGTATGTCTATAACGCTTTAGGGATTCCATCTGTTTGCTGCCTTGTTTTATACAGAATAACATGGAGGGGAGTTAACAGGCAGAGAAAAGTAAAAGCTCAAACACCTGAAGGAGAAACTTCTTTGAGCTTACAGTGTGCATGAGGCCTAAAGATTTTTTGCATTGAGAACTTGGAGTGCTGTCATCCTGGTATTTGAAGGGTCTTTAGATTTGTTGGCTTAAAGTAAATTCCTCACATAGTCTGAGTAACACAAACAAGCATGTGATACAAAAATGCAAAAGCAGAAGGTACTTTTTAGTGAAACTGCACATATAATTGTCTATCTTGACCCCACCTCTTCCTGCCTCAGAAGACTTCCTGTTGCTTACCCTAAAGAGGAGTAATCTCATTCCCCCAAGGGGGAGCCTTCAAAATTGGCCAAGGTAAAACGCAACTTCCCAAGAAAGGAGTATGTACCTTCACTTGTCCAATTCTCTGGATTTACTTACCATTTTTACAGTTCTATAATGTAGTCATGGCATGCTAGGCCCAAATTGTGACAAGTTTACTTTAAAGACAGAGTATAGAGTAGTGGTCTTCAAACTGCGGCCCTTTGCTTGCCTCTATCCAGCCCTTGGGGCACCATTCCATCCACTGACACCAACAATGGGGCATAATTCCTGTTGCTGACACCAACAATGGGGCACTATTCCTCTGACTGACACCAACAATGGGGCACAATTCCTTAAATTGACACCAATGATGGGGCACAATTCCTTCCATTGACAAAAATGATGTAGCACAATTCCTCCCATTTACACTAGCAATGGGGCGTAATTATTTCAATCGATACCAACAATGTGCTACTATTCCCCCCACTGATGCCAACAATGGGGCACTATTCCTTCCAGTGACAACAACAAAAGGGCACAGTTCCTCCCACTGACACCAACGATGGAGCAGAATTACTTCTATTGACACCAAGGATGGGGAACTATTCCTCCAACTGACACCAAAAATGGGACACTATTACTTCCACTGACATCAACAATGGGGCACTATTCCTTCCACTGACATCAACAATGAGGCCTTAGTCCTCCCATTGACACCAAAGATAGGGCATTGTTTATTCCCACTGGACGCCAGGACATTTTCCAACCCCACTGGCCCTAGTCCGGCCCCCCCTAAAGTCTGAAGGACAGTAAACTGGCCCTTTGTTTAGAAAGTTTAGAGACCACTGGTATAGAGGAAAGCACTAGATGCCCTCTACTTTCTTCAAACTGAATTGCAAGGCATCCTTGCAACATTTAAATAAATGTGAAGCTTAAATGGGCATCCACTTATGTGGGCTAAGCAATAAAATGTCAAGGAATGGTTTCTAAAATGGCATTAAAGGGCCACTAAACAGAAAAAAGTTAAACAAAGTAAAAAAACTACTAATAACACTCATGAGTATCAAACGTCATGAGCAAGTGACAGCAGAAGTGGTACAATAAGAAGTTGGTTGTGTGTCACCCCCTGCTATAGCAATTTTTTTTTAGTATCTTGTGTTTCCAACTTATGCTGAAATTTTTACATTCTCATCAATTAATGTTGGTAAAACCTCTTTTACTTAAATCAACTTTGAACTTATATTTAGTGGCCCTTTAAAATACAGACTTAATGTGGTCTTGTGCTTTGTCCATGCAGGGCAAACAACTGGTTCACTTAGCAGACGCTCCCTCGCCAGCTTCACATACTGTACCTTTCTTTCTCTCCCCTTTAAAGAGAGGTGGCCAGTACTTCCAGGTATGGGCACTATGCGACTTACTGTCCTTCCACCCATGTGACCTCTCTGGTGCTTAGTGGTTGGCTGATCAGTGCTGTCATATGGGGCTGAGGAGGGAGTCTTCAGTCCTATGTAAGCACCAAATTGTGACTTGATTGGCAGGAGAATGAAAGGAAGGTGACTTTGTGTAAAAAAAATAAAAAGGCTGGGCAGTAGTTATGCGAACTTGCCAGTTTGCCCTACATGTGCAAAGCACAGATTCACTTTATATTGCAAGTGATCAATGCCTTTACAATCTAATATAGCAAAGCTGGGCCACCCACCCAATAGGCCTCAATATCTCAGAAGAGCACCCACAGTATGGCCATTTTGAACTTGCAACTGTGAAAGTAAGTGCTGAGACACTGTGGGGTTGATTTACTAAAGGCAAATAGGCTGTACAGTTTGCAAAGTGCAGTGCACTCTGCAAGAACAGTTTCTCCAGGGCTTAGTAAATGAGCAGAAGCTCTGCTGATTTATATCATCCAATTATGTGCAGGCAAAAATGCTGTTTATTTTTTGTTTTTTTTCCTTGCACGTGATTGAGTATTCTTTGTAAAGTGAACCTTTACCTAAGCTCTGGAGCAACTGCACTTTGCAAATTGCACAGTTTATTTGCCTTTAGTAAATCAACCCCAGTGCATCACATAATGCACTGTGGGGTCCAAGCATCCCACAGTATATTATATACTGGAAACCAGTGTTTCACAGCTCAGTTCTTAAACCAGTAAACTCCATCTTGAAAGCATGCAAGAATTTCCAGGGCTAGCAGGAAACTTTGCAGCAGTGGACTGAAAATGTATTATGCCACGTACACACGATCGTGATTCACGGCGGTGAAAACACCGCCGTGAATCACGACAAAAAATGAAAAACGAGGGAACGGCATGTTCCCCCACACACGACCGTTTTTCCCGTCATTTTTTTATTTGTCGAGAAAAACGACCGTGTGTGGGCTCCGTGGCAGTGTTTCCCTATGGGAAAACTGGCGCGGAAAAAAACGACGGGAATCACGACGAGAAAAATTAGAGCATGTTCTAATTTTTCTCATCGTGATTAATGCCGTTTTTCCCGTCGGGAAAAACGGCAAAAAGCCCACAGACGATCGTTTTTCTCGTCCAAAGAGAAAAATGTAATTTTTCACGACGGGAAAAATGATCGTGTGTACGCGGCATTACTACCAAGGCTGGATGGGCCTATTTTTCACGGGCAAGTTTAGTTTTTCTAGTATAAGACTTATGACAGATTTACTTTAAGCTCAGCACCCCCTTTCCGACACATTTGATACTGTGTGCCAAGCCATTTATTACCCATCTTCTCTGGACAGACCTGTATAGACTATTGCATGCCTATTTCAATAAAGGTGCAAAATTGTGTATTTGCCCCAGGCCAATCAGAAGCTCATATGTCTTCTGGAATCTGTTAGGTGGTATATAGCTCACATATCATCTCTCATGGCATTCTATAATGGGGTGTTCTTCTTTCACACTGATTATTCCAAGTTAATGTTCAATAAATGTGAATGGTTTAGGCTATCCCAAGACCTGGGGTGACAGGCGGAGTATCAATCTGTATAATGTCCTATGATATAAGTGTGCAGGATTGTTTTAGCTGTGCATCCATGTTTACACACTGAACAGACACCTGCAGCACTCAAAATTCTTGAAGAACCACTTTTTGGACAATTTGTTTCTCCCATAGATTAGCTGGCTAGATGGCATCATAAGAGGCTAAAGGGCAAGGGTCATTTTTATTCTAAAGGGTACATTTTACACTCATAAATCCTAAACATATTGTAGCTCCCAAACTTTCTACCATCCCTAATTTTATTAAACACAATATTATAGTGCAATTTTTTTTTTTTTGCTGCACTCAAGAAATGTTATAAATACCCTTTCAGGACTACAAAAAGATTGTGTTTTAGGTAGCCCGTTGAGTATTGAAACATCCATAGAGTTTAGGATGTCTTCAAACTGTAACACTTGAAGTGCTGCGCCCACCCAAGCATTCCATAGACACTGCGGCCCACTAGTCCCCAGAGCAACAAATAAATATTGAACATTTCCCATTCCTTCACAGACTGTACAAAAAGAATGGAACAAGGTAGATAATAAATGCTTAATGAGCCTTACAGTATCCTGCTTTGCAGTATCAAAATTATTGGAAAAGTGAAGCTTCTATTTTAAGTCACCAAACCCAACTCAAAAAATTGCAATTTCACATGGGTCACTAAATTTGTAGCACTATACTGTGACCTTCGTCATTAAATGGTCCGTCCAAACAAACTGGTGTTCCATTTATGGATAAACATTATCTTCTTAGATTTCTGATGGCAGGGATACTGGGATACTGCTTTAAAAAAGCCATGACAGGTAGAAATCAACAAAAGATAGAAGAAGGTAGCTGGTAATTCAATACTTCTAGGTGGACTGACCCTTTAATGCCTATTTTGTTGAGTGACTGGTGTCACAAATGGGCCCACCTGTACTACATGTGGCATATTTTTCTGACATAAAATGCTGGCATGTTGTGAATCATCACAAAGATCGGGCAAATATAACAGTGAATAAGCCCATTATCACCTAAACCTGGAACAAATAGCTGTACTCTTCCATTACTGATTATAGTAGCAGCGTTTTTGCTACCACTAATGAATTTTTTCATGTATTGCTAGTTGCTGATTCTCTTTCACATTTTCACGGCATTTCAGAACTTATTCAAAAAGAAAGTGCAAAGAGTAATGGTTGTGTGCACATAGCAACCAATCAGATTTCAGTTTACTGTGGTCTGTTCTAATATTATCTCCTATTGGTTGCTATAAATGACTATACTCTGTGCTTCCTCATTGCTCCTTGCACCGCTTTATTGAATAACCTTACAATTCATCCAAGTCCAACATTGACATTGCTAGCAAATAAAACACATTTAATGGTACATAGAAGCTGGTTAGTTCCAAACCCAGTGGAGTGGTACACGTGTACACTGTATTTCAGTAAAGCTGCAGTCTCCCATAACATATAGTGCAACAAAACCAAGTATAAGAAGTGAGAACTGTTATCATTGCCTCTACTAGCCATTTACATCCCCCCTTTAGGTTCTCATACTGAATTAGGAAAAATTGGGAAAAATTTGGCTGCTATAGGCAAACAGACATGTTCTTCCTTCAGATACAAAAATAAGGCTTAATGTAAATATCGCTGTCAAAGTGGTTTGAGGTTGCCTGTGTGATTCCAAACTGTAGTCTACATCAGCTAAGCTACACAGGATTTGTTTAACTTCCAGGGCCATGCAAGCTTCCCTCATCTGTACTCTTTGGTCCCAGCAAATAAACAAATGCCATCAACATAGTATGGTGGCCTGAAGATAAGCACCATCAGTGTATTATTTTTTTTATTTTTCAGCTGCAGTGCTTAGGTGGAGATAGATCATGTTATGTGTTGGTGGCAAGACTGCATCTTTAATGAAACCCAACAAAATGAAAAATTGAAAACATGTTACCATCTATGAATTCACAAAATGACCTGCTTGTGCAGATCATTCCTGATTGTCTATGGCGGGCTTTCTTGAATCCATCAAACGTGAAAGCCATCTCAGCTGATGTTTTTGTATCCATCTCTTCTTCTGTGAGTTAAATCACTATTGCTCTTCATCCACTTGCATCATGTGCATCCTACACAATGTTCTGCAGATTGTTTAGCAATCTAAAATACTATTTACAGCTGCTTCTAAAACTGAATCAGTTTCTGCCGCCCCTTCTCTAGTTTGTGAAACTGGCTTGTCCATGCCGTGATCTTCGGAGCATTTTTTAAGTTCCGTTTCCGCGGAACTGCTACCGGAGACCTCGCTTTTCAAGTGCTTTGCGCTAAGTTTAAGTTCCAGAACGTTTCTGACCGTTGCTTTCACAGTCTCGCTACTCATTATGCTTTTGCTGTTTACCATAATGTTAGTTTGCTTGCCTGCGGTTTCTAGAGAGGGTCCTGCAGTTTTGCTCTGGGGGCTTTCTGCATCGTTGGGGTCCGTTTTTGATCCAGAATCAGGAATGGACTTTGGAGAGCAGTATACAGCAACTGTTTCTTTTGAGGCTTTACACAACGTGTAGGTTTCTGAAGGACAAGAGGTGTACTTACCCTTTAGTTTGCAAAGGTTTACAATGAGTTCTTTCGTAGGGGAAAACTCTACGTTCTTCAACACAGCATCTTTTTTAAGGCCTTCTGTTTCCTCAGGAGAATTTTGACATGTAGGTACTGGTAAATTGTCAGTAGGCACTAAACATGGGGAATCTGGAATCTTAGGTGAGCTTGAAGCTGTCTGATCTTTCGTATTACTGTCTGTTGGCGAGGAACCACCACTGGTTGGCTCTTCGTCCAGGTCATGATTGCCGAGCTGCTTTTCCTCTGAAGGATCTTCATGAAATCTGCTATAGCAACAGAATTCTGTAAGGTACGCATCTGTGGAAAGAGACATAATAAGAGGTCTGGTGTCACCCCAACATCACCTCCATCCCCAATTCATTACACGCCCTTGGACTTTGAGTGAGGTGAGTATGGTTAGCCAAAAAACATATCATGATTGTATAAAAAGTAGATTTATTACAATATGTTGCGCATATAATACACAACAGCAATGAATGCAGGCCGATAAAATTTGCATACAATGTGAAAAGAAAACAATCCACATATATGATAAACAGTATGTAAGCAATATACAAACGTCAGAAAAATGTGCAAGCATCAACAGTACCCGACGACATTTCGCGAGACCGCGCTCGCTCTTCAGGGGTAAATGCTTTACTATAGCTGTAATACAAGTAGTAAATCAAATGAATGTATGTTGCATAAGGTTGGCAGGGAGGTGAGTAATCATCGGGGTCAGAGTATAGGACCCATAGGTGTGCGCAGCCTATTGCACTAGGGTGTGCACCCCAAAACTGAAACACACGTGAACGCCACCTGCTGACACATGGAGGAAGCTCTGGTGGTGGGAGACAGTTGATTAGGAGCATATAAATACTGGTGTAACGTGTTATTAAAGTTTAACCTAGCCTTTAATATACTAGGGGAATTTACACTGGCATCCCCAACCATCCACCTGGTGCCGCACCTGGATAATGCTAATGCACATGATTAGGGTGTGCCCAGGCACATCCAGCACACCCTGTGTGCACGTCTATGATAGGACCCCATACTCACCAATAGGCTGGGCCAGGTCACCAGTCACTGATTCCACAGGCGGCGGCAGCAGCAGCGACAAACATCCAGCACAGGAGCTGAGGAGGCGGAGCATAAGGTAACCCCAACGGGGGAACAACCGGAGCACCGACATGGCTTTAGTGGGTGCGAGTGCAAGTGTTCCTAGAGGTCTCACCTTGTCCATGATAGTTAACTGCAAAAAATAGTAAAAGAGTATATATGTATGTCTTGCGAAACGTCGTCGGATACTATTGATGCTCGCACATTTTTCTGATGTTTGTATATTGGTTATATGCTGTTTATCATGTACGTGGATTGTTTTCTTTTCACATTGTATGCATATTTTATCAGCCTGCAATCATTACTGTTGTGTTTTATATGCGCAACACATTGTAATAAATCTACTTTTTATACAATCATGAAATGTTTTTTGGCTAACCATACTCACCTCACTCAAAGTCCCAGGGCGAACCCTATGTATATATGCATCTGTGGAAAGAGGACACCTTTGGTTTTTAGGGAAAGGGGAGTTACTGCTCCAGGTGGATATGCTTGGTGATCAACCTCCTCTCAGAGACCAAGGGTGCTGGCAATGCATATAGCAAAGAACGAAAAAATGTTTGGACAGCCGCACTCCAGGAAAACTTCTATATTTGCCTTTATTGGTAAAAAAGGATAAAAGCACTACAAGCCACAGCAAGAAAATAGGACACACAGCTGACGCGTTTCACACTAGTACTTAGTGATTAGTCATAGCTTATGCTAAGCACTAAGTACTAGTGCAAAACGTGTCAGGTGTGTGTCCTATTTTCTTGCTGTGGCTTGTAGAGCTTTTATCCTATTTTTACCAATAAAGGCAACTATAGATGTTTTCCTGGAGTGCGGCTGTCCAAACATTTTTTAGTTCTTTACCTTTGGTTTTTACAAGTAAACAAAAAAGAATACTCTTGGCAAATTATATCCAGTCTTGATTTTGTAGACCAAATTTATTTAAAGCAAACCTAAAATTAACACTTAATTTGACCCTAATCCTTAAGTCATATGTCAGGGCACAATAAAAAAAAAACATTTGCACTATATTTCTGCAATACATGCACATGTATCTATGCTTTATCCCCTTAAAGACTCTGCAAGTACAGAAAAATACATGTTGGTCTGCCAGAAATGTACTTAGCTCCTGATTTCCTCTTGTGTAATGACACCGCTTTCCTTTTTTATGTGGGCGGAAATTGCAAAAATTGTTGTCAGCCCTGCTCAGCTGTCTGTTGTTAAAGCCTAGCTCTAGGTTTACTATGACTTTAAAGGGATTGTAAATGAAAACGTTTTTTCACCTTAATGCATCCTATGCATTAAGGCGAAAAACCATCCGACAATACCGGTCGAGCCCCCGTTTTACTTACCTGAGCCCTCGAAAGTCCCGCGCTCAGCCCGACATCCTCCTCGACGTTCAGCCTGGCCGTTGATTGGCTACAGTGGATGGATTGAAAGCAACGCATCCATTGGCTTTTTTATTTACAAACCCTTTAAATAATTTGTATGGACCAAGCTGGTCCAAACAAACTATTTCATTTACTAACAGATGTGCCTGTATAAAAAGTACAGGCTGAGCTCTGTTCAGTAAAGGAAATAGTTCATATGGACCAGCTTTGTCTTAACAAACTATTTAAAGTAACAGTAAACCTTGAGTTAGGCATTAAAGGAGAAGTAGGGCCAAAACTTTTTTGGCCCTACTTCTCCTATGGATCACAAGAGTGCAGTTTCTTCTGCAAATTCTGCTGTCGGCTGACATCACTGAGCTTGTCCATGCTCTGGATTGATCCTGACTTTACAGATGGGATCAATCCAGATGCCTTGGCCGACAGCTGGCTCAGCCTCACAGCGAGCCCCTGGGAGACTGAGCCAGCCGCTCCCTCTCCTCCACAGCCCATCGTTTCAGTGAGTGCTGGAGGGGCAAAGCAGAGAGCTGGTGACTGACCGTCCCCGGCTCTCTGCTCACTGAAGGTGTTTGATCGCTCTGTTCTCAGTCTTAGAAACAGTGGGGGACAGATGTAGCATCAGATGGATGCTGCATCCACCAAGGTAAGTACTTCTATTTTAAACGAATCAATCCCTTCATTTCCATCATCTCGAGGGCATAGTAACTAATTATTTTGTGATGCAAAATAAGAAATGAGAGGACTTAAGGTAACACACAATGTGAGCGTAGGACACAAGACAGCTCTGAACTTCTGACAAGACCAATAGATTTTTTTTTTGTTGTACCTAGCCCTTAAAGTGTGTTTCCACCTTTGTAGCCAAATTGGCAAAACACCTACTTGCTGGCCTTCTGCATTGTATGTTATTGAGAATTGAATTCAGCCTGTCCCCAGCCTTTTCTATTGGGACAGATAACATCTAAAAGGTAAATAAATAGGTAAATAATATTTTAAAATTGCCATGTGAATGGGAACACAAAACAAACAAATAGTGCGTTTCTATAAAATTTGACTGCAAAAGTGGAAAATAGGATTTTTATAACAGCTTACCTGTAAAATCCTTTTCTTGGAGTACATCACGGGACACAGAGCGACATAGTAATGACTATGTGGGTATATAGGCCTACCTTCAGGTGATGGACACTGGCACTCCCAAGACAGGAAGTCCCCTCCCCTATATAGCCCCTCCCACTCCGGGAGTACCTCAGTTTTGTAGCAAAGCAATAGGCATCCCCAAAAAAAAAGAGGGATGGGAGCTTTGTGTCCAGTGATGTACTCCAAGAAAAGGATTTTACAGGTAAGCTGTTATAAAAATCCTATTTTCTTTTTCGTACATCACGGGACACAGAGCGACATAGTAATGACTATGTGGGATGTCCTAAAACAATGACCAATGAGGGGAGGGAGACCCCAATTACAAAAGAAGGGCGCCATCAGACGTGAGGACCTATACTGCAGCCTGCAGTACACTGCGCCCGAAGGCGGTGTCCTCATGCCTCCTCACATCCACCTGATAGAATTTAGTGAATGTGTGGACTGAAGACCAAGTTGCGGCCTTACAGATCTGAGCCATGGAAGCCTCGTGATGCACTGCCCAAGAAGCACTGACTGCTCTGGTAGAATGTGCTTTAATTTTAAACGGGGGAACTTTCCCCTTCAAACGATAGGCTTAAACAATGACCTGCTGAATCCACTTAGAAATCATGGATTTTGATGCTGCCTGACCCTTCCTGGGTTCTTCTGGCAACACAAATAAAACGTCCGTTTTCCGAATCTGAGCAGTAGCTTTAAGATAGACCTTAACTGCTCTCACTACATCCAAGGAATGTAATGATTTTTCTTTTGCAGAACGAGGTTCTGGAAAAAAGGAAGGAAGAATCATGTCTGGGTTCAAGTGAAAACTTGACACCACTTTAGGGAGAAAGGCCGGATGAGGATGTAAAACTACTCTATCCTTATGAATAATCAAATAAGGTTCTTTACAAGAAAGAGCAGCTAATTCTGAAACCCTTCTAGCCGAAGATATGGCTACCAGAAAAGCCAACTTCCTAGACAAAAGGAGTAAAGGAATATGAAGTAAAGGTTCAAATGGCTGCTTTTGCAATGCTGATAGAACCAAATTTAAATCCCATGGACACAAGGGGGGCTTAACTGGAGGATTGATTCGTGTTACCCCTGTAGGAAAGCTCGAACTAAAGAACTAGAACTAGCTAGTGGTCTCTGAAAAAATATAGACAAGGCCGAAATGGGACCCTTGATAGTACTCAAGGCTAGCTTCATGTCTACCCCCAATTGTAAAAAGTCAAGAATTCTACCTATGACATATTTATGAGGATGCCAACCTCTGGATTCACACCAAGCCACGTATGCCTTCCAGACCCTATAGTAAATAAGTCTGGAGATCGGCTTTCTTGCATTAATTAGGGTAGATACCACCGAACTAGAGAGTCCCTGATTCCTTAGGATGTGGCGAACACGAGTGGGTCCCTTGTCCGGGACACAAAGTTGCCCAGCTTTTTGTTTAACCTGGACGACAAGAGATCTATGTCCGGGGTCCCCCATCTTTAACATATGGTTAGAAAGATGTCGGGTGAAGAGACCATTCCCCTGGAAACAACTGCTGGCGACTTAAGAAGTCGGCCTGCCAATTCTCTGTTCCTGGAATAAATATTGCAGATATGCAAGGAACATGCTTCTCTGCCCAGAGCAGGATCTGGTCCACTTCCCTCTGGGCAGCGTGGCTTCTGGTGCCCCCTTGGTGATTGATATAAGCCACTGCTGTGGCATTGTCGGATTGAATCCTAATAGGGTAACCCTGTAATTTGGACGTCCAGGCCCACAGGGCCAAGCGAGCCGCCGTATTTTCCAGGATGTTGATGGGCAAGGTCCTTTCGGCAATTGACCACTTGCCCTGGAGCGTCCTCTTCCCTAGGACTGCTCCCCAACCTAGAAGACTGGCGTCTGTTATCACCACTTTCCAGGACACTGGAATGAATGATTTCCCTTTTTGTAGATTGCTGGGAACCAACCACCAACAGAGGCTTTGACGTACCACTGGAGACAGAGTCATCGAGAAGTCCAAAGCTTGGACCTTCTTGTTTCAAGTGGAGAGGATGGAGTTTTGCAATATCCTTGAATGAAATTGGGCATAAGGGATGGCTTCAAAAAAGGCCACCATTTTCCCCAATAACCGCATGCAAAGGCGAATGGATCGATCTTTCTTTGACCTGACTGCGTGGATCGGCTCTTTTAAGGAAGTGAGTTTTGCCTGGGGCAAAAAAAACTTCTTTTGGTCTGTGTCTATGACCAGACCTAAATATTCCAACCTCTTTACCGGTTTTAGAGCTGATTTTTCTAGATTGAAAATCCAACCGAGAGACTCTAGATACCTGACCATGCTGCACACAGCCATGTTTAGGCTGACTACTGACCAATCCAGTAGCAGCAGATCGTCCAAGAAAGCCATTATCGATTCACTACTGACCAATCCAGCAGCAGCAGATCGTCCAAGTAAGCAATTATCGATACACCCTGAGCTCTTAGCCTGGCTAAGAGCTAGAATCTTTGTGAACACTCGAGGAGCAGTGGCCAGCCCGAAGGGCAAGGCTATGAACTGGTAGTGGTGATGCTCCACTTCGAACCGCAAGAATCTTTGATGAGTGGGAAAAATGGGTACGTGTAGATATGCGTCCTTTATATCGATAGACGCAAGTAGCTCTCCACCCTGAAAGGCAGGGATCACCGATCGGATTGACTCTATATGAAAGGAGCGAATGTTTAGGAACCGGTTTAGACCTTTGAGGTCCAGAATAGGTCTGACGTCCCCATTTGGTTTTGGCACTGTAAAGAGGTTTGAATAAAACCCTAAACCTTGTTCTTTTACGGGAACTTCTATGATCACCCTTTGGGACAACAGATGATCCAAAGACAAAAAGAGAGACCTTCTCTTTATCTGATCCTTTGGAACACTTGACTTTAAAACCTGAGGTGGAGGGAGTTCTCACAATTCTAACTTGTACCCTAGGGACACCGTGGAGAGGACCCAACTGTCCTGAATCTCCTCCTGCCACACTCCTGAGAACAGTAGAAGCTTTCCCCCCACCCAGTTGAGTGGGGGGCGCCCCTTCACAAAGCAGACTTGGGGTTCTGCTTAGTCGGTTTCCGTCCCCAGGAGTTTTTATATCCCTGGGTTTGACTCTGAGCCTTTCCCCCGGATCCTGATTGGGGAGGCCCTCGAGACTGTCTAGAAGCCGATGTTCTCAGGACTGGGGAGGCAGGACGTTTAAAAGAAGAACGTCTATATGTCCTTTTGATTGGCAAAAGAGTACTTTTCCCATTAGAAATCTGCTGGATGTACTTGTCCAAATCATTACTGAACAAACGTTCCCCATGGAACGGAAACCCGCCTGAGAGCTTTTTACAAGGCGTCTCTGCCAACCAGTTCTTTAATCAGAGAAGCCTACGCATATGTACCAGTAGGAGCGTAAGGCGTGAGGCTTGATGAATTGAATCTTTAATGGCATCCACCACAAAACATAAAGCTCTTGGTAGATCGGCTAGATCCTGGGCTTGTTGAGCAGGGATATCCTTGAAAACCTGCTTCATCTGATCCTTTAAAGCCTGACAAATGCCTATGGATTTCAACAAAGTTTCCAACCTTTTATCGGTTGGATCTTTGAACATCTGCATATCTTCTACCGGACAGGTTAGACTCTTATTCACACAGGAGATAGCTGCGTCAACTGCAGGAATACTACATTTTTTGGTGAATTTCTCTTCCATAGGATAAAGTTCGGCAAACTTTTTAGGAGGAAAAAAATGCTTATCCGGATGATTCCAATCTTTATAGATAAGCTCCTCCAATAAAGGATGAGCTGGAAAAGAGCAATTAGCCCGAGGGGCTTTTAAAGAACCCAAAGAAGAAACAGACTTTCCCGCTGGTTCAGATAAGGGCAATTTAAATGCTGCACGAACAGGGCCGGATTTGCTCTCCCTGCCGCCCCAAGGCCAGGTTCCGCAATGCACCCCTCCGCGCAAACTGAACCACCCCCCCCCCAAATCAACGGAGAATGGCAACCGGATGGCAGGGGCGGCACGGTTAGTTCAAATATTTTTTGTTTCTTCTTTTATTTTTATTTGTAGCTTGTCGTTTACTTTTTTATATTTTTGTATAATGTTATTATTATTTTTAATATTATTTTTCTTATTCTTTACTTTTTAATTACTTTTTTATTTTATTAATTTAATTATTATTTCTTATTATTTTTTTATCAATTTATTTTCACTTAACTTTATTGCTATCACACAGGAGAAAACAATTCCCTGTGTGATAGCAATTGGAGGTGACAGGCTCTCTTTATTGACCCTGTCACCTCCAAAACAGGAGTCCTAGCACTGTGCTAGAACTCCTGTCACAGCTGAGATGGGAAGAGCACAGCTCACCCCTCTCACTGTGTACATCGGCGGCAGGGACAGGAGACAGACTCGGCGGCAGGGGGGAGGACAGAGTCCTGAAGACTGAGCCAGCAGAGAGAGGTATGGGGGGACGAGACAGGGGGGGACGGACGGCAGCCCACATTTTACAAGTGATTTCGGGGGACTCCATGCCGCTGCCGCCACTCGGCGCCCTGCCGCTCCGAGGCCTGGCCTCGGTGGCCTTGTGGGAAATCCGGTCCTGCACACGAACCATTTCAGTAAGGGACTGAACCATCAGTTTCTCAGATTGTGAAGCTGAGAAGAGTTCCTCTACCGTTGACTCTTCAGAGGCAGACTCCTCAGAGTGTTCCTCCTCCTGGTCCCCTAGGGGTAAGTCAACCTCTTCCGGATACCCTTGTTCCGCTACCGGAGAGCCTGAGGGGGGAGAGGGAGACCTGCCGCGCTTCTTTTCAGAGAGGAAAGATGCGATTAAAGCAGTCAGCCTCTCTTCTAATCCCCCCAGGGTTGAAGCAAAGTTCTCCTCTGTAACATACACAGGAGCAGGCGGGCTAAGAACAGCCGCAGCACCAAATGGCCCCGATGGCTCACCCTGTGAACCTACCTCTGTCTTATCAGGAGAGGGAGCATAACTGAGATCCTCAGAGTGTGATGTTGAAACCTTTTGCTTTTTAGAAGCTTTGGTCCCAGAGCCCTTGGAAGGCATAATCCTAAGCACAACACAGAGGTACTTACAGTTAAACGTGCATCTACTGCTGAGCTAGTCCAGCCAAAATGCTGCTAACAGTGGTCAGCCTGATGCAGAGCCAAAAAAAAATATGTGTTCTTGTGGATGCTCAGAAACCACCAGCCTGAATGCTACACCACCTTGCTCTGTGTCCTTCGTCAGCCATCTGTTTGCTTTAGCAGAGGCTTTAAATGACAAGCCGCGCTGCGCCTGTGCAGACTTACTGCGAGGAACTGAAGCACCGCCGTGCTAGGCTCCGCCTCTTGACCTCTCCATCTCCTTCCTGTAATGCCTCGGTTTAAGGCAACTCCCGCGCGCGCGTGCCCGTGTCGGCGCCGCGGCAAACTTAGAAGGAGGAGGGAGAGCGCGGGCTTGCTGTAAGCTGTGAAGCCGCCCAAAACATGGAGGTTCTGAGCAAAGCCTACCCCACAGCAAAATGTCCCCAGCACAGAGCAGATATGTGGATGAGGTATGTTAAAACAAGTTCTTACAGGGACCCCCACTTACCTTTACCGCCGCAGGGCTCTGGCAGAGCACAGACAGCCCAATCTTCACCCATCACGGCGGGCATGTCACTTAGACCTTCAGGGACCGGGTTCCTTCAGGATTTCCACTCCCCTGGGCCTGTACCGCATCCTATTAGACAGACATTTGGTATGTGTCATAACCAAAAGTGCTGGAGACCAGGATCCAGCCCTCCAAGGAGAGGCATTACAGGCAAAACCCCATTCTTCTCAACCGAGGCCCGGGTACCATCCACTTTGGTTCTGATAGCACTTTGGATGGATCCGGTATATAGCTTGCTCGACCCCAAAGACTTTCTTTAGCTAAGCTTATTTGTGTAGATATCTCAACCGTGACCAGTGACCACCACATTAGACACTGGCGAAAAAACTAAGGTACTCCCGGAGTGGGAGGGGCTATATAGGGGAGGGGACTTCCTGTCTTGGGCATGCCAGTGTCCATCACCTGAAGGTAGGCCTATATACCCAAATAGTCATTACTATGTCGCTCTGCGTCCCGTGATGTACGAAAAATAATTTTAAGGAAAATGTGAGAGAAATATGATGGGGCTAAGTGTATGGAAGTTTCTGATTTCATTACTTTCTGGTTTGCTGCCCCGGACATATATATTGCCAGTGAAGTCAAAACTCCTGATTTGCCTAAGTCTTAACCCTCTAAACCAGGGGTCTCAAACTGGTGGCCCTTCAGCTGTTGCAAAACTACAAGTCCCATCATGCCTCTGCCTGTGGGAGTCATAGTTTCATAGTAACATAGAAGGTGAGGTTGAAAAAATAGGATTTCATTCATTGACAGACACAGCCTTCTTAATCAGAACCATAGGGTTATATCGCCTCCATAGGAGTAGGACTAGGCAGAACAAAAAACACAAAACAAACACCTGGCTACGCCAAGGGGCCGTCCTCAGTCAGTATATAACCCCCTCCCTGCTCTAGGTATTCAGTTTAGTAGCAAGCAGTAATAGAAGTATCAAAAAACTCCATAGAGTGGTGGGTGCTGTGTCTGTCAATGAACTCAGAGAAACGGATTTTACGGTAAGTAAAAAATCCTATTTTCTCATTCGTTCATTGACAGACACAGCCTTCTTATTCAGAACCATAGGAAAGTCTCAAAGCAGTGCCAAACATGAGGGGTGGGACAACGAAAAATCCCAAGGCTAACACAAGAGCCATCCAGGTAACAAGAGCTTCACACAGGACCAGCTGGAACCCAACCTGAACGCTACCCCTTCAAGAGGGAATAGACCCTCTAAACAGCAGCCTACAAAAAACTTGTGGCCAAAAAGAGGCATCCGCAGATGCCAACCCATCCACTTCGGAGAACTTGTGAAAATGTACAGTGGCCGCCTTGCAAACTTGCGCAATGGATGCATGATGACAGAAGGCCCAAGAAGCACTAAGGGTCCGAGAAGAATGCGCCGTAACAGGGAAGGAGGCACCCGATCCCTTACAGAATAGCCTTCCATCCAGAAAAGGGTCACAGAAGAAGAAGACAGCCCCTTTCTTGGACTGTCTGCAAAAACACATTCAGGGCAGATCAGGCAAATTCCTTGGAATGTGCTGACCAGGGACACAAGAAAGGCAACACAATGTCCTTATTCAAATGGTAATCTAAGGACGGAACTATGTAAAAAGGGGCGAAGCACCACCTTAACCTGGGTAAGGTGAACGACAAGATAACGCTGCCATTTTTGACACCCTGTGAGCGGGGGTGATAGCCACCAAGAGGCCACCTTCCGACACAGAGTAAGCAGTGGAATCTCCCGAATATTTTGAGAGAGAGATAGAGAGGCTTCTGGAGAACCAAAATCACAAAGTTCAGATCCCACGGCAGTAGAAGAAACTGCACCAGTGGAAACAGACTTCTAACCCTTGGAATAAAAGGTACGCATGAGGAAGTGCGAGACCAGGGGACACTGAAGGAGACCACCCAGGCTGACACCTGGGCTACGATGGTACTCGAGGCCCTTTCCTGCTCATCCCCCCATCCGCAGTGTTGGAACTGCAGCACCTGGCTCATCACAGCCAGGCCGTTAATACCAGCGACTCTAAAACAGGATGGAAGAACGGTCCTTGGGACAGTAGGTCCTTCCTGAGAGGCAGTCGCCAAGAAATGTTGGCGACCAGGCGCACCTGGTCGGCATACCCCGACCGACGGGACCCATTTGGAGCCAAAAGAATGCCCGGAATCCCCGCAGCCGTGATCCTACCAAAAAGCCACAGCAGAAGCTGGAGAGAAGGAAAGGCATAGAGCAAACGTCATCGGTCCCATGGGCCACCAAAGCCGCCAGAAGATCCTGTGACCTTGCCAGAAATCTTGGTACCATCCTGTTGAGCCAGGACGCAAACAGATCTACCTCAGGAGTGCCCCAGCGGAGACAAATACGATGAAACACGGCCCAGTAAAGGGCCCACCCCGTGGTCCAACCCCAACCAACTGAGGTATCCGTCTTACAGTATTCTACTCCTGGAAAGCGTATGTCAGAAAGGGCCGGAATGAGACGCTCTGCCCACCGGAGGATACTGGCAACAGCCAGGGCCGCCCATAGCCTATTTTGGCCCACCCTGGCGAAGGACAGAAGCCACCACCGTTGCCTTGTCTGACTGGATCCGTACCGGGAGCCCCCGAAGTCGATCCGTCCATGATCCAGAACTAGTCTGATTGCTTGAAGTTCCAGGATATTACTCGGTAGTCTGGATTCCACCAACGTCCAACGACCCCGAGCAGAGCTCAGCCCCAGGGCATCTCCCCACCCAGACAGACTGGCATTGGTGGTCACCCTGTTCAATACAAAGGGAGAAAGGATTTACCCCACCGAAGAACCGGAGAGTGAAGCCACCAGCTAGAGAAACCCTGGTTTCCTGACTCAGCCGAATCCGATTGTCCAGAGACCTTGGGTATTTGTCCCATTATGCCAGAATCTCCCCAAAGGGAGCTTGTATGGAACTGTGCAAATGGAATTGCCTCAAAAAAGTAGATACCATCGGACCCAACACCCACATGCAGATCCGCAGAGGAGCCCACCTGCCAGACAGTAAATGAAAAACGCAGCATGCAACTTCTGGAGTATTGTCCAGGAGAATAAACACGCTGGCCAGAGCTGAAGCTCGGGTCAGGCTCAGATAATCCAACAATCTGGCAGGGCCAAGTAGACTTCCGATAGTATAGACTCCAACTGAAATCAGTCAAGGTCTGTATAAGAACTACGTTGCTCCTCTGAGTAGTCGAGGAGTCGGAGAAGAAGATCGTCCAGGCAGCCCAGGATCGCAACCCCTACTAACGTAACCACGCCAGATCTGGGGCCAACACCTCGTGAACACCCGAGGAGCAGTGGCCAGACCCAAAGGGGCAACACCACACTCTCATAATGCTCCGCACACACAGCAAAATGAAGGAAGTGCTGGAGTCGGGCACATAACAGAATGCGTAAGTAAGTATTCGTGATGTCGATAAAAATCAGAAAGTCCCCATGATGAAGGAGTGCCACCACCGTGTGGACGGACCCCATTCTGAACTTCCGTACCCCCACAAGGCAGGCCAGGGACTTGAGGTCCAGAATTAGATGTACCATCCATCCTTTAGACTGTAAAAAAGGTTTGAATAAAACCTCTGAAACCATTCTCAGCACGGGAACTGGGACAATCACACTCTGCAGCAACGGGGCTTGCACAGGGGCTTGAGAACAGCCAGCAGTCTGGCGACAAATGCCCATTGGAAGCATAAAAACTCTTTTGAGGAACACAGCCGGAAAACTATCTTGTAACCGGACAAAATCAAGACGCGACATAGCCCCCCAAAATACATGTCTAAGCACCATTGAGGAAACAGAGAGCTCAGCAACCAGGGTAACTGCAGCCAAGCGGCATAGCGGACAACTGCAGCACCTGGACCAACAGGTCCGCCAATGCAGCAAAGACAGGGGGATTCTGCTCCCCCTCCAGGTATGTCAGCTGGACCTTTAGAAGCCAGAGATTACTCTATTGGAACCATGGTTGCCTTGAGCAGCCTAGAGACCGGGGGGTCCACTACTGGTGGAACAGTCATTACTGAAGAAGGGACTCCCCAAAGGGGTACCTTACAGCAAGTGTTCTTGGAAACACAAAAAGACACTTTGGATACTCCCAGTCCTCATGGACAAATTTGTCAGAATAAGAGGGAGAAGGGAACATCTTCGATGCACAAAACAGCTTATCCAAAGGGGTACCGGCCCTCCGCCGCAGCCACCGCTGCATCCCCCATCTTGAAAAGGTTTCCCGCACAGATGCAATAAGTGTGACAACCAGCGCCTCGAGGCCTCGCACAGGGAGCACAGACTGAAGCCCCTCCACAGACCCGGGGCCCCTCACAGGGGGCACAGGCCCGGGGCCCCTCACACGGGACACAGACCCGGGGCCCCTCACAGGGTGCACAGACCGAAGCCACTCACGGGGGGCCCAGACCGAGGCCCCTCACGGGGGCCCATACTGAGGCCCCTCACAGGGGGCACAGACCGTGGCACCCCACAGGGGGCACACATCGTGGCCCCTCCCAGGGAGCACAGACCGTTGCCCCGCACAGGGGGCACCGACCGAGGTCCCTCACAGAGGTCACAGACCAAGGCCCTTCACAGGAGGCGGCCACCAGGCCCAGCAGGCTGCAGAAGCCACGGCCCAGCAGGCCACAAAAGCCGCAGCCTAGTAGGCCGCAAAAGCCGCGGCCTAAATTTCCGGCCGTCTGGAGGGAGGGAGGGGGGGAGAGGAGGGATGGAGGAAAACGCCGGAGGGACCGACCACCCCAGGGAGTACCTGCACCCCCCACCCCTCCAGGGAAGGAGAGGCGGGGGGCCCCTTACTTACCGCTCCAGCGAAGTGCGCGGGTAACACTCCCAGACAGATCCTCCTCGCCATCGAAGTGGGGGGGGGCTGTTGGCCATGAGGAACGCTGCGACACAGGCCAAGACCCGGTCGTATGCGACCTCGCGAGACGTTTAACTCGCAGGGCCAGTGGGGCTATGTCGCGGAAGACCTAGCGCATAGCTGAGGTCTGCACGCGCTCGCTGGCCAGACTGGGGTGACCCCTGGATCAAGTATCCAGTCCGTCGCCCAGCCCGGCAGTTGATTGTAGATCTCCCCGGAAAAAAATCCAGGAAAAAAGAGAAAATAACAAACAATAAAAAAAAAAAATTCCCAGGACTAGAGATCCCAGCAGGGAACCAGGTCCTTACTCCTGACTAGGCAGGAAAAAAATTAATACCTAGAGCAGGGGGTTATATACTGACTGAGGATGGTCCCTGGGCATAGCCAGGTGTTTGTTTTGTTTTTTTGTTCTGCCTAGTCCTACTCCTATGGAGGCGATAAAACCCTATGGTTCTGAATAAGAAGGCTGTGTCTGTCAATGAACGAATGAGAAAAGACACAAGTCCATTCAAGTCCAACCTATGTGTGTGATTATATGTCAGTATCACCTTGTATATCCCTGTATGTTGTGGTCATGCTTTTAACTGACAGCCTTGCAATGGCCTCATGGGACTTGTAGTTTTGCAACAGCTGGAGGGCAGCCAGTTTGAGACCCCAACCCTAATAATAACCCTCATTTAGTATATACAATAAGAAAAATAAGAATAAAACATAATAGTATATACCCATTTTAATACATGATTCAGTTTATATAATGATAGCAATATGCTAGTATAAACAGTTAATAAGAAGAGTATGAATAATATCCAATAATATATACTTATTTTATTTACTGTGGTTTGTAATTAATTTAATATAATAATAACCATCAAATTTGATACATACAATGACTAATCATTTAACCTCCCTGGCGGTATGATTCTGTCTGGAATTATGTACCAAAAGCGATACAATTATTTTGCATGGAAATTTGGCATTATGTATTGTAGGCCTGCAATTCTTAGTAATTACTTACTTAAACCTGACCAAACAAGACTCTAGTAGACATCCCAGATGTGATACAATTTGAAACACAAAATCATGAATTGTAATCTAATAAAAAATATAATTTTATTCAATAATGCAGAAGAAAATAATGACATTTGTCAAACAAAGAAAATTCAATAAACATCCTGAGTGTGATACATTTTAAAGCATGGAACTAGACAAAGTCCAACGTCACAATCTGGACAATGGTACCTTGTTTCTTTTCGGACTTTCTTTCCATTGCCATCTCTCTTTGAACAGCAGACCACGCACATCCTGGTAGGTGCTTCCTTTTTTGCGGTTGGCGGTATGTAGTCCAAAAAGTGACGACCAGTCAGGCGTTCTGGGTTGACAATGCCAACAGCACGTCGTCCGGGTCTGTTCACAGCTACTGATGGCGTCTGGTGGTTGACAAAAATCTGCTCAGCCACCTTCCAGATAAATTCGGAATGAACAAGAGGCATGCCACTCTTTGCTTTGTATAGGATATATGCATTCCAAAGGCAGTGTTCCAGAAGATGCCTGAAAATCTTTTTATAATATTTTTTTTGCTGTTTGCGCATAGCCGGGTAAAATGTCATTGCCTGATCGGCTCTGTCGACACCTCCCATTGTATTATTGTAGTCCATCACGACTTGCGGCTTCAGCAGATCTTTCCCACCTTTTGTGTGGACCATGGCAGTGGAGGTATTGTGCACAGTACTCATGAGACACACGTCCTTCTTGTCTCGCCATCGCATTGCCATCATCTTACCCTTCTGCCAGGCAACCATTTCTCCGGTTTTTAGTTTTTTCTTGCCAAACATAGATGGCATGCCACGTCGGTTAGGCCTAACGGTACCATACCCATCAGTTTTGTTTTGTAGCAAAACCTCAAAAAGTTCCGGAGACGTGTAGAAATTATCCGTGGTCACACAATATCCTTGGTTCAGCAATGGCTCCAGCAGTGTAAGGACAGATGATGTGGCCATACCATAGCCACTGTACCTGGGGTTGAACTTCGTGCCTTTACCGGTGTAAATGACCGAATTCCAGATGTACCCGGTGGATGACTCGCAGAGCATATAGAATTTGATGTCAAACCGCGCTCTTTTGGATGCAATGTACTGTATCCAGCTTAAACGTCCCTTGTAGGCCATCAGACTTTCATCCACGCTGACGTCCCTTTCTGGCATGTAGGTCCGCTTGAAATTGGCCACGATCATTTGGCATACCTCCCAGATTTTTTTATAGCTTGGGCGCAGGATGCGTGGCCTCATCAAACTCCTCATTGTTTGCAAAGTGGAAATACTTCATGATGAGGGAAAAACTGTATTCTGACATCACAGTGCCAAAAAACGGAGTGGCCAGTAGCTTATTGGTGGTCCAGTACCATTTCTGGAGCGGTTTCCCCACCACCCCCTGAAGAATGATGAGTCCCAGAAACTTCCAGATGTCCTCTTTCGTCACCGGTTCCCACTTTCTGCTTCGGGAAAATCTGGCATGCAGCGTAGCGGATTGCTGATCATGGTAGCGATTTGTCTCTGTGACAATTTTTTTTCAATTACCTCTTCAGTGAGGAATAATTGCAGGTATGCCAGAGGGTTGTCACACTCAACATCTACCTTCATCCCAGGTGATCCAGTGAACGGAAATCTTGGGGGCGCTACCTGGTCCGTATCGGAGTCTATAGGGCACCAAGTGCGCACATCGCTGAGGTCAGGTGCAGGATCATCGCCGTTGTCACTTGCCAGATCCGTGTCGGTGTCAGTGTCAGACGACAAATCTCCCCACGACTCACTATCACTCAGTTCTGCGAGCAACTCCGTGTCGCTGCCCCTGTCACTCATCTGGTCCAAAAGCGCCCTTGTGGTAAAGTGGCGCTTTTTTGATGCCATATTTTTATGGGCACAGATGACAGGCAAGGGGCACTGTACAGGGCACTGTACAGTGATCAGAGATGATACAGTGTAATCAGATACAATAGATAACCTATTTTATATTTGTGTTGTGTTGTGTGAACTTTTGAATTTGCTGCCCAGTTCCGCTCCCATGCGACGCTGCGGCTCGCAGGAAACGGAACAAGGAAGTCAGAAAGTGACGACACTCGCCGGTGATCTCGCTGGCGATCACAGCAGAGGACATCATCGCTGGATCGCCAGGAGAAGATAAGGAAACTCCGCTGCGGGCTCTGCAATGTTACCCCGAGCGTGACTCGGGGTTACCGATCCTAGCAGAAAAAAACAGAAGTCACGCTCGGGATTACCGCCAGGGAGGTTAATCATATTGATAATGTAATGCAATAATGTATACCCATTTATTTAATACTATGTAATTCATGTTATATTTAACCATAGTGATAGAATATATTCCTAATTTGCACTTGGTAGTAATTAATTGTATTAATTAGTAAATTATATCTCTCTAATTAAACTTTAATTAACTTCATGAACTTTAACTCCCGAACCCCTCATTGTAAACTAACCTAACCCCTATTCTAATATTCCTAATTTGCACTTGGTAGTAATTAATTGTATTAATTAGTAAAGTAGGATTTTTATAACAGCTTACCTGTAAAATCCTTTTCTTGGAGTACACCACGGGACACAGAGCTAGTCATTACATAATGGGTTAAGGGTCACCAGCAGTGATTGGACACTGGCACAACCAATGGAAGACAGTTCCCCTCCATATAACCCCTCCCATCAGGGAAGTACCTCAGTTTTGTAGCAAAGCAGTAAGGTTCCCATAAGAAGGGGGGGACCTCTGTGTCCCGTGGTGTACTCCAAGAAAAGGATTTTACAGGTAAGCTGTTATAAAAATCCTACTTTCTTTATCGTACACCACGGGACACAGAGCTAGTCATTACATAATGGGACGTCCCAGAGCAATGCTCATATGAAGGGGGGGGAGACACAGATCAAACAGGCCGCTTGCGGACCAGAAGCCCTATACTGCTGCCTGTAGCACACTTCGCCCGAAGGCGGAATCCTCATGTCCTTTCACATCTATTTGATAGAATTTGGAAAATGTATGGACTGAAGACCAAGTTGCCGCTTTACAGATCTGAGCCATCGAAGCCTGGTGGTGCACTGCCCATGAAGCACTTATCGCCCTGGTAGAGTGCGCCTTAACAGGAAAAAGAGGAGTCCTGTTCTTTAAACCATAAGCTTGAACAATTACTTGTCTAATCCACCTGGAAATGGTGGATTTTGATACCGCTTGGCCCTTCTTGGGACCATCTGGTAAAATAAACAAAACATCTGTTTTACGTATCTGAGCGGTTGCTTGCAGATACACCCTTACCGCTCTCACTAGATCTAGAGAGTGTAATAATTTTTCCCCCGCCGTCCGCGGGTTTGGAAAAAAGGAAGGCAGAACAATGTCTTGATTCAAGTGAAAAGCCGACACCACCTTAGGCAGAAAAGCCGGATGGGGTCGTAGTACGATTTTGTCCTTGTGACAAATTAAATAAGGCTCTTTACAAGAAAGAGCTGCTAGCTCTGATACTCTCCTAGCAGAAGCTATAGCAATCAGAAAGGCCAACTTCCTACTCAATATAATTAAAGGAATATGGCGAATAGGTTCAAAAGGTTGCTTTTGCAACACTGACAATACCAAATTCAAATCCCATGGACACAAGGGAGACCTAACTGGAGGATTTATCCTCAGTACCCCCTGAATGAATGTCCGAACTAGGGAGTGAGATGCCAATGGTCTCTGAAAGAAGACTGATAGAGCCGATATTTGACCCTTGATGGTGCTAAGGGCTAATTTCATATCCACTCCTAGCTGGCAAAAAGCAAGAATCCTGCTTATTTCATATTTCTGAGGATTCCAACTTCTGGATTCACACCAGGAAACGTATGCTTTCCAGACTCTATGATAGATGAGTCTGGAGGCTGGCTTTCTAGCATTAATGAGCGTAGAAAGAGCCGGACCAGAGACCCCTCTCTTTTTCAAAATGTGGGTCTCAGCAGCCAGGCCGTCAAATTTAGCCTTTGTAAGGAAGGGTGGAATACTGGACCCTGTGACAGCAGGTCGTGTCGAAGTGGAAGCTTCCAGGGCCTTCCTATCGCCATCTTTACGATCTCGGCGTACCAAGGCCTCCTGGGCCAGTTTGGGGCTACTAGGATTACTGGTATTCCCTCCTCCTTGATCCTGCGAAGCAGTCTTTGTAGAAGAGGGATCGGAAGGAATGCATAGATCAGTGAGAACTGATTCCATGGAGTTATTAGAGCATCTGTCCCGTAGGCTAGAGGATCTCTTGTTCTGGACCCAAAGTTGTCCAATTTCTTGTTGAACCTGGAAGCTAGCAGGTCTACATCTGGGTTTCCCCATCTCAGACATATGGCCTGAAAGATCTTGGGGTGAAGAGACCACTCTCCTGGTAGCAGCTGCTGACGACTCAGGTAGTCTGCTTGCCAGTTTTCTATCCCTGGAATGAAGATTGCAGAGATGCAAGGTACATGCTCTTCTGCCCATGCCAAGATCCGGTTCACCTCTCTTTGGGCTGCCCGACTGCGGGTGCCTCCTTGGTGATTGATGTAAGCTACTGCAGTAGCATTGTCGGATTGAACCCGAACTGGGTGGCCCTGTAACCTGTATGTCCAGGTTTTGAGGGCTAGATATACTGCCCGGATCTCTAGCACGTTGATGGGCAGGATCCCCTGAGTCTTGGCCCAGGTTCCCTGGGTAGAAGCCTCTTCGAATACTGCACCCCAGCCCGATAGGCTGGCATCCGTAGACACCACCTTCCAGGCTGCTGGGAGGAAGCACTTTCCCTTCCGTAAATTCTTGGCTTCTAGCCACCAATTGAAGCTGTGGCGTACTTGTGAGGACAGGCGCATGGGTATATCCAGAGCTTGGCTCTTCCTGTTCCAGGAGGCTAAAATATTGCCTTGAAGTAGTCTCGAATGAAACTGGGCGTAAGGGACCGCCTCAAAGGAGGCTACCATCTTTCCCAATAGTCTCATGCAAAGGCGAATAGACGGCCTTTTGTTTGCTTTGACCTTGTGGATCAGGTCTTTCAGAGACTGTATCTTTGGCTCTGGCAGGTATACCCTGTTTTGGGCTGTATCTATGATCATGCCCAGGTACACTAACCTTCTTTGGGCCTGGAGAGAGGATTTTTGTAAGTTTATAATCCATCCTCAATGCTCCAGGTATCCTACTGTAGTGTCTACAGCGTGATCCAATCCCTCCTTTGACTGATCTATTAAGAGTAGATCGTCTAGATAGGCTGTTACCGCAATGCCCCGTGTTCTCAGGTTTGCTAACAGAGGAGCTAGCACCTTTGTGAATACTCTGGGCGCGGTGGCTACACCAAATGGCAGGGCCACAAATTGAAAGTGGCGATCTTCTACCGCAAACCTTAGGAATCTTTGGTGAGCGGGGAGGATTGGTATGTGTAGATATGCGTCTTTGATATCTATGGACGCCATGAATTCTCCGCCTTTTAAAGTAGCGACCACGGATCGAATCGTTTCCATTCGAAAATGGTGAACGTTCAGAAACCGGTTTAGAGATTTTAGATCCAGGATGGGTCTGACTTCTCCGTTCGGTTTTGGAATCACAAAGAGGTTTGAGTAAAAACCTGAACCTCGCTCCTTTTGGGGTACCTCTGTAACCACACCTTGAGCTATTAAGTGATTCAAACCTTTGAAGAAGGATCCTCTTTTTGTGGATCCTTGGAGAGTCTTGAACTTCGGAATTGAGAAGATGGGATCTCTCGAAATTCCAGTTTGTACCCTGAGGATATTGTGGATACCACCCATTTGTCCTGGGTTTCTGTCCGCCAAGTCGCTGAGAACTGACAAAGCCTTCCCCCCACTCGGCTGAGCGGGGGCGCCCCTTCAATGAGAGGTTTTGGGGGCTTGCTTATTAGCTCTTGAACCCCACGGCTTCTTGTTCTTCTGAGCGGCTGAAAAGGCCGTCGCCACTGGCTGGAGTCTGATTTCCCGGGAGCTGGGGAGAGAGTGCGTTTAAAACAAGGTCTCTTGTTTTTCTTTCTCTCAGGTAAAAGTGTCGTTTTACCACTTGATATCTTTTGGATATATTTTTCTAAATCTTCCCCAAAAAGGTGTTCGTCATGGAACGGGAAACTTGCCAACAACTTTTTGCATGGGGCTTCCGCTGACCAATGCTTAAGCCAAAGTACTCTGCGCATCTGTACCAGCTGGAGTGTAAGGCGTGATGCCTGTATGATAGAATCTCTCATGGCATCCACTGTGAAGCATAAGGCTTTAGGCAAATTCTCCCAATTTTTAGCCTGCTCTGAAGGCAGCTCCTTCAGCCCCTGCTTTACCTGTTGGCTGATGACCTGACACATACCGACTGCTGCTACTGCAGGTTGGATAATTGAGCCGGCCAAAAGGAAGGAGGATTTCAGTAGGGATTCCAACTTCTTCTCAGAAGGATCTTTAAACACTTGTACATTATCCACTGGACATGTCAGGTTTTTATTTACACAAGAAATAGCCGCATCTACCGCAGGCAGGCTCCATTTCTTTAAAAAAATTTCCTCCATAGGATAAAAAATTTTAAACTTTTTTGGAGGTAAAAAACGCTTATCTGGATGTTGCCAGTCTGCGTACATTAGATCCTCTAGTAACGGATGAACCGGGAAGGAGCATGCACCTTGCAGGGATCTTAATGATCCTAGGGAGGAGACAGGTGATTCCGTTACCTCCGAAGAGGGTAACAAATGCAGATCGCACGGCTCCTGCATAGCATTGTACCTGTGACTTTAAAATCTGGGATACCGAAAAAGGCTCATTCGATATCCCTGATCCGTCTGACTCCTCATCCTCTGCTGATGTAGCCTCCTCCTCATCCTCCTCCTCCTCATGTACTTCTGAAGGGAGGTCCAATACTGGAGGAGATCTGCTTCGCTTATTGTCCTTTTTAGAGGATTTAGCGATTAAGGTAGCAATTTTCTCCTCCAGATTATTCAGGGCAGCTGATAAAGTGTCCTCAGTGACATATGCAGGCCCAGGCTTCACTGGGGAAGCCGCCATATCTGACAGAGGTAATGGCTCATCCTGTACAGGTGCATTTGGCAACACAGGAGAGGAAGGTACCGAGTCAGCACAGCTAGAGCCTCCTGTCTCAGGCGGCGGTGCTCTTTTATCTCTTTTTGTCCGCATTACTTCCCCTGGAAGACTTACTGTTTAGACAAAATACAAGGTACCTAAATGCATATACTACCGTGTTTAGTTTAGCAATTACATTAAGTATGCAACTTTTAACACATAGCTATGCATAACATGGATGTCTTCTAGGAAGTACCCAGTCCAACCACATGGAGTCTTACGTCCCTGTATAGCTGCTGTGTTTCTCTGCCAGGAATAGTGATGAGCCGAACACCCCCGGGTTCGGTTCGCACCAGAACCCGCGAACGGACCGAAAGTTCGTACGAACATTAGAACCCTATTAAATACAATGGATGCGAACGTTCGAATTCTAAAGTGCTAATTATAACAACTATTATGCATGTTATTGTCCTAAAAAGGGTTTGGGAACCCGGGTTCTGCACCAGGGGACATGTATCAATGCAAAAAGAAGTTTTAAAAACGGTCGTTTTTCGGGAGCAGTCATTTTAATGATGCATAAAGTGAAAAAAAAAAAGTCAAATATTCCTTTAAATATCGTACCTGGGGGGTGTCTAAAGTATGCCTGTGAAGTGCCACGTGTTTCCCGTGTTTAGAACTGTCCCTGCACAAAATGACACTTCTAAAGGAAAAAAAAGCCATTTAAAACTGCTTGCGGCTTTAATGTAATGTCTGGTCCCGGTAATATGGATGAAAATCTTTAAGAAAAATGGCATAGCTACCCCATGACCCCCCCCCCCCTACCCCAGCCCATTACCAGCCCCTTTGGGTCTTGTATGGATATTAAGGGGAACCCCGCACATAAAATAAAAAAGGCCCTATATACTCTGAACAGCCGTATACAGGCGGTGCATACAAGACAGGGACTGTAGGTTTGTTCTTATGTAGAATCTGTTTGTAATTTTGAACAGGTACATTGTTTAAGTGTAGCTCCAGCCCAAAAATCTATTTTTAAACTTTTTGGAAAACATAGGTAAGGGTTATCACCCCTGTAACATTTGTTTTGCTGTCTGTGCCCCTGTTCAGAACATTTCACCTCACTTTCCGTCCCAATGACAACTGTTTTTGAAATGTGGTGTTTTTCTTGAAACAAGGATTGCTGATAAAGCATCAGTACAGAGGAGACACCTTTCTCCCATATTAATTCTTACAGGAGAGAATTTTCCTTCCTAGGGGTAGATTTCCTCTCACTTCCTGTTGTCTTCTTGCGTTTGCAAGTAGGAGTCGTTTGTAAGTTGGATGTTTGAAAGTAGGGACCTGCCGTAGATACTCTGCAGAAATAGGCCCCTTAGTTGTTGGTGTTGGCACAACACTGTAAGCACTCACAGTTACTCTTGGTTGGTGCTGGAACGCCCTGCTGTCAACTATTATATCAGGAATTGTAATTACATATAATTGTTGAACAGTGGTAGTAAAAATTGGGCCTTTGATGGTGGTGCTGGTGCCACAACACTGTAAGCCCTGACAGTTACTCTTGGTGGGTGCAGCAATGGGCCCTGCTGTGAATTATTAGATCAAGAATTGTAATTGCATGCCCCTGTTGAACAGGGGCTGAAAAATTGGGCCTTTGGTGGTGGTGGTGGTGTTGACACAACACTGTAAGCCCTGACAGTTACTCTTGGTGGGTGCAGGAATGGGCCCTGCTGTGAATTATTAGATCAAGAATTGTAATTACATGCCCCTGTTGAACAGGGGCTGAAAAATTGGGCCTTAGGCACTGGTGGCACAACACTACAACCCCTCACAGATACTGTACTTGGAGCACAGCAATGAGCCCTGTTGCAAAGTATTGCTTTAAAAATTGTAATGACACGCCCCTGTTAAACAGGGGCTGAAAAATTGGGCCTTAGGCACTGGTGCCACAACACTCCAAGCCCTCACAGATACTGTACTTGGAGCACAGCAATGAGCCCTATGGCAAATTATTGCTAAAAAAATTGTAATTACACGCCCCTGTAAAACAGGGGCTGAAAAATTGGGCCTTAGCCACTGGTGGCGGCACCCATAAACAAAAATGATCTTCCAAGCTATCATCATCAATCGTATCATTGAGGACTCGGAGGAGGAGGATAGCCAGTCAACATAACAGCACAGACACTCAGCATCAGCATCAGTCTTGAAGGGATGTGACATGTTAAAATCAATTAGTCTGTTATATCAGCATCAGGTGTGTGGTAGCTGGTGGTGATCCAAGACTGGTTCATCTTGATGAAAGTCAGTCGATCAACCGAGTCGGTGGACAGGCGCACCCTGTGATCCGTGACAAATCCTCCAGCAGCACTGAATGTGCGTTCCGAAAGAACGCTGGATGCAGGACAGGCCAGTAGCTCAATTGCATACTGTGCAAGCTCTGGCCAGTGATCCATCCTCAAGACCCAGTAAGCCAGAGGATTTTCGGTGGGGAAGGTGTCCAAGTCTGACCTTGCCCCTAGATATTCCTGCACCATGTTTATCAGACGCTGGCGATGGTTGCTGGAACCAATCATACTTTGGGGCTGCGGACTAAAGAATTGTCTGAACGCATCGGTCAGACGGCCACCTTCCCCACCGCTCCTTCTTTGACTGGCCGAAGCCTCAGCAACTCGTTGTCCTGGACCAGGAGTTTGTAACCTCCCAGTCTCTGGGAACGCGTTGCACAGACCTTTCTGCAAGGCCTCCCGGAGTTGTCTCATCCTCTGCTCCCTCTGCGACGGTAACATAAGGTCCGCAACCTTACCCTTGTACCGTGGATCAAGGAGAGTGGCCAGCCAGTAATGGTCCCTCTCCTTGATCCGAAGAATACGAGGATCCTTCCGCAGACTTTGCAGGATCAGGGAGGCCATGCAGCGTAGGTTTGCTGAGGCATTCGCTCCGGAGTCCTCTGGGTCACTAAGGACGACATGATCCGCAGTCACCTCCTCCCAGCCACGTACAAGTCCACTGGTTTCTTGGGACTGTAAATCATCCCTAAAAGACTGCTGCTGATGATGCTGAGTGCCAGCCTCCACCTCCATGCTGACACAATCCTCCTCCTCCTCCTCCTCCTCCTCCTCCTCTTCCTCTTCCTGTGCGATGGGTGGGACAGAAGGAACACTGTCTGGGTAAAGGGGGCCTTGAGAGGCAAGGAAGTCCTCCTCTTCCTGCCTCTGTTCTGCCTCAAGTGCCCTGTCCATTATTCCACGCAGCGTGTGCTCCAACAGGTGGACAAGAGGTACAGTGTCACTGATGCATGCACTGTCACTGCTCACCATCCTCGTGGCCTCCTCAAATGGTGCCAGGACAGTGCATGCATCCCTGATCATGCCCCACTGGCGTGGAGAAAAAAAAACAAGCTCCCCTGACCCTGTCCTGGTGCCGTAGTCGCACAGGTACTCATTGATGGCCCTCTGCTGCGTGTGCAGCCGCTGCAGCATGGCCAACGTTGAGTTCCACCTGGTGGGCATGTCACATATAAGGCGGTTCTTGGGCAGGTTCAACTCCTTTTGCAGCTCAGCCAGGCGAGCACTGGCATTATAAGATCTGCGGAAATGCACACAGACTTTCCTGGCCTGCCTCAGGACATCCTGTAAGCCCGGGTACCTGCCCAAGAACCGCTGCACCACCAGGTTAAGGACGTGAGCCACACAGGGCACATGGGTCAGTTGTCCCTGTCGGAGGGCGGAGAGGAGGTTGGTGCCATTGTCGCAAACCACCATTCCTGGCTTAAGCTGGCGTGGCGTCAACCACCTCTCGGCCTGGCCCTGCAGAGCAGACAGGACCTCTGCCCCAGTGTGGCTTCTGTCCCCCAAACACACCAGCGCAAGCACGGCATGGCATCTTTTTGCCTGCGTACTTGCGTAGCCCCGTGAACGGCTACGGAGCACCGCTGGTTCATAGGACAAACCACAGGAAGAGGCCATGGAGGAAGAAGAAGAGGAGGGGGTGGAGGAGAGAGGTGTGTCACAACCAGTAGTAGCATTTTGGAGGCGTGGCGGTGGGACAACCTCCAACACTACTGCACCTTGTCCTGCATCCTTCCCAGCTGCCAAAAGAGTGACCCAATGGGCCGTGAAAGAAAGGTAACGTCCCTGTCCATGCCTGCTGGACCATGAGTCAGCGGTAATATGCACCTTACCGCTGACCGCCCTGTCCAGCGAGGCCAAGACATTGCCTTCCACATGCCGGTAGAGAGCCGGAATAGCCTTCCGTGAGAAAAAGTGGCGTTTGGGAACCTGCCACTGAGGAACCGCACATTGCACAAACTCACAGAAGGGGGCCGAGTCTACCAACTGAAAAGGCAGCAGTTGAAGCGCTAGCAATTTAGCCAAGCTAGCATTCAACCGCTGGGCATGTGGATGGCTGGGAGTGAACTTCTTTCGACGGTCCAGCAGCTGGGGCAGGGAAATTTGCCTGCTAGAATCGGACGTCGGTGTACTGCTAGCAGAGTGGCCGCAAGTACTTGGCTGTGACACACCTAATTCTACACCTTCATTCCTCTCAGTGCATGTTTCAGAGAGGACTGAAGTTATAGTGGGGTTGGAAATCCCAGCTGATGCGGTGCAAGGAGAGGTCCGCTTTGTTCTTTGGTGTGGGTCTTTGAGGTAGGCTTGCCAACGAGCTGCATGGCAGGTCAACATATGTCTGGTCAGGCATGTGGTACCCAAGCGGCTGATGTTTTGGCCACGCGATATACGCTTGAGACATATGTTGCAAACAGCAGCTGTGCGATCTGATGCACTAGCCTCAAAAAAGGCCCACACCAAGGAACTTTTTGAATGACGGGCAGAAGCAGCGCCCTGCACAGGCGGAGCTCTGCGGTGTGATTCCGTCTGTGTATTGCCCTTACACTGGTCACCAAAGGGCATCCTGTCTCGTTGGAGATGTGCCTCCTCCTCATCCTCCTCCTCCTCTCTCCTATTAGGCACCCACGTGGAGTCAGTGACCTCATCATCCCCTCCCTCCTCATCACTGGAGCCAATCTGGCAGTATGCTGCAACTGCTGGAACATGACTGCCAGATTGGTGTCCTTCTTGAGCATCCCCTCTGTCTGCTCTCACCCTACTGCCTTCCTGTAGCTGGGTTTCATCATCAGACCCTTCGAAACGCTGGGCATCCTCCTGGAGCATGTACCCAACACTGTGCTCAAACAGTTCGGGGGACTCCTCAGGAGGAGGACATGGTGGGTCTAGGGAAGGAGTGACTGATGATGAGTCTGACATTGATACCAGGGAAGAGGACGCTTTGGCAGCTGCTTTGCCAGTACCCTGAGCCTGGGTGAGAGAGGATGAGGAGGAGGAGGAGGGCTTGGTCATCCACTCTACCAAGTCTTCGGCATGATGTGGCTCAACATGTCCAGCTGCGGAAAAGAAGGACAAGCGTGTCCCATGGCCATGTGCTGATGACAATGCACCGCGTCCACGACCAGCACTGTTGCCCCCAGACACAGAGCCTGCTTGCCCTCTTTTATTGCCTCCTGACTGTCTGCCTCTCCTTGTTTGCCTTCCAGACATTCTAATAGATGGCCTGCAGGGAGATGGGAAAAAAGCAATAAGGGCTACCTTCAGGTGTCCTTCTCTGTCCCTTGAAACAAGGACTTGCACAGTGAAAGAAACTGACACTCTCCCTACCTACAGTTTTCTGTCCCTAGAAAAAATGTTTTTTTAAGCACAATATAGCACAAGGAGAATTCACTCACTGTCCTTCCAGGTCCCTAGAAACAAGGACTTGCACAGTGAAAGAAACGGACACTCTCCCTACCTACAGTTTTCTGTCCCTAGAAAAAATGTTTTTTTTAAGCACAATATAGCACAAGGAGAATTCACTCACTGTCCTTCCAGGTCCCTAGAAACAAGGACTTGCACAGTGAAAGAAACTGACACTCTCCCTACCTACAGTTTTCTGTCCCTAGAAAAAATGTTTTTTTTAAGCACAATATAGCACAAGGAGAATGCACTCACTGTCCTTCCAGGTCCCTAGAAACAAGGACTTGCACAGTGAAAGAAACTGACACTCTCCCTACCTACAGTTTTCTGTCCCTAGAAAAAATGTTTTTTTTAAGCACAATATAGCACAAGGAGAATTCACTCACTGTCCTTCCAGGTCCCTAGAAACAAGGACTTGCACAGTGAAAGAAACGGACACTCTCCCTACCTACAGTTTTCTGTCCCTAGAAAAAATGTTTGTTTTAAGCACAATATAGCACAAGGAGAATTCACTCACTGTCCTTCCAGGTCCCTAGAAACAAGGACTTACACAGTGAAAGAAACTGACACTCTCCCTACCTACAGTTTTCTGTCCCTAGAAAAAATGTTTTTTTTAAGCACAATATAGCACAAGGAGAATTCACTCACTGTCCTTCCAGGTCCCTAGAAACAAGGACTTGCACAGTGAAAGAAACTGACACTCTCCCTACCTACAGTTTTCTGTCCCTAGAAAAAATGTTTTTTTTAAGCACAATATAGCACAAGGAGAATTCACTCACTGTCCTTCCAGGTCCCTAGAAACAAGGACTTGCACAGTGAAAGAAACTGACACTCTCCCTACCTACAGTTTTCTGTCCCTAGAAAAAATGTTTTTTTTAAGCACAATATAGCACAAGGAGAATTCATTCACTGTCCTTCCAGGTCCCTGGAAACAAGGACTTGCACAGTGAAAGAAACTGACACTCTCCCTACCTACAGTTTTCTGTCCCTAGAAAAAATGTTTTTTTTAAGCACAATATAGCACAAGGAGAATTCACTCACTGTCCTTCCAGGTCCCTAGAAACAAGGACTTACACAGTGAAAGAAACTGACACTCTCCCTACCTACAGTTTTCTGTCCCTAGAAAAAATGTTTTTTTTAAGCACAATATAGCACAAGGAGAATTCACTCACTGTCCTTCCAGGTCCCTAGAAACAAGGACTTGCACAGTGAAAGAAACTGACACTCTCCCTACCTACAGTTTTCTGTCCCTAGAAAAAATGTTTTTTTTAAGCACAATATAGCACAAGGAGAATTCACTCACTGTCCTTCCAGGTCCCTAGAAACAAGGACTTGCACAGTGAAAGAAACTGACACTCTCCCTACCTACAGTTTTCTGTCCCTAGAAAAAATGTTTTTTTTAAGCACAATATAGCACAAGGAGAATTCACTCACTGTCCTTCCAGGTCCCTAGAAACAAGGACTTGCACAGTGAAAGAAACTGACACTCTCCCTACCTACAGTTTTCTGTCCCTAGAAAAAATGTTTTTTTTAAGCACAATATAGCACAAGGAGAATTCACTCACTGTCCTTCCAGGTCCCTAGAAACAAGGACTTGCACAGTGAAAGAAACTGACACTCTCCCTACCTACAGTTTTCTGTCCCTAGAAAAAATGTTTTTTTAAGCACAATATAGCACAAGGAGAATTCACTCACTGTCCTTCCAGGTCCCTAGAAACAAGGACTTGCACAGTGAAAGAAACTGACACTCTCCCTACCTACAGTTTTCTGTCCCTAGAAAAAATGTTTTTTTTAAGCACAATATAGCACAAGGAGAATTCACTCACTGTCCTTCCAGGTCCCTAGAAACAAGGACTTGCACAGTGAAAGAAACTGACACTCTCCCTACCTACAGTTTTCTGTCCCTAGAAAAAATGTTTTTTTTAAGCACAATATAGCACAAGGAGAATTCACTCACTGTCCTTCCAGGTCCCTGGAAACAAGGACTTGCACAGTGAAAGAAACTGACACTCTCCCTACCTACAGTTTTCTGTCCCTAGAAAAAATGTTTTTTTTAAGCACAATATAGCACAAGGAGAATTCACTCACTGTCCTTCCAGGTCCCTAGAAACAAGGACTTACACAGTGAAAGAAACTGACACTCTCCCTACCTACAGTTTTCTGTCCCTAGAAAAAATGTTTTTTTTAAGCACAATATAGCACAAGGAGAATTCACTCACTGTCCTTCCAGGTCCCTAGAAACAAGGACTTACCAAGTGAAAGAAACTGACACTCTCCCTACCTACAGTTTTCTGTCCCTAGAAAAAATGTTTTTTTTAAGCACAATATAGCACAAGGAGAATTCACTCACTGTCCTTCCAGGTCCCTAGAAACAAGGACTTGCACAGTGAAAGAAACTGACACTCTCCCTACCTACAGTTTTCTGTCCCTAGAAAAAATGTTTTTTTTAAGCACACTATAGCACAAGGAGAATTCACTCACTGTCCTTCCCAGTCCCTAGAAACAAGGACTTGCACAGTGAAAGAAACTGACACTCTCCCTACCTACAGTTTTCTGTCCCTAGAAAAAATGTTTTTTTTAAGCACAATATAGCACAAGGAGAATTCACTCACTGTCCTTCCAGGTCCCTAGAAACAAGGACTTGCACAGTGAAAGAAACTGACACTCTCCCTACCTACAGTTTTCTGTCCCTAGAAAAAATGTTTTTTTTAAGCACAATATAGCACAAGGAGAATTCACTCACTGTCCTTCCAGGTCCCTGGAAACAAGGACTTGCACAGTGAAAGAAACTGACACTCTCCCTACCTACAGTTTTCTGTCCCTAGAAAAAATGTTTTTTTTAAGCACAATATAGCACAAGGAGAATTCACTCACTGTCCTTCCAGGTCCCTAGAAACAAGGACTTACACAGTGAAAGAAACTGACACTCTCCCTACCTACAGTTTTCTGTCCCTAGAAAAAATGTTTTTTTTAAGCACACTATAGCACAAGCACAAAACACACTGACACTCTCCCTATCTATCCTTCTCTTTCCCTAAACTAAAGGAATCCAGGTTAAGCAAGAAAGAAATAAAAGTCACTGTCCCTGCCTATGCTGCTCTATCCCTGCTCCGGAACACACTACACTAGGCCGCCGTGCTGGCGGCCTTTTATAGTGTGGGGCGTGTACTAAACACCCTCAGCAATAATTGGCCACAGGCATCCTGCCTGTGGCCAATCATTGCTCTCCTCGCTGCCGGCGCTGTGATTGGCCAAGCATGCCGGGTCACAGTGCATGCTTGGCCAATCACAGCGCCTGGATGACACTGCGATGGCGTAGTGCATTGTGGGCCGTTCGCGTCACTCGAATTTGGCGCGAACAGCCCAAATCGTTCGATCTTCGTCGAACGATCGAACAGCCGATGTTCGAGTCGAACGTATGTTCGATTCGAACACGAAGCTCATCCCTAGCCAGGAATAAGAAAACAAACGAGCTTGCTTGCTGCTGCAGTGCTTCTCACACTGACAGTCTTTTAAATTTGGCGCCGTTTCTGTGCCTGCGCGCGCCACGTGCCCGCGCACGCCTTCGGCCCCCCCCTCCGATAAAGCGCGCTCCCGCGCGCGCGGCCTTTAGCGCTATGGTGGTGGCCATAGTGAGAGAGGACTCTCATCAGCCCCTGTTCCCACTTACCTGCATCTGCAGGTGTCTGGTCGGCCACCGAAAGGAGGAGCGGGGTGCCCAAGCAAGCTCAGCAGCGGAGGTGACGAGCAGTGTACTTCGCCGAAGCCGACACTGAACAGAGTGAGGTGAGTATATTCAGCTCTTTACTCCCCCCAGTGGTGGAAAAAAAGAAGACATTCACTTCTTGAAAAAAGGTCCCAACCTAGTTATGGACCTTCTAATCTCACCTTATCCACGCCGCAGGTTTTTCTGCTGAAAGTTTTCAGACAGATACCAAACTTCACCCTTCACGGTGGGCTATGTGTGCCAACCTTCAGGGATATGGGTTCCTATTTAAAGGATACCTCTCCCCTGGGCCTTGTACAAGACTCTTACCAGGACTTTATAGCGAAATAGCGAAAGTGCTGGATCTTAGAGCCCAGTCCTCCGAAGAGAGACATTACAGGCGACGCCTCATGGATGAGGCTCGGATCCCATCCAGTTTTGGCTTAACTTGTAGGCATCTTGGATGGATCCGAAAGCATAGCTCTTTTACCCTCAGAGGGTCTCTTTGGTAGAGCTTTCCTTTAGCACCTCCTAACGCGTCCAACACCTTTCGACACTGGCGAAAAAACTGAGGTACTTCCCTGATGGGAGGGGTTATATGGAGGGGAACTGTCTTCTATTGGTTGTGCCAGTGTCCAATCACCGCTGGTGACCCTTAACCCATTATGTAATGACTAGCTCTGTGTCCCGTGGTGTACGATAAAGAAATTATATCTCTCTAATTAAACTTTAATTAACTTCATGAACTTTAACTCCCGAACCCCTCATTGTAAACTAACCTAACCCCTATTCTAATACCTAACACTACATCACCCCCTGCAGCGGCATACTTACTTTACCCCGTGCCTAAATTTTTTGAACCAGAAGCTATCAAACCTGCACCAAAATCTAACAGCACCAAGATTTTGGTGCTTAGGTCTTTCAGCAGAGGAGGTCACAGTGGGGTGGATTTATTGAGAGTGGAGAGTGTAAAATTTGGTGCAGGTAGCCAATTAACTTCCAGGTTTTATTGTCAAAGCTGAACATAATAAGCTGAAGTTAGAAGCTGATTGGCTACCATGCACAGCTGCATCAGATTTTGCACTCTCCACTTTTAGTAAATCAACCCCAGTGTGCTTTTAGTGAATAACCTAAAAATAGGGTTACCAATTTTTAACACTCACCAGGATCAACCAGTGCCGTTCGTTTCTCACGTGTAAGAGCGGCTCTCTCTTCCTGGTTAAATATTCTGTCCAGCATCACCATTTCTGCAGAGGGAGTGATGCGCTAAAGTAGAAACAAAAATGATCTTCACATTACTATATAGTTAGTAAGTAAGGCAGCGTGCTTATTCTCTTATTCTAATATCAACCCAATGAGTTTATCTGTCCCAAAGCAATGAGCACTTGGGAATTCACTTATTAGATCAAGTAATATTTCTGCTATGTCAATTACTGTATGGATCCCAATGGAGTAATTCAAGTGATTGTAAATTATCACCTTGTAAAACAACACATTCATTTGTGTATAGATAGGGGGAAAAAAACATTATAAATAACTTTTTTTTCCCTTTTCTTCTTTTTTATAAGTGATCACATAACCTCTGTTCTCAGCTGCATATAAGCTGGGGGAGGAGAATCAATCAACAGCAAACTGATCTTCCCAGTGAATGGCTGTGCAGGGGGGGGGGGTGTCAGGACAAGTTTGATCATTGAAGGAAGAAGAGCACAGCTTTCGGTACAGCTAGAGAACTGAGCACAGTGTGCTCTCCTGCTTAGTGTGGTCAGTTGTTAATAGAAAAGCAAAGGGGCTAGCAGGAACACCAGGGATTTCACAGAAAGGAAGCAATACAAAGAACAGGAGACTTTCTCATACAAGTAAATAGTACAGCAGCCGCATATCAGGAATATAAAATGTTGGGTTTACATACTCTTTAATTCAGTGAGGCAGAGGTTATTTTATTTGACTACCTGCAGAGCACAGAGGGGTTTTTATGTTTAATTACAGGGTGATTTAAATAAAAGGAACCAAACACTGATTTTCAGCAGCTGATAGCCCGACATTGGCAAATGCCTGTTTGAGAGATTTTAGATGCAAGCTTCCACTCGGACTACAAGGCTGAGTGTTAGGCCCCATGCACACGAGACGCTGTTATTTGCTGTTAAACGCGCGTTCAGAGGCAGTTGGACGCTTTTTTCAACTGCCCCTGAACCCATTCAATGTTATCCTATGTGTCCATGCACACACTCTCTTTTTTTGGCGTTTACAAGCAGTTGCGTTTACCTCGTTTTTCCAGAAGCAAAAAAATGGGTTCAGACGCAAAAGTTTTCCACGTTTCAGGCGCTAAACGCCGCTAAACGCGGCTAAACGCGGTACCAGCGTTTTGCCGCGTTTGCGTTTATAAACGTTTTTAAAGGTGACCTTTTTTTTAACATTAGAAATCTCAAAAATTATGGCAAATGATGAAAAACCATAAAAAAATATAAAAAAAAATGTAATTGCTTGCATTGTACTGTAGACAATCCACAACTTGTGGCAGGTGACGTGGCAAGTGGACAATCCACAACTTGTGACAGGTAACGTGGCAAGTGGACAATCCACAACTTGTGGCAGGTGATGTTGACAGGTGACGTGGCAGGTGGAAATCCACAAATTGTGGCAGGTGACATGGCCAGGTGACGTGGCAGGTGACGTGGCCAGGTGACGTGGCAAGTGGACAATCCACAACTTGTGGCAGGTAACGTGGCCAGGTGATGTGGCAGGTGGACAATCCACAAATTGTGGCAGGTGATGTGGCCAGGTGATGTGGCAGGTGACGTGGCAGGTGGACAATCCACAAATTGTGGCCAGGTGACGTGGCAGGTGACGTTGCAAGTGGACAATACACAACTTGTGGCAGGTGACGTGGCCAGGTGATGTGGCAGGTGGACAATCCACAAATTGTGGCATGTGTTGTGGCCAGGTGACGTGGCAAGTGGACAATCCACAACTTGTGGCAGGTGACATGGCAGGTGGACAATCCACAAATTGTGGCAGGTGACGTGGCAGGTGACGTGGCATGTGGACAATACACAACTTGTGGCAGGTGACGTGGCAGGTGATGTGGCATGTGGACAATACACAACTTGTGGCAGGTGACGTGGCAGGTGGACAATCCACAAATTGTGGCAGGTGACGTGGCCAGGTGATGTGGCCAGGTGACGTGGCAGGTGGACAATCCACAAATTGTGGCAGGTAACGTGGCCAGGTGACGTGGCCAGGTGACGTGGCAGGTGACGTGGCAGGTGGACAATCCACAAATTGTGGCAGGTGACGTGGCCAGGTGACGTGGCCAGGTGACGTGGCAAGTGAACATTCCACAACTTGTGGCCAGGTGACGTGGCCAGGTGACGTGGCAAGTGGACAATCCACAGCTTGTGGCAGATGATGTGGCAAGTGATACGCTAAATACAAGTACACTGCTGCTCTCTCAGCTGCTGGTCTCCCAAAATGGCTGAAATGGTTAAATAATACTGTTTTTTGAGCTTAGAGAGGGTCTTATGATGTTTCTCAACTAAACGCCTATAGACGCAAACGCGGTAAAACGCCGCTAAAATCGCGGCAAAACGGGTGTTTTTAAACGCCGGTTTTAGCCTTTAAAAACGTGTGTTCAGCAGAGTTTGCACCGGCGTCTCGTGTGCATGGGGCCTTAAGTATTGGGGTGGTAATATCACTGGTAATGAAGTGGCACTGTTTCAAGTAAAACTAATAAAGACCTGGTATGAAAGTCTGAGTCAGAGATTGGCTGTTCCATCAGAGGTCTCATATTAGGGTTGCCACCTTTTCTTCAAGTCAAACCCGAACACTTTAGCGGCGCACAGCAATTATTTTTTTTTTTTATAGTATATACTATGCAGTACATATATTTTGTAAATAACATAACATTTATAATCATATGAAGTTAATCACAAACGTCCCCTCTTACTTCAGAGTCCACAGAGTTCTCCTTTTAAACCTGAATCCGCAGAGTTCCCCTTTTACATCTGAACTTGCAGCGTTTCTTTACACTGTAAGGGGGACTCTGCCGACTGATGTAAGGGAGAACTCTGGGGACTCTGACCTAAGGGATGCTCTGGGAACCCTGATTTAAGGGGGAACACTGAGAACGCATTACACTCTCCACTCAGACAACTGCAGAAAGCAACCCTGCTGGGAAGCCAGAGTCCAGTCTAAATAATGTGTCCGGGTTTCAGGTGGTCTGAAACCCGGACACATGATTTAAAACCCGAACTGTCCGGATGAATCCCCGACAGGTGGCAGCCCTATCTCATATCCAAGTATTCTGCTTGTATTGTATAAAGTGATCTGGTAGCAGATATCTCTGTAATAAGTTTACATACCTTTGCATCTTCCATAAGCAGCAAACGGTATTTGTTTAGCATTGCCTGGGTCTTTTTTAGGAAATGCGTGGCCATAGCTTCAAATTCATTGTCCACTGGAATGAAACAATAAAATGCTTTTTAGACAATTAATGATGAAAAGAATACATATTCCTATGATGAAATGTTAGGGAACAAACACCTTTAATAGGAACCAACCGCTTCTTATATGTAAACTGGCCAGGACACAGAAGCCCAGTGCAGTTTCAGCAAAACAACATTTTCTGTGAAAGAATTTGCTATTTACAGAATACACATACCTTTAACACTTGATCAGATGTAGAAGAGTTCAGGAAAATAAAATCAGTATCCAACCCTGTTACCTGCCTCCTACTCAACATGCCACAACTAAGCAGGCCTGAACCAGGAACAAAAATGAGATCTTATATTATTGTGGGGTTTTCTCCTTTCTGCAATGGGCCAGCTGGAATATGAATCAGTCTGATGCGGCAACATGGAAGGGGATGCATACAGTTTTGCAAGGTGTCATGTCCCTGATTTCATATTAGCTGTTCTCTCTCATTTGTCAGGACGAAGGAAAGGAAGTAAAGATCCTAAAACTGGAAAGTGAAAAATCTGGTGCAGCTCTGAATGGTAGCCAATCAATTTCTTACTTCAGCTTGTTTAATTCATTTTTGACAAAAAAAAAAAAAAACTGGAAGCTGGTTGGTTTCTGTGCAGAGCTGCATCTGATTTAGCATTCTCCAGATTTAGTAAGTCTGATAGGACTATTGTAGAATGTCTCGTTTACAAATCAGATCATCAGACGTTGCCCTGCTAGAGCCATTTGCTGATATGGGAGAGTTTGACTGGCCTGCACCAAGCCTAGAACCCAACCAAGCTAAACCAGTTGATGGATGAATTGGAATCAAGGGTCTAACTTCTGTGCCATCTTCATTAATGCTATAGGATAGGGCATTAGAGTAAAATCCCACCAACCATTTTTCAGCATCTATCAGAAAGCCTTCCTATATATTTTGCTGTTTCACCTTTCTGCATTTCGTCATTGGTGGGCAGTGATCCCTGAAACACATGGTATGGGAGAAGCCTCTGGACAGCATCACCCAGCGACTGGAATGGGCTCTTATTGGGATCCAGAGCATGTTCTTGGTCTCTATGCACCTGCTGATGAATTCTAGAGGAATAAAGAACACTTGTTAGGTTTATCAGTTTGAAGCCCACAGAACATACAAATGGAAATTTATTAAGCAAATTAGCAACAAATGTACAGCAAATCAGACTGCTTGTTTTTATGTGTATTTACAACCGATGCACCTGCCATCCTGGGCAGTGGGCAGCCAACTGCAACAGATTTCCATTGATAACCCTAGGTTTACCACTGAAGATGAGACAGATTTTCATTCAAAACAGATGCGCAACATCGGGGGTAGGTTTTATTCTGGTGCAGTGCCAATTTAGAGCAGCCGATGGGGAATTTATGAAAAAATCTGCCTAACTGTTATGCAGCGTACACCGTTTTTCATGACGAGAAAAATGAATTTTTTTTATTTGGTCATTAAAAACGATTGTGTGTGGGCTCCAGAGCATTTTTCACGACGTGAAAAATGGGCATTAAAAATTTGGAACATGCTCTAATTTTTCTCGTCGTTTTTCTCGTCATGAAAAACGGCCGTGTGTAGGCTTTAACGACGTGAAAAAAATGCGCATGCTCAGAAGCAAGTGATGAGACGGGAGCGCTCGTTCTGGTAAAACTAGCGTTCGTAATGGATATAGCACATTTGTCACGCTGTAACAGACTGAAGAGCACGAGGCTGAAAAGCGCGAATCGTATTCTCACCAAACTTTACTAACACAAGGATCAGCAAAAGCAGCCAAAGGGTGGCGCCATCCGAATGGAACTTCCCCTTTATAGTGCCGTCGTACATTTCGTACGTCACCGCGCTTTGCTCGAGCATTTTTTTTCATGATCGTGTGTAGGCAAGGCAGGCTTGAGAAGAATCACGTCGAGAAAAACTTCGTTTTTTTCAATGACATTAAAAACGGTCGTGTGTACGCGGCATTAGAAATCTGACTTAAGTCTCAAATCTATCTCACTGCTCTCAAATTCATGAATGCCCCCCCCCCCCCCCATTATGTGTAAACCTACAGAGTTTCTTTTGTGAGTTGTTTGGTGGACATCCTCTTCAATCCTCTGTTATGTCCTTCAACCTAATAACAGAGAAAAATAAAACATTTTATACTTTTTTTATTACAAATTACATCATCAACCGGCAGTACTGAAAAGCACCAATCTCTAATCTACCGGTAATTGTCCTAGATCTATTGTTTTAACATCAGAATTAGCTTCAGGAACGTAGCACAACTGTATAGATGGGGATGGTCTCTAGTTTAGATATGAACACACATAATCTTATGATTTCTGTCAATCACATTCACAGCATATTGTGGTTCTTTTTCCCCTTTCCTTTATACTCCTTTTTTATTTTTAAACCAAGAAAAGTTTTATTGAAAATAAGAAAGATACAGCAATTCCAGAACAGCTCAACACCCATAGCAAAAGCCAACCGTTCCATATACAGGGTCAAAATCAGTCAATGATACAAACTGGGCATATCATAGCAAACACCACTAAGTTGATCAAAAACCATACCAGCGACACAGTGAATGAAAGGCATTATGCATTATTAAAGTGGTTGTAAACCCACTTTGTAAACAAACACCTACAGGTAAGCCTAGATTAAGGCTTACCTGTAGGTGCATGAAATATCTCCTTAACCTACACGGTTAAGGAGATATTTGCATTTAAAAGCGGCGACGCTGATGTCACGCGCATGCGCATGGGGTTAACCCCATTCACAAATTCGGCTAGGTCGCAGCATTCGACAACGTAGCCGAATTCGACGGCTCACGCGCGCATGCGCGGAGTCACGTCTTCGCCGCTCCGGCCAATCACAGCGCCGGAGCGGCGCTGTGATTGGCTGGTGCGGCGATACCCGGAAGTAACATTCCGGCTATCGCCGCAGCGATGGATGCGGCTGAAGAGGGAGACGAGGACGGCTTCGGGGGCCCCGATCTAAGGTAAGTGATGCATAATGAGCTATTATGCTAGTCATATTAGCTCATTATGCCTTTCTCTTACAGGTCGTTGGGAAAAAATAAATAAAAAATAGTGGGTTTACAACCACTTTAAGTAATTTCCTTAGTGATCCAGCTACTCAGCTAAAACCAATAACTAAAGGGGTATACATTAACATATCAGGATCCTATACAAGACTTATTCAAGCGGGCTCAGGCTTGGGGTGTCCAACCATGAGCCCCAAAGGTTATCATATTAATGGGGGCATCCCCTATGTTGGTATATGTACTTCTCCAACCTGAGAGTTTTCCCCATACACTATAACCATTCTTTAAAGGAAGGGGGATCAGGTGATGCTGTAAAATAACTCCCTGGGCTTGAAAAAGGGCTATAGCCACTGCTTCTCTAGTAAAGGCTGATAAGTGGAGGTCACCTAATATGCCCAGTAGGCATGGGTAAGGGTTGAGTGGAATAGAGATCTGGAAAACGGCATTTAATATGTTCACTACCTCTGCCTAGTATATGTGCAGTTTGGAGCAACTCCATAGTAAATTAATTAAGTCGCTTTGGTCCCGGCAGCATTTACTGCAAATAGAGTTGGCTAATAGGCCCACTTTGCCCATCCTGGCCGGGGTGTAGTGAGCCCAAAGAAGAATGTACAATTGCATAAGCCTCTGTGTCACATTAAGAGACCTTTATACTCCTTTACTTTCTTTTTTTATTATTGTTGAACTTTTGATCAGACATCAAGTTTCCCCAAGTTTATCATGTGTTCGCCCTTTGGAAAAAAAAAAAATTATAAAATTTTCATGAACATATTACGGCTTCTGCAAGCTCCTGAGCCTCCCTTCTGGTCTATTAGGCAACACATTGCATTGCAAGACTAACAGGAAAGTTTAGAAAAAGGGGCAAAATCCAATTTTACAGAAAGGTTTCCCATATAACTGGATTGACTGATTACTAAAATGTGCAGTTTTCATTGATGGTATCTCTGTTGATGCATCCTTTCAAATGTATTGCCAAGGTTAGTCACAGGTTTACTTTACATATTTGGAAAATATATTAAAAAATATATAAAAATGTTCACATGCACTAAATCAAATCTTACATTAGCATTCTGTAGCTGTGATAAATGATGTTGTATTTGTTTACTTCCAGAGTTAGGATCTGCAAAAAAAAAATATTCACATATTAAAAGTGATTTTATAACATGTCAAGCCAGTTCACAGTACTGTTGAATATTTTGAAGGCGTGCAGAAATAATTTTTCCTTTTTGCATTCATGCTGCCATTGCTCTGCAATCAGTAGAGAAACATTGGCAGCTTTGGTGCCATTTATTACATTTCCATCTCCATAGAGGAAAGCACAAGCTGTGTACTGTGAACACTGCAGAGCTTGATATACTGTTTAGAAAGTGCACATTGTGTTAGGAGATTCTCTCTTCCTGTTCAACACTGCAGTGAGGCCTGGGCATACAGCCAAGACAGCTGATTGGAGGAAAGGCACACACCCCCTCTCCTCATAGGAGCTCTGTTCGTTGAATCATTCAGGGCTCTGATAATCTATTTATAGCATCCTCCCCCAACACAAAACTCCATCTGCTTTTATTATATGTGACAAAGCACTTGTCAGGAGTTATCAGGCTGATAACAGAAGAATGTAGCAGGAGAAAGCTACGGGACATAGTGCTTTGAAGAGAGATAAGAAAACACTGTAGATATATGTGCCCAGCTCAAATTTCATGAATGGGTGTACATCCACTTTAAGCTCACTTTCCCCAGTTCAGTAAAACAGGCATAATATTTAACAGATGCATATATTGAGGAGTGTGACAATAATGGGTTTGATGAATTCCAAACTGAGTGTGGAGAATGGGGAAATCATGTTGCATTAGTGCCACCCCCATTCCTCCACAATTCCCAAGTCGGGGTGAAAGGAGATTGAAATCTTACGTCTGTGTTGGAGACATAACAATTATATTTTAAAATTGTTTAGCTGATTTTCTAAATTCTCTAACCAGAAATGAAAGTACTTAATGTATCTTTGTAGATAGTTACTATATTGAAATCTCTGTTACATTCTTGAGTGGGCGTGGCAGCGAATGATACAGACATTTCTTTTAAATGCAACAGCAGATGCTGTGATCAGTGCGTGTTTCTGTTAAAACATATGTTGGCTTCTACCCAGTGATGTCCACTCTAACTCTGCTGCCACCTAGATTGTTGTCCACCGAGCTGGAAAATCACTGGACAGGGTGAGGCTTAGAAGGTAATATTGTCAAAAGGAGAAATCCCCCAAACAGGACAGCAAATAAAATACCTTTTTATTTTAATGTTTTTTTAATGCTGCTTGTGTCCCCACTAGAATATTACTGGTATACATAATGTAGATCTACAATATTAAACAAACCTCCTATGCAAAGACAGTGTTCTGTGTGCTGTGTGCTACATTCCTGTATAACCGAATGTAATATATATATATATATATATTGTGACAGCAGGAAGGTAAAGTCACTTGGTTGCATCCAGGGGGGTAGGTATATTTCTCCCAGATTCAGGCTTTATGCCGACTTATACAACTAGGGAGAGAGTTGATGAAGCCCAGCTGAGGCTAGTGGGCTCATGGATGATTCATACCTCTAGGGAGAGGGCTGGGCGTCGTGCAGGCAGGGAGTTGATGAGACCAGCTGAAGCTTGTCAGCTCGTTTAAGGCCTCTATAAAAACTCCCAGATTCATTAGGTGTTGGCTCATACCTGGACCCAGACCTGTGTGGACTGTCTAGGGAGAGTGAACCCCTGTGCGGTGAGACAAAGCCTGTGTGGCTATTTGTTTGGACATTTACTAAACCAGGGACTTAGGGACTAGGACAGCACCAGGCTGATCCCAGTTGTTAGTTAGGGAAACCTGCATGTTTAGTCAGAGGTCAAGCTGACCAGGATTTATTTTGTTTATGTTTCTTTTTGCTTTGCTGTGTTTTTGTCACTGTAAATAGAGAAATAAACCGCACCTTTTGATCTTGAAAACCACAACCTCCGTCTGCTGGGCCTGTTTTTGTGTGGGGAGCCCATCCAGGGGGTCACACACACCCGCTACCGAGCTAACCCCCTCACAGTTGGTGGAGAACCAGTGGCAGTTTTTTTTTAAGCCAGCATGGAGGAGATACTGAAACAGCTGGCTCTAGCAAATGCCAATCAACAGCAGACAAATGCAGGTTTGCAAAAGAGCCTTGCAGCTCAACAACAGAGCTTCGCAGCCCAGCAACAAGCCCAGCAGCAATCTGAGGCCCGCTTCATAGACCTGTTGCAGAAGCAAGAGCAGAGACTACAACAACAGATGGAAGCAGTAATGCAGCAACGTCCGCAGACCAGTGAGGAAAGCCGTCCCACTAATACCGCGCCCTTTGGGGTGAGTCGTTTATTGACAAAAATGACTGGAGAGGATGATCCAGAGGTATTTTTGACCACATTTGAAAGGACTGCTGAAAGAGAAAAGTGGCCTGAGGAGCAGTGGGCTGGACTGCTGGCTCCTCTGTTAACTGGTGAATCGCAGAAAGCTTACTATGACCTAGAGCCCGACCAAGCAAAAGACTATGTGATGCTAAAAGCTGAAATATTGGCAAGGCTGGGTGTCACCCTGGCTGTCCGGGCTCAGCGTGTGCATAACTGGACTTTCCAGCTTGGAAAACCCCCCAGGTCTCAAATGTATGATCTCATTCACCTGAGCAGGAAGTGGCTACAGCCAGAGACTTTGTCCGCACCGGAGATTGTGGAACGTGTTGTGATGGATCGTTTCTTGAGAGCTCTTCCTACCGCCATTCAAAAGTGGGTAAGCCATGGAGACCCAGAAACGGCCGGTAAACTTGTGGATCGTGTAGAGAGATACTTGGCTGCAGAGAACCTGACGGCCTCTTCCAGAGACTCTCGGACTTTCCACCCTAAGACCAGACCATCCCCAGGGGCGGATAAGATGATTCCAAGGGGTGAGGGTGGAGAGAGTGAGAGGGTGGGAGCTCTGCCCAGGGTTTGGCGAGAACAGCCTGGGAAGTCGGGGGCTCAAGAGGCAGCCAAAAGGATTGTTTGCTACCGCTGCCGGCAAGCGGGACATATTGCAGCAAATTGCCCGGTTGTGGAGGAACCCATGCAATGTGACTTTCTGACGGACAGACGTCAGTCGCTGTGTGCGACAGTCGCATGCACTGCCATTCGGGGAACTGAGAAACATTTATGCAAAATGTGTATTAATGGTAGAAATGTTGTGGTATTACTGGATTCAGGTAGCCTTGTGACCCTGATAAAGGCTGAATTAGTTAAAACAGAGGTCTCTGGGAATAGCAAGGTAGCTGTTATTTGTGTGCATGGGGACACCCGAGAGTATCCAGTGACTACAGTGTGTTTCAAGACCCCCAAAGGTACCCTCTCTCATCCAGTGGGGTTAGTATCTCAATTACCGCATGATGCCATTGTGGGAAGGGATTTTCCGAAGTTCTGGGAACTGTGGGATGATCCTGAGCCCCCCACTGGTGCCCCTATGTACCAGGAAGGTGATAGCCAGAACTCCTCTGAGAGCGGTGAGGACTCTCCAGAATTTCCCTTGTCAGTATTGGCAGGCGAGACTCAAGAAACTGGAGAGGAGCCCACCTCCTCAGACGAAAACCTACCGTCTGTGGAGTTTTCTGATCTTGAGGTTCACAGGGAAAATTTTGCCACAGAACAGTTAAAAGACCCCGCCCTAATAAAGGCACGGGAAAACGTAGTGGAAATAGATGGCGAGTTAGTGAACCCAGATAATACCTGCACTTACCCATACTCCAGCGTAGAGAAGGACCTACTGTATCGGGTGGCAAAAAGGGCAGAAGAAACCGTTGAGCAGCTTGTGGTGCCCAAACCTTACAGGAAGTTGGTGTTGGAGTTGGCCCATGGGCACATTCTTGGAGGTCATCTGGGGACAGAGAAAACCCGAGAGAGGGTATTACAGAGATTCTATTGGCCTGGGGTGATGAAGGACATAGAAAATTATTGTTCCTCCTGCCCTGTGTGTCAGAGGTCGGCCCCGATGCCACATTTCCGTAGCCCGCTGGTCCCTCTACCCATCATTGAGGTCCCGTTTGAGAGGATCGCAATGGATTTGGTAGGTCCTATAATCAAGTCCGCTAGGGGGCACCAGTACATATTAGTTATAATGGACTATGCCACCCGTTATCCAGAAGCGATCCCTCTCCGAAATACCTCGGCCAAAACCATAGCCAAAGAGCTATCTCTTGTTTTTAGCCGGGTGGGTATTTGTAAAGAACTGCTTACGGACCAAGGTACACCCTTTATGTCCCGGGTTATGAAAGAGCTGTGTAAATTGTTCAAAGTGACGCAATTGCGTACGTCTGTGTATCACCCCCAAACCGATGGGCTGGTTGAAAGATTCAACAAAACCCTAAAACAAATGTTGAAGAAGGTGGTGGATAGAGATGGAAAGGATTGGGACTGTCTACTTCCTTATTTGATGTTTGCTATTAGGGAGGTGCCCCAATCCTCTACGGGATTCTCCCCCTTTGAGTTACTGTATGGGAGACACCCAAGAGGGCTGTTGGATATTGCCAAGGAAACTTGGGAAAGTGAGAGTTCTCCCCACAGGAGTGTGATTGAGCATGTCGCCCTGATGCAAGATCGAATTGCACAGGTAATGCCCATCGTGAAGGAACATTTGGCCCAAGCGCAGTTGGCACAGCAGAGAGTGTACAACCGTGGAGCCAAGACCCGTACCTTTTCCCCGGGGGATAGGATATTGGTACTTGTCCCTACGGTTGAAAGTAAATTCCTTGCCAAATGGCAAGGCCCCTACGAGATAATGGAAAAAGTGAGCGAAGTGAATTACAAGGTCAGACAACCAGGAAGGCGAAAGCCCGAACAGATCTATCACGTTAATCTGTTGAAAGCCTGGAGGGATAGAGAGTCCCTAGTCGCAGACACTTGGTCACCAGCTCAAACTGGTTGCGTGATTCCGGAGGTTGGAATAGCAGCCACCTTGTCACAACCCCAACAACAGGAGGTTAAGGAGTTTGTGCTTCGCAACAAGGAGGTGTTCTCTGAGCTGCCGGGACAAACATCTGGGGTAGAGCATGATATTATTACCCCGCCCGGTGAAAGGGTGAAGTTAAAACCCTATCGGATCCCAGAGGCCCGACGGGAGGCAATACGGGAGGAAGTACAGAAAATGCTGAACTTAGGGGTGATAGAGGAGTCCCAAAGTGATTGGTCTAGTCCCATTGTGTTGGTGCCTAAACCGGATGGGAGCTGGCGATTTTGTAACGATTTTCGTCAGTTGAACAAAGTTACAAAATTTGACACCTACCCCATGCCACGTATAGATGAGTTGATCGACCGGCTGGGAACAGCCCGATACATGACGACTCTTGACCTCACAAAAGGGTATTGGCAAATTCCCCTGGCCAAGTCGGCCAAAGAGAAAACCGCATTTGTAACCCCAGACGGGGCGTTCCAATATAAGAGAATGCCGTTCGGGTTACAGAATGCGCCGGCCACATTCCAGCGGAAAATGGACCAGATACTGAGGCCCCATCGGAAGTATGCTGCGGCTTACCTGGATGACGTAATTGTCCATAGCACAGATTGGGCCTCACATCTGCCAAAAGTGCAAGCAGTCCTAGACTCTATCCGGGAAGCGGGGTTTACGGCTAACCCCAAGAAGTGTACCATTGGGCAGGAGGAGGCCAAATATCTTGGGTACACCATTGGCAGGGGAGTAATAAAACCCCAACTCAACAAAGTCGAGGCCATCCAGAGTTGGCCACGTCCCAACAGCAAGAAGCAGGTACGAGCCTTTCTGGGAATCGCGGGTTATTATCGGCGCTTCATTCCCCACTTTGCTTCTAAGGCTGTGCCCCTAACCAACCTGACGAAAGGGAAAGGGTCGGTCATGATTAAATGGACCCCCGAGGCTGAGGCAGCATTCCAATTCTTGAAACAAGCCTTATGTAGCCAGCCAGTGTTGTACTCACCCGACTTCTCTAAAGACTTTGTCGTACAAAGTGATGCGTCAGATGTGGGGTTAGGAGCAGTATTGTCCCAGGTCTGGAACGGGGAAGAGCACCCAGTCATTTACCTCAGCAGGAAGTTGAAGTCCCATGAGGTAAATTACGCCACGGTTGAAAAGGAGTGTTTAGCGGTGAAGTGGGCTCTAGATTCCCTTCGGTACTATCTGCTAGGTAGGCACTTTGACATGGTTACGGATCACGCTCCGTTAAAGTGGATGGCTCAAAACAAGGAGACAAATAGAAGAGTAAATAGGTGGTTCCTGGCCCTACAGGAATTCAACTTCACAGTAAAGCATCGCCCTGGCGTTCAAATGGGGAATGTGGATGCTTTGTCTCGAGTACATGAATGCCTGATTGCTGGTGTTCCAACCCCAAGGTTAAAACAAGAGGGGGGGGGTATGTGACAGCAGGAAGGTAAAGTCACCTGGTTGCATCCAGGGGGGTAGGTATATTTCTCCCAGATTCAGGCTTTATGCCGACTTATACAACTAGGGAGAGAGTTGATGAAGCCCAGCTGAGGCTAGTGGGCTCATGGATGATTCATACCTCTAGGGAGAGGGCTGGGCGTCGTGCAGGCAGGGAGTTGATGAGACCAGCTGAAGCTTGTCAGCTCGTTTAAGGCCTCTATAAAAACTCCCAGATTCATTAGGTGTTGGCTCATGCCTGGACCCAGACCTGTGTGGACTGTCTAGGGAGAGTGAACCCCTGTGCGGTGAGACAAAGCCTGTGTGGCTATTTGTTTGGACATTTACTAAACCAGGGACTTAGGGACTAGGACAGCACCAGGCTGATCCCAGTTGTTAGTTAGGGAAACCTGCATGTTTAGTCAGAGGTCAAGCTGACCAGGATTTATTTTGTTTATGTTTCTTTTTGCTTTGCTGTGTTTTTGTCACTGTAAATAGAGAAATAAACCGCACCTTTTGATCTTGAAAACCACAACCTCCGTCTGCTGGGCCTGTTTTTGTGTGGGGAGCCCATGCAGGGGGTCACACACACCCGCTACCGAGCTAACCCCCTCACAATATATATATATATTGTGAGGGGGTTAGCTCGGCAGCGGGTGTGTGTGACCCCCGAGATGGGCTCCCCACACAAAAACAGGCCCAGCAAACGGTGGTTGTGGTTTTCAAAATCAAAAAGGTGCGGTTTATTTTCTATTTACAGTGACAAAACACAGCAAAGCAAAAGAAACATAAACAAAATAAATCCTGGTCAACTTGACCTCTGACTAAACATACAGGTTTCCTAACTAACAACTGGGATCAGCCTAGTGCTGTCCTAGTCCCTAAGTCCCTGGTTTTAAATGTCCAAGCAAATAGCCACACAGGCTTTGTCTCACCGCACAGGGGTTCACTCTCCCTAGACAGTCCACACAGGTCTGGTTCCAGGCATGAGCAAACATCTAATGAAGCTGGGAGTTCTTATAGAGGCCTGAATGAGCTGACAAGCTTCAGCTGGTCTCATCAACTCCCTGTCTGTACGACGCCCCACACTCTCCCTAGAGGTATGAGTCATCCATGAGCCCACTAGCCTTATACAACTCTCCACCTAGTTGTATAAGTCGGCGTAAAGCCTGAATCTGGGCGAAATATATCTACCCCCCTGGATGCAACCAGGTGACTTTACCTTCCTGCTGTCACATACCCCCCCCTCTTGTTTTAACCTCGGGGTTGGAACACCAGCAATCAGGCATTCATGTACTCGAGACAAAGCATCCACATTCCCCATTTGAACGCCAGGGCGATGCTTTACTGTGAAGTTGAATTCCTGTAGGGCCAGGAACCACCTATTCACTCTTCTATTTGTTTCTTTGTTTTGAGCCATCCACTTTAACGGAGCGTGATCCGTAACCATGTCAAAGTGCCTACCTAGCAGGTAGTACCGAAGGGAATCTAGAGCCCACTTCACCGCTAAACACTCCTTTTCAACGGTGGCGTAATTTACCTCATGGGACTTCAACTTCCTGCTGAGGTAAATGACTGGGTGCTCTTCCCCGTTCCAGACCTGGGACAATACTGCTCCTAACCCCACATCTGAGGCATCACTTTGTACGACAAAGTCTTTAGAGAAGTCGGGTGAGTACAACACTGGCTGGCTACATAAGGCTTGTTTCAAGAATTGGAATGCTGCCTCAGCCTCGGGGGTCCATTTAATCATGACCGACCCTTTCCCCTTCGTCAGGTTGGTTAGGGGCACAGCCTTAGAAGCAAAGTGGGGAATGAATCGCCGATAATACCCAGCGATTCCCAGAAAGGCTCGTACCTGCTTCTTGCTGTTGGGACGTGGCCAACTCTGGATGGCCTCGACTTTGTTGAGTTGGGGTTTTATTACTCCCCTCCCAATGGTGTACCCAAGATATTTGGCCTCCTCCTGCCCAATGGTACACTTCTTGGGGTTAGCCGTAAACCCTGCTTCCCGAACAGAGTCCAGGACTGCTTGCACTTTTGGCAGATGTGAGGCCCAATCTGTGCTATGGACAATTATGTCATCCAGGTAAGCCGCAGCATACTTCCGATGGGGCCTCAGCATCTGGTCCATTTTCCGCTGGAATGTGGCCGGCGCATTCTGTAACCCGAACGGCATTCTTTTATATTGGAACGCCCCGTCTGGGGTTACAAATGCGGTTTTCTCTTTGGCCGACTTGGCCAGGGGGATTTGCCAATACCCTTTTGTGAGGTCAAGAGTCGTCATGTATCGGGCTGTTCCCAGCCGGTCGATCAACTCATCTATACGTGGCATGGGGTAGGTGTCAAATTTTGTAACTTTGTTCAACTGTCGAAAATCGTTACAAAATCGCCAGCTCCCATACGGTTTAGGCACCAACACAATGGGACTAGACCAATCACTTTGGGACTCCTCTATCACCCCTAAGTTCAGCATTTTCTGTACTTCCTCCCGTATTGCCTCCCGTCGGGCCTCTGGGATCCGATAGGGTTTTAACTTCACCCTTTCACCGGGCGGGGTAATGATGTCATGCTCTACCCCAGATGTTTGTCCCGGCAGCTCAGAGAATACCTCCTTGTTGCGAAGCACAAACTCCTTAACCTCCTGTTGTTGGGGTTGTGACAAGGTGGCTGCTATTCCAACCTCCGGAATCACGCAACCAGTTTGAGCTGGTGACCAAGTGTCTGCGACTAGGGACTCTCTATCCCTCCAGGCTTTCAACAGATTAACGTGATAGATCTGTTCGGGCTTTCGCCTTCCTGGTTGTCTGACCTTGTAATTCACTTCGCTCACTTTTTCCATTATCTCGTAGGGGCCTTGCCATTTGGCAAGGAATTTACTTTCAACCGTAGGGACAAGTACCAGTATCCTATCCCCCGGGGAAAAGGTACGGGTCTTGGCTCCACGGTTGTACACTCTCTGCTGTGCTAACTGCGCTTGGGCCAAATGTTCCTTCACGATGGGCATTACCTGTGCAATTCGGTCTTGCATCAGGGCGACATGCTCAATCACACTCCTGTGGGGAGAACTCTCACTTTCCCAAGTTTCCTTGGCAATATCCAACAGCCCTCTTGGGTGTCTCCCATACAGTAACTCAAAGGGGGAGAATCCCGTAGAGGATTGGGGCACCTCCCTAATAGCAAACATCAGATAAGGAAGTAGACAGTCCCAATCCTTTCCATCTCTATCCACCACTTTCTTCAACATTTGTTTTAGGGTTTTGTTGAACCTTTCAACCAGCCCATCGGTTTGGGGGTGATACACAGATGTACGTAATTGCGTCACTTTGAACAATTTACACAGCTCCTTCATAACCCGGGACATAAAGTGTGTACCTTGGTCCGTAAGCAGTTCTTTACAAATACCCACCCGGCTAAACACAAGAGATAGCTCTTTGGCTATGGTTTTGGCCGAGGTATTTCGGAGAGGGATCGCTTCTGGATAACGGGTGGCATAGTCCATTATAACTAATATGTACTGGTGCCCCCTAGCGGACTTGATTATAGGACCTACCAAATCCATGGCGATCCTCTCAAACGGGACCTCAATGATGGGTAGAGGGACCAGCGGGCTACGGAAATGTGGCATCGGGGCCGACCTCTGACACACAGGGCAGGAGGAACAATAATTTTCTATGTCCTTCATCACCCCCGGCCAATAGAATCTCTGTAATACCCTCTCGGGTTTTCTCTGTCCCCAGATGACCTCCAAGAATGTGCCCATGGGCCAACTCCAACACCAACTTCCTGTAAGGTTTGGGCACCACAAGCTGCTCAACGGTTTCTTCTGCCCTTTTTGCCACCCGATACAGTAGGTCCTTCTCTACGCTGAAGTATGGGTAAGTGCAGGTATTATCTGGGTTCACTAACTCGCCATCTATTTTCACTACGTTTTCCCGTGCCTTTATTAGGGCGGGGTCTTTCAACTGTTCTGTGGCAAAGTTTTCCCTGTGAACCTCAAGATCAGAAAACTCCACAGACGGTAGGTTTTCGTCTGAGGAGGTGGGCTCCTCTCCAGTTTCTTGAGTCTCCCCTGCCAATACTGATAAGGGAAATTCTGGAGAGTCCTCACCACTCTCAGGGGAGTTCTGGCTATCACATTCCTGGTACATAGGGGCACCAGTGGGGGGCTCAGGATCATCCCACAGTTCCCAGAACTTCGGAAAATCCCTTCCCACAATGGCGTCATGCGGTAACTGAGATACTAAGCCCACTGCTCCTCAGGCCACTTTTCTCTTTCAGCGGTCCTTTCAAATGTGGTCAAAAATACCTCTGGATCATCCTCTCCAGTCATTTTTGTCAATAAACGACTCACCCCAAAGGACGCGGTATTAGTGGGACGGCTTTCCTCACTGGTCTGCGGACGTTGCTGCATTGCTGCTTCCATCTGTTGTTGTAGTCTCTGCTCTTGCTTCTGTAACAGGTCTATGAAGCGGGCCTCAGATTGCTGCTGGGCTTGTTGCTGAGCCTCCAGACTCTGTTGCAAAGTTGCGTTTGTCTGCTGCTGGGCTGCAAGGCTCTGTTGATGAGCTTGCTGCTGGGCTGCAAGGCTCTGTTGATGAGCTTGCTGCTGGGCTGCGAAGTTCTGTTGTTGAGCTGCAAGGCTCTTTTGCAAACCTGCATTTGTCTGCTGTTGATTGGCATTTGCTAGAGCCAGCTGCTTCAGTATCTCCTCCATGCTGGCTTAAAAAAAAACTGCCCGCATTCTCCACCAACTGTGAGGGGGTTAGCTCGGCAGCGGGTGTGTGTGACCCCCGAGATGGGCTCCCCACACAAAAACAGGCCCAGCAAACGGTGGTTGTGGTTTTCAAAATCAAAAAGGTGCGGTTTATTTTCTATTTACAGTGACAAAACACAGCAAAGCAAAAGAAACATAAACAAAATAAATCCTGGTCAACTTGACCTCTGACTAAACATACAGGTTTCCTAACTAACAACTGGGATCAGCCTAGTGCTGTCCTAGTCCCTAAGTCCCTGGTTTTAAATGTCCAAGCAAATAGCCACACAGGCTTTGTCTCACCGCACAGGGGTTCACTCTCCCTAGACAGTCCACACAGGTCTGGTTCCAGGCATGAGCAAACATCTAATGAAGCTGGGAGTTCTTATAGAGGCCTGAATGAGCTGACAAGCTTCAGCTGGTCTCATCAACTCCCTGTCTGTACGACGCCCCACACTCTCCCTAGAGGTATGAGTCATCCATGAGCCCACTAGCCTTATACAACTCTCCACCTAGTTGTATAAGTCGGCGTAAAGCCTGAATCTGGGCGAAATATATCTACCCCCCTGGATGCAACCAGGTGACTTTACCTTCCTGCTGTCACAATATATATATATATATATATATATATATATATGTAATATATGTCTATATCTATGGCTTCGACAATGGTGTAGATTTCCTCTCCGCAGCCTGAATTTTAGCTCTAAAAAGAAACACGCAGGAAAGAAATATAGGAACTTTGTGCATAGGCGCATGCTCCAGGGCTGATAACTTCATCAGTTCTTTACTATTTAGTGAGTCACTGACCAGTAATAAACATGCATATTACTTGTCTTGACAGCTGAAGAAGTAAGGAAAGGGTGAGCATGATTGCCCTGTAGGATGCATCTTTAAAAACAAGTCAGTAATCATAACCTTGGCATTACATTTAACAGCTTCAGCCCGGAAGATTTTAACCCCTTCCTGACCAGAGCACTTTTTACAATTTGGCGCTGTGTCGCTTTAATTGCGCGGTAGTGCAATGTTGTACCCAAACAAAATTTGCTTCCTTTTTTCCCACAAATAGAGCTTTATTTTGGTGGTATTTGATCACCTCTGCGGTTTTTATTTTTTGCACTATCAACAAAAGAATAGCAAAATTTTTGAAAAAAAACACAATATCTTTTAATTTTTGCTAAAATAAATATCCCACATTTAAAAAAATAAAATAAAATTGTTTCCTCAGTTTAGGTATTCTTCTACATATTTTTGGTAAAAAAAATCGCAATAAGCGTATATTGATTGGTTTGCGCAAAAGTTATAGCCTCTACAAAATAGGGGATAGAATTATGGCATTTTTATTATTATTTCTTTTTTGACTAGTAATGGCGGCGATCTGCAATTTTTATCAGGACTGCGATATTATGGCAGACAGATCGGACACTTTTGATACATTTTTGGGACCATTGACAATTTTACAGCGATTAGTGCTATAAAAATGCACTGATTACTGTAAAAATGTCACTGGCAGGGAAGGGGTTAACACTAGGGGGCGATCAAGGAGTCAATTGTGTTCCCTCTGCATGTTCTAACTGAAGGGGGGATGGGGCTTACTAGGGGAAATGACAGATCGCTGTTCATATATCGTATGAACAGACGATCAGTCATTTCTCCCCTAAGAGAATCGGGATCTGTGTGTGTAAACATGGCTCGGCTGGGCGAAACACTGTTATGTTACATTGCTTTGCCCTGCGGCCACTAGGGGCGGGCGCGCCGCCGGAGGCACACGCACCCGCCTGCTGCTCGCCCCCCAGAGCCGATGCGTGTGCCCCGCAGGCGCAATGACCTAGTAAGCCCCATCCCCCCTTCAGTTAGAACATGCAGAGGGAACACAATTGGTTCTAGCTGTGTGGCTCCCGGCGGTCATTGCGCCCGCTGGGCACACGCATCGGCTCCGGGGGCGAGCAGCAGGCGGGTGCGTGTGAGTCCGGCGGCGTGCGCGCCCCTAGTGGCTGCAGGGCAAAGCAATGTAACATAACAGTGTTTCGTCCAGCCGAGCCATGTTGCAGCAGTAAAACTGCGGCGGCTGGTGGGCAAGTGGTTAAAGATACTTTTAAAATAATCAGATATGTTATTTTATGTTAAGTGCATGTGTAGCGGCCTCCACTCTCTCTCTCTATCAATTCCCCTGGCTCTGGTCTAGGGGTACCTCTGAGGAGAGAGTGCAAGGTCACCACGCCAAATTCCCCTGCAGATGTATGTGCAGTGAGAGACAATCCTCTTTTACATTCGGGTCGGTGTTCTACATCTGGAGCCTCCTCCTAGTGGTTTCTTGAACAATGTCTGCCAGAAAATGACCCCCACACCAAATAAAGTCCAACACTCCTTTATTCTTTCGATAACAGAGTAATGCACAGACAGTTGGACTCCCTCAACGAGTAGAACAGACAGAGGGGTGTGGATTCGAGTAGGCCCAGACACAATGAACTCTCAACTTTCCTTCCTGAAAGTGGGTTGCGGTCTCCAATAGAGGGGGAATATCCTTCCAGGGGGTCTCCGGTGGAGGCTCACCCATCACTGGTGATATGCTGCACCAGGTCTTCAAGCAAGTACCCCCTCCCGGTCCATTACGCCTCTGGATTCGGGTACCCACTCCCGGGGTCCCCTAGGATCTCCTTCCCCCGCGGAACTCAGTGGTGGGCACTGAGCTCCAGACCTCCATCCGAGTACCTCACCCCAGGCCAAAGGTGCCTGGGATGGAACACGACCTCCGAACGTCCTCCAGGCCTAGGCCGCCTAGAGGACTGACACGAACCACCGCCCTCAGGCTGAAGGTGCCTGGGACTCTCCGTGACAAAGATGGCCGCCCCTTTTATACCCTCTCCCAGCAGGCACGGCGGGTTCCCCGCCCCACCATACCACTGCTGAGGGAGGACAAAAAGGGGTACGGCACACAGCAATGGTTCAACCCCAGCCCAAGGCGACAGCGCCACCCGGGAACTGCACATTACTGGTGTCTCTGCCAGTTTAAATACACAAGGAAAGTGTATGCTCGCTACACTCTCCCCCTGGTGGTTTGACTCTGGTCCCCAGTGTCTGGAATAAACTATGCCCTCAACGGCTGACATAGCCCAGTCCAGAAACCAACTATGAATTGTACAAAAATAAAACTTTTGGAAACTTACTAACTGGAGCAATTGTGTCTGAGCCTTACATGAAAGGGAAAGGAAGGGAAACAACAACACTCAACCATAACACTGAAAATCACATTTTCACATTACACTTTTTCCCACCCATCCTGACTAAGACCCACCCCATTCTCAGTGGTCTTGATGGGATGCTCTCCTGCAGAGGGAAAAAGAAAAGTTAACACACATAAACCCTGACACATGTATTCGTGTGAGAATGAAAAAACTTCTCCGCAGAGAAATCCCTTCCTTCATATAAGTGTGTGTGTGAACAGTGATATCGATGCGCAACACTGCCACCTGGTGACAGCATCGTGGTAATTGCACTCGTGGAACTTTCCTTCTTCTTTGGGCCCTATCTACCCCAGAGTCCATGATTACTTGCTAGACAATTGAAGAACAAAACAGGAACAGTCCTTCAATTTCTCTGGGCAACAAGAACAACAACCCCGGAAAGTTCAGCAATGCAAAGAACAAAAACGGAGTCTCTCTTCTCCTATAGATAGAATCGAGGGTGCGGCAGGACAAGTGGCTTCAAGTGCTGATCCATGGTCTCCAGATGGTACTCAACATCTTCCCCTTCCTTGCGTCGGATCAGCACCTTGTCCGCGTGGATATGTCGTCCTAGCATCCATTCTGCTTTGCAGTCTTCAAAGCGCTGAGAGGCCTTGGGGAAACACGCAAGGTACCTGCAGGCGTTTGGAACCTGAAGGTGGGTCCACACAAAGTCATTGTACCAGCGCTCCCGGCAAACTTCCACTTTATACAATAACTCCTTGGACAAGTATGGGTACTCCCACCCATACTCAGCAGCAACCTTCTGGCCAAATAGGCGTTGTAGTCTTGCCAGAGGAGGCATAGTGGCTCTGTCCCCTTCGCCAGGCAAAACTATTGAGTCCGGGTGGCGAGGGACCTTGATCACATCTGGTCTGGGCATAGGTGCCCGCAACAACAGTCTCTTTTCCCCGGTACTGGGTGTAGGTGGTACCGGGGATGTAAGGGCATGCTGGGGACGGGACCCCTCCTCAGGCGCTGGTGCCTCCACCCGGGGTGTACTATCCCCTGTAGACATGGGTGGGTCCCTGGTTCTGCGGGACGAGGTGAGAGGTACCTTATCCCACCCCTTCTGCACAAAGAGTTCATCTATGGCAACATTGTCTCCCAAATCGGAGAGCGACTCCAGGTCGGAGGTGTTACACTCCTCCGCGGGCAGGTAGCCTGCAGTGGAGACTGAATTTCCACCTCCGCCCACACACCAAGTCTCTCCGCCCGGCTTACCTTGGCCTTTACTTGAGAAGGAATGTCCGGAACTTTTCTCAACGGTACCATCCGGGCCGGGCATAGGCGGGCGGGATGGTCCACCACAACCGCTGGTCAGGGCTACCATGCCGATCTTTCTCTTCGGTGGTGGACGCTGTGAGACAGTGGTGACCGAGTCAGCATCCTCGGATTTCTCCCGTTGAGTACTCGCGACCTCCTCCGTGGTCGCTGCAGTGTGCACAGGGATGGCTGTCAAAGCAGTGATTCCTCCTCTCTGAGTGGTGTTTCCTGCAGCACGGCCGGGGTAGATGGTCCTTGGCTTCTCAATGACAGAATCCACCTCAAATAAGAACTCCCCACAGGCCTCGCATCACCCGAATGGCTCCAGATGACACACCAGTCCCGAGCAGCCGGGACAAATCACACCCAGGGCCTCAACGTCCATGCATGAATACAGGGCGAATCGTCCCCTTGGCTTTAGCCGAATCCCTGTATCGGTCACCGGAGCAGCAGCAGTCAAAAGACGTGGTGGAAGGGTGAAGTGGAACCTACGCTGTATGTCCGAACATAGTGACTTGCTGCTGGTCCATTGCGCACTGCAAGTTTTTCGCCAATGTCCCACGTGTAGTCCTTCACACGTATTGGACTCCTCCCCTCTGCACTCTAGTTCGCAGGCTTTTCTTCTCCTTCTTTCCTGAGTCACGCCCACGAACTAAGCAGGGAAGGTGTGCCTGATGGCGCAGTGCAAATAGAAGCCCCCACGTGTAGTCCCTCAGACGGCTGAGCTCCCCCCTCTTCTCGCTCTTCTGCACGGGCCTTTCCCTTCACTGGGTCATGTCTGCGACTTCGAGCAGGGATGCACTTTGGCCAATAATATGGCCAACCTACTCGGAACTCCTCCGGGCAGACACGTTCAAACTCCGTAGTAGCACGAACACCATTCCGGACCCGAGCCCCCATGTGTAGCGGCCTCCACTCTCTCTCTCTATCAGTTCCCCTGGCTCTGGTCTAGGGGTACCTCTTAAGAGAGAGTGCAAGGTCACCACGCCAAATTCCCCTGCAGATGTATGTGCAGTAAAACACAATCCTCTTTTACTTTCGGGTCGGTGTTCTGCATCTGGAGCCTCCTCCTGGTGGTTTCTTGAACAATGTCTGCCAGAAAATGAGCTCCACACCAAATAAAGTCCAACACTCCTTTATTCTTTCGATAACAGAGTAATGCACAGACAGTTGGACTCCCTCAACGAGTAGAACAGACAGAGGGGTGTGGATTCGAGTAGGCCCAGACACAATGAACTCTCCACTTTCCTTCCTGAAAGTGGGTTGTGGTCTCCAATCGAAGGGGGAATATCCTTCCAGGCGGTCTCCGGTGGAGGCTCACCCGTCACTGGTGATATGCTGCACCAGGTCTTCAAGCAAGTACCCCCTTCCGGTCCATTACGCCTCTGGATTCGGGTACCCACTCCCGGGGTCCCTTAGGATCTCCTTCCCTCGCGGAACTCAGTGGTGGGCACTGAGCTCCAGACCTCCATCCGAGTACCTCACCCCAGGCCAAAGGTGCCTGGGATGGAACACGACCTCCGAACGTCCTCCAGGCCTAGGCCGCCTAGAGGACCGACACGGACCACTGCCCTCAGGCTGAAGGTGCCTGGGACTCTCTGTGACAAAGATGGCCGCCCCCTTTATACCCTCTCCCAGCAGGCACGGCGGGTTCCCCGCCCCACCATGCCACTGCCGAGGGAGGACAAAAAGGGGTACGGCACACAGCAATGGTTCAACCCCAGCCCAAGGCGACAGCGCCACCCGCTGAGCTGCAGGGAACTGCACATTAATGGTGTCTCTGCCAGTTTAAATACACAAGGAAAGTGTATGCTCGCTACACATGCATGCTAAGTAATGTGCCAGTGTAACTCTCCCAGGTATTTATTACCTCTCACAGAGGTCACAGTACTCCCCCTGACAATGTCATCGTCTATTTTTTTTTTTTTATACAAGGACATCGCTAACCTTGTCCAGGTATCATCCAGAGTCAGCATCCACTTCCTGAGCTATAATGCTGCCTCAATGGGGTCTGTGGAGCTCTTAGCTGTGTTCACAAATGTCTGACACAAGACCATCATTCATATAATGATGATGTGATGTGGATGCTGCTATCCATTACAAAAGAGGACTGGCAGCTCGGCTATATATATATTTTTTTAAGTGGCCGTAGTTTAGCTTTAAAATAGAACTATAGGCATTTTGGATAGAATAAGGGAGGGTTAAAAAGGGATTTTTATAACAGCTTACCTGTAAAATCCTTTTCTTGGAGTACATCACGGGACACAGAGCGACTTAGTCATTACTAATGGGTTATATAGATACCTTCAGGTGCTGGCACTGGCATCTTCCAAAACCGGAAGTACCCTCCCCTATATAAGCCCCTCCCATCCGGGAGCACCTCAGTTTTGTAGCAAAGCAATAAGTGTCCCAAAAGAGGGGTGGGAGCTCTGTGTCCCGTGATGTACTCCAAGAAAAGGATTTTACAGGTAAGCTGTTATAAAAATCCCTTTTTCTTTTTCGTACATCACGGGACACAGAGCGACTTAGTCATTACTAATGGGACGTCCCAAAGCAATGCCAAATGAGGGGAGGGATACACTATACATAAGCTGGGCGCTATCAGGCATGAGGATCTTTTGCGGCCTGCAACACACTGCGCCCAAAGGCGACATCCTCCTGACTTCTAACGTCTACCTGGTAGAATCTAGTAAACGTGTGTACTGAAGACCATGTTGCGGCCTTGCAGACTTGAGCCAGGGAGGCCTGGTGATGCACTGCCCATGAAGTTCCAACTGCTCTTGTGGAGTGCGCCCTAACTTTGAACGGAGGCGGTCTCCTTCTCAAGCCATAGGCTTGTATTATGACCTGTCGAATCCACTTGGCTAAAGTAGATTTTGATGCTGCCTGACCCTTTCTGGGGCCTTCCGGCAGAATAAACAAAGTATCCGTTCTACGAATCTGAGCAGTGGCTTTTAGATAAGCTTTAACTGCTCTTACCACATCCAAAGAATGCAATAACTTTTCCTCTACCGAGGTAGGTTTGGGAAAAAAAGAAGGAAGAACCACATCTTGGTTCAAATGAAAACCTCGATACCACCTTAGGAAGAAAGGCTGGATGAGGACGTAATACTACTCTGTCCTTATGGACAACCAGATATGGCTCCTTACAGGACAAGGCGGCTAATTCCGATACTCTTTTAGCCGAACAATGGCTACTAAGAAAATCAATTTCCTGGTGAGAAGAACCAAGGAAATGTGTTGCAATGGTTCAAACGGTTGTTTTTGTAGAACCGACAGAACCAGGTTTAAGTCCCATGGACATATGGGAATACTAACCGGAGGGCTAATACGCATCACTCCTTGTATGAAAGCTTTGACTAATGAATGCAAAGCCAAGGACCTTTGAAAAAATATTGACAAGGCCGAAATCTGACCCTTGATAGTACTCAAGGCAAGCTTCCTATCTACAGCCCACTGTAGGAAATCCAGAATCCTACCTATTACGTACTTACGCGGATGCCATTTCCTGGCTTCACACCACGCGATGTACGCCTTCCAGATCCTATAATAGATCTGCCTGGATACCGGCTTCCTGGCATTGATCATGGTAGATACCACCGGATTAGAGAGACCTCTCTTTTTTTAAAAAGCGGGCTTCAATAGACAGGCCGTTAAACCTAGGGCTGGTAAGGAAGGGTGGTATAACGGACCTTGCGAAAGCAGGTCCGGACGATGTGGGAGAGTCCAAGGACTCCCCACTGACATTTTTACAATCTCCGCGTACCATGCTCTTCGGGGCCACGCTGGAGCCACCAGAATCACCGGTTTCTTTTCTACCCGGATTCTGCGGATTAATCGCGGTAACAATTGTGGCGGTGGGAATGCATATATCAGCTTGAACTGATCCCAAGGGAACACTAGGGCATCCGAGCCGCAAACTAGGGGATCCCTTGTGTGAGACACAAATCTGTCCACCTTTGCGTTGAATCTGGATGCTAGCAGATCTACATCCGGTGTTCCCCACCGCTGGCATATTGCCTGGAAAACCTCGGGGTGAAGAGACCATTCCCCCGGGCATAATTGCTGGCGACTTAGAAAGTCTGCTCTCGAATTTCCCACTCCTAGGATAAAAACCGCGGATATGGCTGGGACATATCTTTCTGCCCATTACAGGATGCAATTCGCTTCCCTCTGGGCTGCACAACTCCTGGTGCCACCCTGGTGATTGATATATGCCACTGCTGTGGCATTGTCTGATTGAATTCTGACAGGGGACCCTTGGAGTTTGGATGTCCATGCTACTAGGGCATACCGGGCTGCTCGTATCTCTAAGAGATTGATGGGCAGGGCCTTCTCTGCTTCTGACCACTTGCCCTGGAGAGACCATTGCTCCAGTACTGCCCCCCAGCCTATGAGGCTGGCATCTGTAGTGACCACCTTCCAAGAATCCGGACTAAAGGGTTTCCCTTTTTCCAGATTCTGGGGCACCAACCACCAATGGAGGCTCTTGCGAACGGAAGGGGACAGGGACATTGGTAAGTCTAAAGCCTGAACTTTTTTGTTCCAAGCTGACAGTATGGCCCTCTGCAAGTTCCTTGAATGGAATTGACCGTAGGGTACTGCTTCGAATGAAGCCACCATTTTTCCCAGCAGCCTCATGCACAGGCGTATGGATGGTTTTCTTTTTGTACCCACTAAGTGGGTCAAATCTTTCAAAGACGACACCTTCTCTGGAGGTAAGAAAATCTTTCTCTGATTTGAATCCAGCCTTAGCCCCAAGTATTCCAGACTTTTGACTGGTCTTAGAGCTGACTTGTCTCGGTTGATAATCCAACCGTGATATCCCAGATACTTGATTGTCTTGGGAATAGCTACTTCCAGTTTTTCCACTGAGTGGTCTATTAGTAGCAGGTCGTCTAAATATGCCATTATCGTTACACCCCGTGTTCTTAGATTGGCCAATAGTGGGGCCAGATTCTTTGTGAACACTCATGGTGCTGTGGCCAGACCGAAAGGTAAGGCTCTGAACTGAAAATGGCGCCCTTCTACTGCAAAGCGTAGAAATTTCTGATGGGCCGGAAAGATGGGAATATGCAGAAAAGCATCCTTTATGTCGATCGAGGCTAACCATTCCTGCCCTTGTAGGGCGGTGGCCACCGATCGGATCGACTCCATCCGAAAAGTCCTGATATGTAGGAATTTGTTTAGCCCTTTTAGATTTAATATGGGCCTCACGTCCCCATTTGTTTGGGGACTGTGAAGAGGTTTGAGCAAAACCCGAACCCGCATTCTTCCAAGGGAACCTTCATGATTACACCTTGGAGCAATAGTTGTTCTAGTGCCAGAAGGAGGGATCCTCTCTTCTGGGGATCGCTTGGCACGTTTGACCTCATAAAAATGGGCAGGAGGAGTGTCTTTTTAACTCCAGCTTGTATCCCAGACTTACTGCGGAGATCACCCATCCGTCTCTGATGGTGTCCTGCCAGGTCTCTGTGAACAACTGAAGTCTTCCCCTCACCCGATTGAGTGGGGGCAACCCTTCATAACTTGGGGGGAGGTTTCGTACCTCTCTTGACCCAGGGTTTCTTGTTACCCTGTGATTGTCCCTGATTTCTGCCCCCTGGATTTGACCGCGGAGGCCGTCGGAACTGTTTCACAGCCGATGTGCCAGGGACTGGAGAAGTAGGCCTCTTAAAAGAAGGACTTCTACCCTTGTTCTTAACCGGCAAGAGTGTACTTTTACCGGCAGAAATTTTCTGGATATACTTGTCCAGATCTTCTCCAAATAAGCGTTCTCCATGAAATGGGAAGCTAATCAGCAATTTTTTACAGGGAGCTTCAGCAGACCAGTTTTTGAGCCATAGACGCCTACGCATATGTACTACAGACAGCGTAAAGCGGGAGGCCTGTTGGATTGTATCCTTTATGGCGTCTACCGCAAAACACAAGGCTCTAGGTAGGTCAGCTAGGGCAAGAGCCTGCTGATCCGGTAAGTCTCTTAAGACTTGTTTCAACTGATCCTTCACTGCTTGGCAGACCCCAATCGCTGCTACTGCAGGTTGTGTCACCATGCTTGCTGTAGAGAAAGCAGATTTTATTAAAGACTCCAATTTTTTATCTATTGGGTCTTTAAACATTGGAACATTATCTACTGGACATGTCAGTGATTTATTCACACAAGAGATAGCTGCATCCACTGTAGGGACTCTCCATTTTTTTATGAACTTATCCTCCATGGGATAGATCACCGGAAATCTCTTGGGGGGAGTAAATATTTTATCAGGATGCTCCCAATCCTGGTAAATAAGCCCTTCCAATAAAGGGTGGATTGGGAAGGAACAGACAGTCTGGGGAGCTTTCAGCGACCCCAGCGAGGAGACGGTAGTGGTTGATGGCTCCGCAAGAGGCATTTTAAATGCTGATCGGACCATGTTAGTCAGAGACTGAACCCATAATCTTTCAGCCTGAGATGCTGAGAAAGGTTCTTCCACTGTTGATTCCTCTATAACCGAATCAACCTCATCCTGATCCCCTTCAGGTAGGTCGATCTCTGTGTGTATGGGCTGTTCCTCCACTAACAGGCACTCTGAAGGAGGAGACAGAGATTGGACGCGCTTTCCCTGTGACAGGGAAGCAGCGATCAATGCTGTTAATCTCTCTTCCAATCCTCCCAGAGTTGAGGAAAAAACCTCCTCTGTTATATATACAGGAGCAGGTGGACTGGGGACAGCCACAGCACCAGGTACTCCTGCGGGGTTCCTACGGCTACTAACCTCTGAAATTTCAGGGGGATTGGTGCAGTACAAGCATGCCCAAAATCCTCAGAGCCCGATAGAGACCCCTTTCGCTTCTTGGAAGATTTATTTCCAGAGCGTCTGGACGACATATCCTTTAAGCACAAAGCTGAGGTATTCCCGTCGTCATACACCAATTTTACTGGTAATAGTCTAACACAGTTGCTGCTATATACCAGCTGGTGTCCACTAAAGTGTCTTTCTATGGGGATGCCTGCATCAACCGCCTCTGTGTGCCACCGTTTTTGTTGCTAGCTCTGCTTGCATCCAGCTGACACTTGTACTGTGTCTTTTTATCCATGCTGGGACGCCTGCACATGCGCAGAAGCGCCGCGGCGCGCATCGAGCGTCATCCACCCGCCCCGCCCCTTTCTTTTCATAGGAGGCGCGTGCATGTGCCCGCGCGCGCGCCCGTGCGCCTTTGGCGCTCTTTTTTGAAAACAAGCAGGGACTAGGAGCCAGGGCCCTTTTTGCCGGAGGGCCTATGCGGTGGATGAGCGCAGCAACAGGGCAGAGGAAGTGGATTCCCACAGAGAAACTTACCAACTGCCTAGATCTTTTGACTTAAAAAAGCCAAAGATCCACATGACAAGAAAAATGGACCATAGCGGCCTCTAGTGGTTTAACACAGGTACCGCGGTCTCCTTTTTTTTTTTTTTCTTGACTACTATTAAAATTTTACATTTTCCAGTAGTTACAGGCATACACAGATATTAGCGGGAATACCGTTAGGTAACAGACAGAAAGACAAATTAGGCTTGGGGGTCCCCCAATAGAACCAAGTTCCTGGGGGCCCCCACTTACCTGTTCCCCGCCGCAGGACTCTGTTTGGTCCACAGAAGCCCAAACTTCACCTATCACGGCAGGCATTGTAATTAAACCTTCAGGGACCGGGTTCCCAAGGATTCCACTCCCCTGGACCTGTATAGCACCCTGCACAGACAACATCTTGGTCGTGGGTATGACCAGAGCTCTGGATCCCAGGGTCCAGCCCTCCTAAGAGAGGCATTACAGGCAAAACCTTGCTCTTCTGTTGCAAGGCCCGGGTACCAACCGTTTAGCTATGAAGCTTTTTTGGTCGGATCCGGAACAGCTTACTGAGGCCCATAAAAGAACCTGTACGCAAGCCCAGTGAAAACACATGTTACTCTTTGGCCAACACCTTAGACACTGGCAAAAAACTGAGGTGCTCCCGGATGGGAGGGGCTTATATAGGGGATGGTACTTCCGGTTTTGGAAGTTGCCAGTGCCAGCACCTGAAGGTATCTATATAACCCATTAGTAATGACTAAGTCGCTCTGTGTCCCGTGATGTACGAAAAAGAAAACCCTTTTAAGGTTTATTTTTGCCATTTGTGTCCCATTTGGGGAGATTTACCTTCATTTCCTATCCCATAGCCAAACAGGAAGTGAGAGAAAATCCCCGCAAATCAAAGGAATCTCTTGGGGAACCCCAGGTCACCAAAACTAGTGACCCCCATTAGAAGATTTCCCCTCTATTACATTTCTTGGGACAACCCAAAATTTTAGGATATTCTTTTACTTTCACTTTCAATGATAATGGTAAACATGTCCTTATTTCTTCTGAGAAATCCTCACTTCCTGTTCTTCTGTCTGTAACTCCACACAGTAATGCAAGGCTTTCTTCCTGGTGTGGAGTGTCGTGCTCGCCCCCTCCCTTGGACTACAGGAGAAATAAGGACATTTAAAAGCAAAATCGAAGGATGAGGTAAGTGAAGGAGGACTGCACTAAGGTAAAGGAAGCTATTTAGGAAAAAAAAATTGTACCTTTACAACCCCTTTAATGCACACTACTGCAGTCGCTCCAACTTCAAAAAAGGTTCCTGTACTACCTCAATCCGACTTCTAGGTGACTGCTAGGCGACTTGTACCCATTGATTTCAATGGAAGTCGCCTCAGAAGTCGGATCAGTGTCTTAACAGAAGCAACTTTCCAGGAAGAGAACATACATTTCTCAGGCAAACCCCTCCCTTCCACAGAGCTGATTCTTGTTTGATTGGCCACTGGAAAGCCTCCTGTCCTGGAGGCAACTTCAGTCGTGTTGTAAGTCACCCCAAGTCGCGCTGAAGTTGCCCCAAGTCGCGCTGTGATTCAAACTCAAGTCGTGTCCAAGTTGCCTCCCAAAGTCGCGCTGGAAGTCGTGTTGCCCCTGTGTGAATGGGGACAGAGGGTGAATCTCTCTAATGGGGGACACAGGCAACAATGAAACCTGACAGACAGGTGTTCTAATCCCTCTCCACTCCATCCAAAACTAAAAAAAAGTTTTGCCTTTATTACGGAATACAGTGGTTTTAGCTAGCCCCTGCTAGATAAAAGGTAAGTGTCCTGTTATTAAAAGTCAGCAACTACAGGAGTTGTAGCTGCTGACTTTAATTTTTTTTCCCCCCAGAGTGGATAACCACTTGAAAATTCAAGTACTATTGCTAGTTGCATTTTAAAAAAAAGATGCATTTAATGATTCATTCATAAATACAAAGCCGTATTAATGTGTGTCTTTTATATCTGCCCGACTTCCACTTTTAATGTGTCCTTACAATCCTCTTACCCACTGCTATCTATCCATCAAGATATTACCATATACATACAAAGGTACCTGTCAGTGAAGCAATGTGTGCGTGAGATTGTCTCTCCTGGTTTTTCAGTGATGAAACTGGAGAGAGGGGATTGGAGAGTATTTTTGCAGTCTGCAAGAAAGAAAAAAAAAACATCAAAAACATGCACGTTCGATCTCTTTATATTTATCTATTTCTTGCCATTTAAATTGCAAATGCAAATTTCAATCACCTCAAATTTCTGCTCATAAACCTGCCAGTAAACGACAAGCGATTATGTAACATTGCAAAACATTACAGTAGAAGACTGTTCACACTGCCGCGGCTTCAAAGTCGTGGGACTTTAAATCCGACATGTCTGTGCGACTTCATCGCGGCTTGCATACGACTTCTTTAACAGGAGTCAATGCAAGTCGTGTTTAAGTTGCACCAAAGTAGTGCAGGAACCTTTTCCTAAGTTGAAGCGACTTGAGACGCATCAATTAGAACGGTTCCATTGCCGTTAATGGGGTACGACTTGTCTATTTATTTATTTATTTATTTATTAAAGTGCTTAACCTACGTAGTCTTACCCGAAGGCCTCGATGCGCATGATAAAAGACATTGACATTAAAAGACCTTAATAAAACAACATACCAGAATGATAACACAACATTGTAAAAAAAACCTAGGGGTCTGTCCGGCACACCCCAATAAAATTAGGTGACTCCAAAAGCTTGCACAAAAAGTACAGTTTTCAATCCTCGGAATTTCAAAAGGTCATCCTCAAGTCTCAGTTTCAGAGGCAAGGAGTTCCACAATTCAGCTCCTTGTACTTCACTCGTTCTCCCTCCGCACTTTTTCTTTTTGAATTTTGGAGTCTTCAATTTGGCCAAATTCGCCGATCCCAAGGATCGGGTAGGCGCATACATGATTAATTTTTCCCTCAGGTACTCTGGACTTGTCATGTAACTTGAACCCTCAAGTTGCATGACAAGTCGCGGCAGTGTGAATCAGGGCTAAATCATGATTGTCAATGTTTACTGGAAGTTTCCAAGGACTAAAAATGGAACATTTTCATAAACAGATAAGTGTTCCTCTTCCCACCAATGCCAGATTTTTATCAGGACAGAAGAGGACAATTACAGATGGTACCCACAATGCCACCTGCTTTTGCAATATTTTTTGTGGCATAACCTACAGTAAAAATACAATTTCATCAGATTCTTTCTCTAAGCTCTATGCTGCTAACAACCCTAACCTCCTACATAAGCTCCAGCTCCTTCTACATACCTGGTCAACATACACATTGTCATGGCTGGGCAGCAATGCTGCAGAAAAAATGATGTACCTACCTAAGCTACAGTACTTGCATCGGGTGCTACCAATCCCACTTCCTCCACATATCTTTTGTATTATCCAAAACCAGGTTATGCACTTGATATGGTTCAATCCCAGACTGAGAATATCCAAGCATATTATATTCCAGACCAGACTTAATGGGGGCTTAGGCATTTCAAACTTTTCAGGATACTATCAAGCAGAGCAAAGGGCACAGATATCTAAATACCTATCTAGATTGCAAGTGATACGGATCAATGAGAAACGAATGGCCAAACTACAGGGTGCAAAATTTTGAAAGGTTTGGTATCCGTGGGTCACTTGTTTCCTGCCTGCGGACTTTGACCATCACCTTCTGGAACTTTAATAGACATGCCTCCTTTCACATCTCTTTGTGGCCCTGTTGCTTTGAGTTATCCCTGGCCAGACCCCTTTTACCACCCTAGTTCTTCCTCCCCTACCTAACTTACTTTACTCTTCCCTATTGCTGGATCTTTCTCTGGTCAACTCTTTCTGCTCTATTGAACTCTTTGACACTTATGTTTACTTGGATACAACAGCTACTCAACTTGTTTGATATCATAGATAAACTGTCTACATGTATTTTTGGCTTCTGTATGCACGTCTTTGAGCCCATTCACACAGGGACGACTTTGGATCCAACTTCAAGTCGCCCCAAGTCGCGCTGCATGAGAAAATCAATGTCGCCCCAAGTCGCCTCAAATCGCGCTGCATGAGAAAATCAATGTAAGTGAATGGAGCCATCTTAATGCACACTACTGCAGTCGCTCCGACTTCAGAAAAGGTTCCTGTACTACTTCAATCCGACTTCTATGCGACTTGTAGGCAACTTGTACCCATTGATTTCAATGGAAGTTGCCTCAGAAGTCGAATCACTGTCTTAACAGAAGCAACAATACAGGAAGAGAAAATACATTTCTCAGGAAAATCCCTCCCTCCCCCTTCCCTCCCCCCGAGCTGATTCTTGTTTGATTGGCCACTGGAAAGCCTCCTGTCCTGGAGGCAACTTGAAGTTGCCTTGTAAGTTGCCTCATGTCGCGCTGTGATTCATACTCAAGTCGTGTCCAAGTTGCCTCCCAAAGTCGCGCTGGAAGTCGTGTTGCCCCTGTGTGAATGGAGTCTTTGTACCTGTTGTATACTTAAATTCTATAATAAAAATATCGAACATGAAAAATATCATACCATATGGGAAACATTGTATTTGCAGTCATCCAAACATTTCAAACACAGTTTTTTGCTTGGGGGCTGTGGAAGGTGGAAAATCCATCTTACAACGGGGAGGAACCCCAATCAAAGAGAAATTTAACATATTTTTTATGGATCACTTTAAAAATATTTTAAACTAAAAACACCTCAGAAAAATAACAGAGCTTCACGATGCCTTACCTGGTTAAGGGAAAATGCCTGCTGAGAAGCTGTTTTGGGACTTAAACTGCTGCTGGTTTGAGAACTGGAGGACTGAAGATGAGCTTCATTCATTGCAGTTTGTGCTCTGTTCTGTTCCTGCTCTGTTATGTAACTGTCCGTTCCTCGTGGAAATCCTACTCCAGTACGCTGAAGTCCGGCTCCAGAACTTACAATGGTGAAGCGGTTTCCAGATGGCATATTTGAGCAACTAGATGGCGCTGAAGAGATGCCTGATCTTCCTAGAATGGTGGTGCTTTGACCAGGAGACAAATGCAGTAGTGTAGGAGACAGCTGGGCCATCTGCCCTCCCACACTTTGGGATGGTCCATGGTTCAAAATGACTTGACCTCCAGAACTTGTAAATGACTGTCCAGGAACAATTTGCACAGATGCACCTGGACTATGTAACATTTGTCCTGGGTACTGCTGATTAGGCCTAACCATACCTGTTGAGTTTCTGCTCATCAACATGTGTTCGGCAGGAACCTGTTGAGAACCCAGATGGGATTGCTGTGTCTGTGCGAGTTGGTGGTTAATGGCCTGGATTTGCTGCATTGAATGATTATTTAGGGAAAGGCCAGCGGGAATGATAAATTGGTTTGGATGACAGTGTTGTTGACCAACTGGAGAATGAATGACAATGCTACCACCACCTGGCTGCTGACTGGATGGTTTACGAGAACATGGCTGGTTTACTGGCATTTGTTGACTCATAGAGGAACTTTGGGCTGCTGTGACGAACGGGATACCTTGATGCCCATGATGATGTTGTACTCCTACATGACTAACACTGTAAGGTACCTGTTGTCCTACTTGAACTGGCTTAGGCTGAATATTTATGTGAGCTTTGTTAGAATTAGGTGCTGGTCCTCTGTGAATAATAATATTATGAACAGGTAAAGAGGCTTGAAAATTGCCACTACTGAATGGAACCGGTTGTCCTGCTGGACTTGTGTTCGGACTTCCAAAGACGGCATTGCCATTTGGTGTCTGTCTTTGTAATACAAGTCCTCCACTAGCATTGGAAGGTACTTGTTGGCCACCTTTGAGTATAATCTGGGAACCATCAAGATTATTTATGGTCATCACTGGAGATTGACTATTAATGGAGCCAATTACATGGATCTGCCCAGAACGGCCATGGCCACTATTTGGCATCTGCTGGCCAGGAATAATTCCAACATGTTGCATAAAACCATGCTGCACACCTACAGTGTTTCCTGAAAATGATGCACCTACAGGCACATGGGTCACTCCTACGGGATGTAATGTTTGGCCTGAGTAACTAGGATCAGTGTTGGCCTGAGTAAACGATGCTGATGAATGAGCGTGAAATGAAACATTAGGAAACTGTTGGCCAGATTCTATGCTGGCATCCAAGTAAGCCTCTTCTGCCAATATCTGTTCTGTGATGTTGGCCTCCTGCAATGACTTCTGTAGGATGTCCTCAGTGAGGTCTGGCATAGGGGATGGTTCAAGATCACCTTCAAAGTACTGAATGTTAGTAGACAATTCCATTCCATCTTTGGATTCTTCTTCCTCTGGGCTGTGTGCAGTTTTAGCAGATGATATAGCATCAGCAAGCTAAGGAAAAAGCATGTGGAGGGTTAAATAGAGTGCAGAAAAAAAATGAAAGATTTTCATCAGGGGGGTGTGTTTTCTGGGGTTCAATTAAAGATATACATAACGAACACAAATGTGCCAATTCCTTGTAAAATAAATCGTTTAGCGGGAAGAGTGCAGGTTCTGATCATAGCAACCAGGAATTCATAATGTAAACCCCCGCTTCAATGTCCCGCTTATGAACCAGCCTATCATGAATTTATTCACTATATTACCAAAAGTATTGGGGCACGTGCCTTTACACGCTCATGAACTTTAATGGCATCCCAGTCTTAGTCAAACGGTCATTGCCTTGTTCACAGCATTGTGAACAAGGTTTATCGCCGAAACTAGTCTGCTGCTGACTGTACTCACTGTGAAGGCTTCACAATAAATACGCTTGACGTTATGGAGTTGCCGGCTGCTTCTTTTACTCGATGACCGTTTTGTCTATTGGTGTGTGGGAGGACACCTCAGCTTGGACACCTGACTGCAAACTTCCAAAGTAAGACTTTGTTTCGCACTGTTCTGAGCCATACAATCTTTGATCAAATCCCAGTATTAGTCCATAGGATTCAATATTGAGTTGGCCCACCAATGTTTGACCATTCTTCCAGAAGTGCATTTGTGAGGTCAGGCACTGATGTTGAATGAAAAGGCCTGGCTCTCAGTCTCCACTAAAATTCATCCCAAAGGTGGTATATCGGGTTGAGGTCAGGACTCTGTGCAGACCAGTCAAGTTCCTCCACCCCAAACTCGCTCATCCATGTCTTTATGGACCTTGATTTGTGCACTGTTGTGCAGTTATGTTGGAACAGGAAGGGGCCATCCCCAAACTGTTTCCACAAAGTTGGGAGCATGAAATTGTCCAAAACGTCTTGGTATGATGACGCCTTAAGAGTTCCCTTCACTGGAACTAAGGGGCCAAGCCCAAGCCCCGAAAAACAACCCCACAGCATAATCCCCCCTCCACCAAATGATTTGCAGGGGTGACCCAATACAATTGCCAATATAGTGTGAATGAGCGAGTTTGAGGTGGCAGAACTTGACTGACCTGCACAGAGTCCTGATCTCAACCTGATAGAACACCTTTGGGATGAATTAGAACGGAGACTGCGAGCCAGGCTTTCTCATCCAACATCAGTGCCTGACCTCACAAATGCACTTCTGAAAGAATGGTCAAACATTCCCATAGACACACTCCTAAACCTTGTGGACAGCCTTCCCAGAAGAAGTGACGCTGTTATAGCTGCAAAGGGTGGGCCAACTCAATATTGAACCCTACAGAGTAAGACTGGGATGCCATTAAAGCGGAGTTCCACCCAATTTTTTTACTTTTTTTTATTCCACTCCTCACCCCCTTACATGCCACATTTGGCATGTAATTTTTTTTGGGGGGGGGGTGGGGGCTTCAGTAGGAGTGGGACTTCCTGTCCCACTTCCTCCTTCCGCCCTGGAGCCGCCTAGGCGATACGTCATATCGCCTTGTGGCGGCTCCTCCCTGTAGGCGATCACCTGGGACGTGACAGGTCCCAGGCGATCGCCTGTCCACTCACAGAGCGCTGCGCCGTTCGCGCATGCGCAGTGAGTGCCCGGCCGTGAAGCCGAAAGCTGTCACGGCCAGGTGCCCACACTGTGAATGGACGCGCCGGCGGAGGAGGGGGGAGAGGAGCGGAGCTCCAGGCGGCGCGTCGCTGGACAGTGGAACAGGTAAGTGTATGTTTATTAAAAGCCAGCAGCTACACTTTTTGTAGCTGCTGACTTTTAATAAACATAAAAAAAGGGTGGAACTCCGCTTTAAGTTCATGTGCGTGTAAATATAGTGTATATAAAGTATAACTTCTAGGAATAGTCATTCTAAAAAAAATGTGAATGGCCATGGAGCAAAAGACAAATCCTAAGTGGATCATTTCAATACACTTCACCAGAGGAGCCTCCATATTTAAGAGAACTAAATGTCGCTATATCCTTAACAATTTTCTTATGCTCCATATGTACTGTATATGCAAAGGATTAATAATGTAAGTTTGTCCAAGGATTGTCTTTGTGTATCATCAAGCCACCATAGTCCTCTAGACACTAACCACCTTCTAGCTGACATACAATAGAGAAACCTCCCATATGTACACATCAGTGCTCTTCAAGCATAAAGGACGTATGTGTTATGTTAGGAGCATAAATAAAAAATTCCACTATGTAGGCATCATGTGATGTCTGTCTCTCCATTTGCTTTATCTGTGCTTCTGCCCTGTGCGCGCGCGTGGCTGGTTGACACTGGAATCGCACCAAAAAGCGGGCCACGTTCCCATGCGATTCCCTCGCGTACCTGTGTGGTCCAATTTTGCAGCCCGTCCATTTGAATGGGCTCCAAATCGCACTGGAATGCAGAAAAAGTAGTGTTCAGAATAACGCATCAAAATGCATGGTGCTGCAGTATCTTGCGATTTGGTGCCTGCAGATTCTCTGTGTTTGCGATCTGTGTTTGGGGTGCCATTAACATTACATTGGCACCCGTAGCAGATCGCAAAGGCAGTGCATTTGAGCGCTGTGTGGGAAATGTACAGGGAACACGCCTTTCCCACATCGCGTCCAGGAAGTGGCAGCCTGCCCATAGAGGGCACACAGGCGCCACCTCCCCTATCCATGCATCCGGACCCCTGATCTACATATCAGTGGTGTCGGACCATGGATTCCAATGCAGCGGGATGTTTTTTTGAAGCACCGGATTAGAGCCAGAGGCTCTAATAGGCTTCAAAAAAGGGTGAGCTCGGAGCGCAGAGCATTGCGCTCCGAGCCCACCCAGTTGTGTGACCATAGCGAATGAATTTTCGCTATTCTCACACTAAAGTTCCTCCCCGCCAATCAGGAGGCAGGTTTGCGAGACCTGTTTCATAATTGGCCAAAGCGTGAGTCGATCCTACTGGATGCCCAGTGCTGTGGAGGAAGAGGAGACACATGACGGAGGAAGCTGGAGGAGCGGACATTAGAGCCGCCCGCGCAGGGGGGGGGTGCTGTTCCACGCCGCCGAGGGGGGAGTTAGTTTATTTGTCACCCCCCACCACTGCGTCCAGCTATGAACTGCCCTAAACGTGTGTGGTCTGTTTGTGTGCTGTGACTTTGTGTGTTCTCTGTGTATCTGCTCTGTTTGTGTTTAAAGCCTCGTACACACGGTCGGACTTCCATCGGACTTTTCCATGGATTTTTTGTCCAAACGGAGTTGGCCGGGCACACCCATAGCATACACACCACAGGACTTTTCTGCAAACTTTCCCAAAACTTTTTGCAACATCACGTGGTTTTTCTGCTCTTTTCTGCTTTTTACCGCCACCCTTTGGTCAACTTCTGCTATTGTTGGTTGATTTTAACATAAGTCGTTTTGTCCATCAGACAAAAGTCCTATGGTTTTCTGTACACACGGTAGGACTTTGCTCCATCGGACTTTTGTTGGGCAAAAGTTTGTCCGTTTGCAGACCCAACTTTTGTCCGATGAAAACAAAACCAAACGAAAAAAAGTTTGTCCGATGGAGCGTACACACGGTCGGATTGTTGGTCCAACTTGCTTAAAACGAAGTTTGTTGGGCAAAAGTACGACCGTGTGTAAGGGGCTTTAGGCTCCATTCACACTTGTGCGACTTGTCATGCAACTTTGGACACCAAAGTTGCATGACAAGTCGTTCCCCATGTTTTCCAATGATACCCATTCATATATGTGCTACTTAAAGTTGCAGCGACTTCAAAGTAGTTCATGCACTTCTTTGGTCTGACTTTTATGCAACTTGAGGAACTTCAATGTTAACCCTCAAAAGTTGCATGAAAGCTGTACCTGAATGCTATACAATGCAACAGTCCTGCAACAGTTGTCCATTATCACTGGTGAATGCCAAAGTCGTATCCAAGTCGTATCCAGCTGCTGACTTTTAAAAAAAACTTTTTTGAGGGTGGAACAGTAGAGTGCATTTCTAAAAAAATCAACAGGTATTTGTACTTGCAGGGGTTTTAAAGGAATATAACACAGGTAAATGTGCATGTGTTGCAGAGATGTATGAGATGTCAAAAATAAGATTATAGCTCCTAATTTCTGATAACTGTTGTCCAAAACTAGAACCTTTAATTTTCTCTAATTTATACTTACACTAGCATTGGCAAAAATAGAGTTTGAATTAGAAGCTGAAAAATCTGCATCCGTTAACTCATCAGCATCCTGTTAAGTAAAACAAAGAACAGTTCATTTAGGGTACAATATTTTTAAAAAAAAAACACATTTTAAAAGTTAAAGGATATGGAAAGGTTTGTTTAAAAAAGAAATAAAAAATTCATACTTACCACCTCTGTGCAGTTGGTTTTGCACAAAGTGGCCCCGATCCTCCTCCTCTGGGGTCCCTCAGCGGCGCTCCTGGCTCCTTCTCTTCTCGAGTGCCCCGTTGGAAAAGCTCTCTCCCTCTGGGCACTCGTGCGGGCACGCTCCCGTGTCCTGCTGCTGTGTCCATTGACACAGACGGTGACTCAGCCCCGCCCCCGGCTTCTGTGTCATTGGATTTAATTGACAGCAGCAGGAGGCCATGGCTGCGCTGCTATCAATCTATCCAATCAGGACCTGAGACACCGGCTGGAGCTGCTGAGCTCGTCCTCGTCGATGGAAAGACCAGGTTGAGGTAAGTAAAAGGAGACTCTGGGGGCCAGCTGCATCACTGGAGGTTTTTAACCTTAATGCATAGAATGTATTAAGGTGAAAAACCTAGAGGCTTGGTTCACATATGAGCTGCATGCGGCTCACAGCAGGGGTCCGGCGCGTGCTGGTTCACTGTTACAGGTCTGATTTCAGCCGGAATTTGGGCTGAATTTGGACCTGAGGCTCGATTCACACCTATGCATGTTGCTTTTGAGCGTTTTTGCCTTGCTTTTTGCGGTGCTTGCCGCGTTTTTCAACATGCGTTTTTACCGCGTTTTTACCGCGATTTGTGTTTTGTGTTTTTTTTTTTTTTTATATATATATTTTTTATTATACAGTAATTTTTTTTTTACATTTCCTTTAAAAAAAAAAACGCAAATTGCGGCAAAATCGCGGTAAAAACGCAGTAAAAACGCGGCACTTGCGTGTTGGATGCAGGTCCATTGACTTCTATTACATGCAAAACGCTGCTTTTTGCAGGAAAAAAAGTCCCCGACCCTTTCCAAAAACGCAGAGGCACAAAAATGCATTAATGTGAACATGTTCCATAGGAACCCATGTTAAAAAAATTCCATGCATTTCTGCAAAATGCAAAATGCACCAAAAAACGCATTAGTGTGAATCAAGCCTGAAACGGACCAAAAAAGGCACACATTATTCGTGCAAAATGCACCTGACCCGCTACGGAGATATGTGAACTGGCTCCATAGAGAGCCGGTCAAAATGTCCTGCTATTGCGAATTGGATCCCTGCATCCAATTCGCAATGGTGTGAACCCAGCCTGAGGGTTTACAACCTTTTTAAACCACAAGAAGCACTTCAATGCAATACAACTGACGTTCTACAAGTATAGTAGAGAGGTATATGTTGGCTGCCATTGCTGACCTCCGCCTGCAAATGTTAGTTACTTTGCTGTCTGTGAGTTGAATACAATAATTCACAGAACAAGCATGCAGCAAGTGAAATCAGAGGAGAGTCAGAACAGATTTGATTACTCCATAAGGTTAGTGACACAAAAGGAAAGCCATTAGACCAGGATGATAGACAAACACCCAGAATTTTTAGGGGGAGAAGTCAGTATTAGAAGCCTACGTATTCCTTCAGTACAAGTTTTTTTTAAATAATACTTTTCAAGTGAAAGGGAGTAAAAAAAAAGTTGGTAGCAGGATAAAACTTGTCTCATGACTATGGTGTCTGTTTATCATCAGGGCCGCCATCGGGGGGGGGGGGGGGTACAGGCAGTACACCTGTAAGGGGCCTGGATGGCAACCCCCCTTTTTTTTTTTTTTATTACATTTTTTTTATTTTATTTTTTTTTACTTTTCCTTTTTTTTTTTGTAAGGGGCCCAGAGGTCCACAGGGCCCTGGATGGCAACCCCCCATTTTTTAAAAAAATGTTATAAAAAAAAAAAAAAATCCCTTTTTTTTTTTTTATTATTTTCTTTTTTTTTTTTTTGTAAGGGGCCCAGAGGTCCCCAGAGGCCAGGAGGTCCCCAGGGGCCCAGATGACAACCCCCATTTTTTTTGAAAAAATGTTATTTTTTGTAAGGGGCCCAGAAGCCCGGAGGTCCCCAGGGACCCGGAAGGGCAACCCCCACTTTTTTTGTAAGGGGCCCAGGGGCCCTGAGGTCCCCAGGGCCCCGGATGGCAACTCCCCTTTTTTTTAATAAAAAAAAAATATATATATATATTTTATGTTTTTTTTATTTTTTTTTATTCTTTTTTTATTTTATTTTTTTTATTTTGTGTAAGGGGCCCAGAGGCCCGGATGGCAACCCCCCGACCTCAATAATTTGCGGCGGCAGCACCCCCCTGCTTCTCAATTCGTGGCACCCCCCCGCTTCTCAATTTGCAGTGGCAGAACCCCCCCCCGGTTCTCTGCCCCAGGGGGGCCCATGCCTGAAGCTGTGTAAGGGGCCCCAAAATTCCTGATGGCGGCCCTGTTTATCATACATTGGTAAAATACCGCTACTCACTTCTCAGGCATTCTCAGAGGAGATCTCTCTCCTCTGGGTGCCAGTTTATGAAACTTTGTAGATCGCTTCACCTTTGGAGGAGTGAAGTGATCTACAAACGCTTCCAACACTGGAGAACGGCCCCTGATACTGGAATCTCGTGAGACTTTACGAGATTACAGTACCAGAAATTCACAGAAACACAGAGATGTCAGTTTATTATGCAGTGATAAATTATCACCGCTCAGTACACTGACAGACGGCGTGGTTAATGTTATTAAAATAACGAGTCCCCCTACATAATATACAGCTGCGACTTGATTCTGAGCATGCGTGGGTTTTTTATCCGATGGAGTTCCCCACAGACGATCGGAATTTGCTATCATTTTTTTTTCTATCGGATAAATTTAAAACATGTTCTATTTTTAAACACCGATGGAAAAAAAAAAACGATGGGGCCCATACACGATCGGTTTGTCCGATGAAAACAGTCCATCGGACTGTTTTCATCTGTAAAACCTATCGTGTGTACAGGGCTTTACCGTTGACTGATGAACAGCAAGACTTTTGGAGATACTTTTATAACCCTTTTGTGCGAGGCATCATTCACATCAGGCAATGCTTCTTGTGAAAAGCAAACCCAGAACTGGTGTGTGTTTTTTATAGGGCAGGGCAGCTGTAACCAACACCTCCAATCTCATCTCATTGATTGGACTCCAGTTGGCTGACACCTCACTCCAATTAGCTCTTGGATATCTCATTAGTCTAGTGGTTCACATACTTTTTCCACCTGCACTGTGAATGTTTACATGGTGTGTTCAATAAAAACATGGTAACATTTAATTCTTTGTGTGTTATTAGTTTAAGCAGACTGTGATTGTCTATTGTTGTGACTTAGATGAAGATCAGATCACATTTTATGACCAATTTGTGCAGAAATCCATTTCATTCCAAAAGGGTTCACATACTTTTTTTTGCAACTGTATATATGTACACACACACACACACACATTTTTTATATATATATATATATATATATATATATATATATATATATATAAATATTACAGGGGGACAGTCTTGGGGGGTCTGAACGAGGTAGAAGGAAGTCAAAAATCTTCCTCCTTCCTCCTCAGATCCCCCGGGATTCCCTCTTCACTCCCCGATTCACCACCTCTGAGCTGGTGAATCTGGTAGGTGAATTCTGACGCAGATCGCTAGTGAAGCGCTGAGATCGCAGCTCCATAAACTGGACGTTACTGTGCCATTCAATGAGGATTTTCACTGTGCGGAGATCATGGGCGGGAGAACATGTTCAAACACTTCTCCCCCCGATTATCTCCGTATCATAAACTATTTATGAGCTGTGATCAGTGGCAATCCTTGGGATCACCGCTGATCACTGCTTCATAAACGGACACCAATGACAGGAAACTTTTGGAAAACTTTGTTTGAAAGTCTCCTCACCCTTCAAAGTAAAATTATGGAGAGGCCATGGACAGACAAGTATTTCCATATTTTTAACTAATAGTAAAAAATTATTTAAATTTTTTTTTCCCAATGACCTGTTAGCTGAAGACATTGTAAAGAAATTAATAATATAACAGAAGCACTAAAGTTGTTTAAGGCCCCTTTCAGGGTGGACTCCATCAAGCGGATCTGCCTGCTCAGCGGGGGGATCGCTCCTCTGATCCCCACTGAGCAGGCGGATGACAGGTCCGCGTCTGCTCCACTATGCAGAGCGGACACAGACACAGCCCACTGTTCCCTATGGGGTGGTCAGATGGAAATGGACTGCCTGTCTATTTCCATCCAACTGTCATCCGATCCCCCAGACGAGATCAGAACGGATGCTGGCAGGTGTCAGCGGATGTCAGCTATGGATGGTCCAATTGGGTCCGCCTGAAAAACTGACAAGCGAACCCGATCAGTCCGTCAGTGTGAAAGGGGCTTAACTGTTCACAACATCTTTCTAAAGCCCTGTACACACGGTCGGACTTTTGGCCAACAAACTTCATTTTGAGCAAGTTGGACCAACAATCCGACCGTGTGTACGCTCCATCGGACAAACTTTTTTTTGCTTTTTTCTAGTTTTCATCGGACAAAAGTTGGGTCTGCAAACGGACAAACTTTTGCCCAACAAAAGTCTAAAGGAGCAAAGTCCGACCGTGTGTACAGAAAACCATCGGACTTTTGTCCGATGGACAAAACAACTAATGTTAAAATCAACCAACAATAGCAGAAGTTGACCAAAGGGTGGAGGTAAAGAGCAGAAAAGAGCAGAAAAACCACGTGATGTTGCAAAAAGTTTTGGGAAAGTTTGCAGAAAAGTCAGAGCGTGTGTATGCTATGGGTGTTCCCGACCAACTCAGTTCGGACAAAAAACAACGGAAAAGTCCAATGGAAGTCCGACCATGTGTACGGGGCTTAACATTCCCTATACCTCCCAACTTTTAGAGATGGGAATGAAGGACACTTATTAGCAAACATATGTAAGCATAGAACACACCCTCATGCCACGCCCCCTTAAGGGAGAATTTAAAAAAAATGATTAGGTAAACCCACAAGGGCTTTTTTTACCACTACTATTCCTTTACATTGGCTTTTTAAATGTACAAATGCAGCAATTTAGAAATTGGATGAAAGGTTTAGCACTGGGAAACACTTTTTGAAAGATAAATTGTGCATTTTATATACAACTATATAGATCAGACCAAAATGAGGAGGTAGGAGGGACAGAGGGACTTTGTTCCAAATCAGGGACAGTCCCTCGAAATCAGGGACAGTTGGGAGCTATGCATTCCCTGTTACACCCATATTTAGGGTGTAGCACAAAGCATAGTCAGAGTCTGCAGCCCCCACCTTCAAATTGCAACCCCCCCCCCCCTTACAGTAGCCAGGGATTCATCTCCTGTTAAATGTAAAATCAGTGCAGCTCTGTGTGGCTCTACCTGCACAGCTGCACCATTCATACATAGAAATCTGCCTCTGTTGCAAGGGGACTTATAGTTCTCAGTGGAGTATATGCTTGTAGCAGTGTTCATTTTGACATCAAATTTCGATTTAGTTTTAGTTATAGTCTTTTGATTAAAATGCCATTTTAGTTTTAGTCATCTGAGTTGCTTTAGTTTAACTCGTATATTAGTCGACTATAATCTCCAGTACATTTTAGACTAAAATCGAATGTGTTTAGTTACATTTTAATGCATTATTTCTTTAGAACTGCCAAACACTATATACTCCTGGAGTAAAAATTGAGAAACCTGTTTATTTTTTATTATTTAGCCATTGTGATATAAATTCAATTTAGTTTTAGGCCTTTCGACTAGAATGTCATTTTAGTTTTAGTCGCATTTTAATCATGTGAATTGTTTTAGTTTTAGTCGTATTTTAGTCGAATAAATTAACACTTGCTTGTAGTCCATTTACTCCTCCTCCAGCCCTGCAACTCAATGTCCATACTGATGTACCAGCGGCTGCAGCAGCCAGAGCATTGCCCCCATGATCCACTGAAAGTAGCTGCAATGCTTTCCAGGCACGTATGCAAAAAAAAAAAATACACGCGCATTTTTAAAAATGATTATGGGTGTATTTATTATAGTTTTGCAGAAGGTGGAGTTAGCCTTTAAGTCTTTCTCTCAGCAGCTGAGCTTTCCCTGCTCCCTCCTCTCAGCAGTGACTCCACAGCTCAGCTCATCCCTCCCAACAATGGTTTTCGAGTAGGGGTGTCCAACCATTTGACCTTCCTGGGCCGCATTGAAAGAAGAGGAATTGTCTTGGGCCGCACATAAAATACACTAACAATAAGGATAGCTGATGAGCAGAAAAAGTCGAACAGATCACAAGTTAACAATCCCTGATATAGATAATGTACCTATCTGAGTAATAAAACTTTTTTTCTTTTTTATTATAAAAGTAAAAGAGGGCAACATAAAACTAGTGCGATATTTGACACTGTTTTTGATAAACTCAAGGTGCTCATCCGATAAATTCGGACGAAATTTGAATTCAAATAGTTTTCGAATCGTCTTCGAATACTTTTCGAATTCAAATAATTTTCGACCTAGAATAGTTTTCCAATTTCCAAAGAGAGTAAAATAAAATAGAAAATAAAGGAATAGGATAATAAATAAAAAAAATACAATAGAAAAGAATATAACAGAAAAAAAAAAGAACATAATAGAGAAAAAACAGAACAAAATAGAATAGAAAGTAAAAGAACAGAATAGACTAGAATATAATAGAAACAAATAGAATATAATGAAGCACACACTTTGGCCCGGTTCACATAGGGGCGACTTGTCAGGCGACTCGGTCGCCTGACGAGTAGCATCCCGCTCTGTTCAATGGAACCGTTCTAATAGGAGCGACTCGAGTCGCTCCGACTTAGAAAAAGGTTCCTGTACTTCTTTTGGGGGCGATTTAGGGCGACTTGCATTGACTTCTATACAGAAGTCATTATGCAAATCGCCTCAGGCGGGCGTCTCAAGTTGTCTTGAGATCGCGCCGCCGAGTCGCCCCCCAAAGTCGTGCCACCCCAGTGTGAACCGGGCCTTAGCCTAGCCTTTGTCAGATCAGAGAGATAGTTAAATAACTCAAAATCTCAGCAAAGGATTTACCCCTACGCACATCACCTTTAACCACTTCCCATTCCGCCCATTGTCATATGACGGCCTCGGCTTCCCAGCGGTATAGGGGGGGTGCGCTCGCGCCGCCGTGCCAGGCGGCCGCAATGGCCATCGGGCACCCGCGATCGCTCGTGACAGAGCAGGAAAGTGGATCTGTGTGTGTAAACACACAGATCCAGGTCCTGTCAGGGGGGAGGAGACAGATCGGTGTTCCTAATATATAGTATATATAGTATAGTATATATCGGTCTCCTCCCCTAGTCAGTCCCCTCCCCCCACAGCTAGAATCACTCCCTAGGTAAACACATTTAACCCCTTGGTAGCCCCCTATTGTTAAATCCTTCCCTTCCAGGGACATTTATACAGTAATCAGTGCATATTTATAGTCCCAAAATAGTGTCAAAAGTGTCCGATCTGACTGCCGCAATGTCACAGTCACGATAAAAAAGATCATTGCCATTACTAGTAAAAAAAAATGATAATAATAAAATTGCCATAAATCTATCCCCTATTTTGTAGACGCTAAAACTTTTGCGCAAACCAATCAATATACGCTTATTGCGATTTTTTTTTTTACCAAAAATATGTAGAAAAATACATATCGGCCTAAAATGTATTTCTTTTTTTTTTTAATTTGGGAAATTTATTATAGCAAAAAGTTAGCTCTATTTGTAAGGAAACAAACGATAAAAAATTCATTTGGGTACAGTGTTGCATGACCGCGCAATTGTCATTCAAAATGTTACAGTGCTGAAAACTGAATATTGGCCTGGGCAGGAAGGGGGTGAAAATGCCTGGTATTGAAGTGGTTAAAGTGGTTGTTAAAGCGGAGGTCCACCCTAAAAACATACTTCTAATCACTAGGTTCCATTTAATTAAAAAAATAATTTTTTTTTACTTACCTGCAAATGGCTGTTACTAGGCAGGTTTCCTAATCTGCCTAGTTCCTCATCCGCGGTGGACCTACTTCCCTTCCTAACTCGCCTGGCCTCCTGGGAAATGAGTGTAATAATTTCCCAAGAGTCTGTGGGCATTACAGTGCTACGTGCGCCGTTTAACTGCACATGCGCGGGATCTTCGTTGTCATAACAACGGGGCGGGACGTTCCTTCGTCGCCGCCCGTTGTCATGGCAACAATACAAACTAACGGCGCTACGAGCGCCGTTTAACTGCGCATGCGCGAGAACGAGAGGTGCATGCTGGTTATCCAGCATGCACCTCTCTCTGAAAAACCAAGAAGAATAATCAACTGGGCTTCACATGCCCTTAGCTATGATGAAAACGGCCACAAGTTCGCTGAGAAGATATCAGGTACGTTTTTGCACTGATTTATGAACCGATCATAATATATTAATATGTTTTAAAGAATATTCAGTCCAATTATGTTGAGATAGAAAAAAATATATATATATTATGGCCGGAACCTCGCTTTATGCCACTCTAACATGTATACACCATCAGCACTGCCCCCTATTGTAGTATCCCCCTCTGCGTGTGATTTCTAAAAATAAATGCTGCAAATACCTAATTGCACTGCCGAGATTGCTATCACATGACCAGCCGGATCTCACATTTCCTCCTCTGAGAGATGCAGCGAGCAGGGCTGAGATTCCTCTGTTGATGTCAGCCTGGAGGGGAGGAGGAGGGGAGGAGGAGAGCTGGCTGGTCATGTGATCGCAATCTCGGCTCTTAAATTAGGTATTTACAACATTTAGGAGGGGGGCTCACACACAGACATAGAAGGGAGGGGGGAGGACACAGGAGCAGAGAGGAGAGCAGATAGCAGGCTGCTGATGACAGAGGCATGTAAACTGACCACATTGTCAGGTCTCAGCAGCCATGATACACCATGGTCAGTTTACAGAGGGGTGGGGAGAAACTGGCAGGATCAGCCAGGTTTTTTAGGTGTTACAGGGGCCCAAATGACACCTAGTAATAGTAATATACCTAGTAATGTTTGAGGTCAAATTCAAAGCTAACAAAAATCCCATAGAATATTTCTGGTACAAGAAAAACACACATAACAGCCAATAGATGTAAAAATAAAGATACTCTACAGTACATTTCATTTGTTTTAATTTGTCATGCATAGCAAAAAACTTACAGATTTATCTCCTGATCCATGTAGATAATAATTCAATGCCTGAGCGTCCCTTAAAAATAAAATAAAGATTTGCACATATTTAAAAACACAATTATTTATATAAAGGATTACCTGTTATTTTCAGCAATGGTGGGATGCTGATGGGCTGAATTGTCCACCACCACCAGCTTCTTATAACTTTAGAGGACATGAGTAGCTAAACTTGCTGAGTACCTATTTCTTTTAGATATGTCAATGAGCCTCAATCCCACTGCTGCAAATGACAACCGCTTGTTTGAACGAAAAAAAACTTACAGCCCAGGTTGGAGCCGATTTACTAACAATCCGATGTTAGTATAGCGCAGTGTTTCTCAACTCCAGTCCTTAAAGCGGAAATAAACCCATCGATTTAACAGTTTCAAAAAGCAGTTATGCCGGGAATGCCAACTGTCACATTGGTTGTGCTCTCAACCAAACTGTCAAACCATCCAATGGCTGGTTTCATAATTGATCACATGTGCAGCATCATGGCAGTTGAAGATTAAACAGAGGCCAAGATGGCAGCTTCCTTGCCTGAAAATGATAGGAGGGTTTACTTCCACTTTAAGGCGCCCCAACAGGTCATGTTTTCAGGTTTTCCATTATTTTTCACAGGTGATTTGATCAGTTTCACTGCTCTGGTAATTCCCACAGCTGTTTCATCTGAGGGAAATCCTGAAAACATGACCTGTTGGGGCGCCTTGAGGACTGGAGTTAAGAAATACTGGTATAGCGATCTCCCCTGCTGAGCTTTTTTGTTCTGATAGGGGTACAGCCCCCCCCCCCGCCAGAACACTCCGGTCAGCACTCTCAGAGTGGTGCTGATTGGCAGCCGGTCCGCAGACATTTTACGGCTTCTGTCAGACCAACTGCCATACACACGGGCTGAATGTTGTCCGGTTTCTATTGAGGTCAACGGAAAAAGACAGCTGGCAACTCCATAAACCTCAGATATTTTTATTTTGCCATACCAGTGAGTGCAAAGACAGTGGCAGATGCGTTTTGGCATTAAGCCTAGCTGTGAACAAGGCTTATTGCCGAAACGTGTCTGCGACTGTTTTTGTACTCACTGCTATGGCAAAATAAAAATATCTGAGGTTTATGGAGTTGCCAGCTGTCTTTTTCCGTTGACCTCAATAGAAACCAGCCAACATTCAGCCCGTGTGTATAATGTCTTTTGGTGGATGGGAGGACACCACAGCTTTGGCACCCGGATTGCAATTTCCAGCTTTATACTAAGGCTCCACTGCTCTGAGCGATGCATCCCTTGTGTTTGAATTACGGTTTCTATTGAACCGGCCGATATCGGCCGACATTTGGCCCGTGTGTACTAGGCTTTAATGTGCATTGCTGTACATGTTACTGCAATGTTCAGGTAGTAAATCAGCATTAAAGAAGCTGGTCGGAGATTCAAGCTACCAGTGTTTAATACAGGGTGATTGCTTGACACTTTTATTTTGGAGCATTTGCAATATGAAGAACTAGCAAAAACTGCTCACTTTTAGACTGTCTTTCTTTCATTGATATGCAGAATAAATAAACAAGATACATGGTGGGTGTATATTATGAGTAGAGCAAACTGCATTGGATGTGGCCACGTGACGTCATCACGCACAGTGCCGGTGAGAGTCTGGTATGAGGAACTGTCTGTTTTGAATGTCCGCAGATACTGCTTTATGTGGCTATAAGGATTTTACCTGTAAGTGTGTACTATATTTTAATAAAGGTTACTTTTAACCCCTTCTAGATGCCAGGAGGCGGGCATTCGGTCATGTGACTGCATATGTTTAAGCAGCTGGCGGAAAGAGGTTAACATACTTCACTATGGTCTTCACCTATTATCCCTTTGTTGATTGGCGGTAATATCGGTCTGGGAAGGATGTGATTCCGGCCCTGAGTACCATCAGAGGCATTTAGTTATAATGTGGTACTGACCATTTAACCCTAAATGATCCACAGTATTTGGTAAGAGGCTTTTGGTTTTATTTTATGCATTTGGAGGTGTTGGAAAACACGTGTGGCAACATTACAACACTAAGGTGGAAGTTTCGGCACACAGTGGTAGAAAAAACATTTGGATTGTTGTTTTGTATCAGCTTCAAAAAAGGTATGTATACTGGAGCTAGATAGGTTAATGTTAGATCGTGGATGTCTGTAGATGTAGGGATTTTAGTGTTAGGATGGAGGACTGCCCACCTATTCTGAGACACTGCAGGCGTGTGCGCACCCGCTGCACGGCGGGGGAGCTAATGTGCGGGTCCAGCAGCCACAATGTCCACCGGCCACCCGCGATCATTCCTCAGAGAGGCAGAACGGGGATCTGCCAATGTAAACAAAGCAGATCCCCATTCCGACAGGGGAGTACAGTGTGATCGTCTGTTCCTAGTGATCAGGAACAGCGATCTCTCTCTACTCCCAGTCAGTACACTCCCCCTACAGTTAGAAACACCTTACTAGGGAACACATTTAACCCCTTGATCACCCCCTAGTGTTAACCCCTTCCCTGCCAGTGTCATTTATGCAATGGTTAGTGCATATTTTTAGCTCTGGTCACTGTAATAATGTCACTGGTCCCAAAAAAGGATCAAAAGTGTCCGATCTGTTCGCCACAATGTCACAGTCCCGATAAAAATCGCTGGTCACCGCCATTACTATTAACAAACAAAAAAGCCATAAATCTATCCCCTATTTTGTAGACGCTATAACTTTTGCACAAACCAATCAATATATGCTTATTGCGATTTATTTTTTTAACAAAAATATATAGAAGAAAACATATTGGCTTAAACCAGTGGTTCTCAACCTTTCTAGTGCCGTGACCCCTTGATAAAATTTCCCAAGTTGTGGGGACCCCTAACAGTAAAATTATTTTCGTAGCGTGGGTTATCAGCAGGCAAGAGAAGTAATTTGCAGCCCTAACCCATGGACATTTAGCGTTTCCCGAGTCCCTTCCACTCCTACAGTATTGAACCCCCTTATGGTACATTTTAGGATGTACCACTTTGTTCTCCTTTCTTTCCCTTTTACCTCTCTCAAGCCTAAATTTTGTTTTCCCCCATCCCTCTATCTAGCTGTCTTTCTTGTTCTTTCTCTCCCTTTCTTTGTTCCTCCCCCTCTTTTTCTCTCCCTTCCATGTATTCTCTATTTTTATCCTTGGCGGGGGATTGGGATCAGTGGCAGTGCTGGCAAGGAGTTGGGATCAGTGGCAGTGCTGGCAAGGAGTTGGGATCAGTGGCAGAGAGTTGGGATCAGTGGCAGAGAGTTGGGATCAGTGGCAGAGAGTTGGGATGAGTGGCAGTGCTGGCGGGGAGTTGGGATCAGTGGCAGTGCTTGGTGGAGTTCTGATCAGCCAACTTAGTAGCCCTTGATCAAGGTCATCTGCTGATCTGAGAACTGTAGTGGGGACTTTTAATGGCAACTATAATCACAGGTAGTGTTACTCACTGTGTCTCTGACTTTGTGGCGTCTCGTAGCAGTGACACATATGCCGAAATCAGGAGATAGGGTCTCCTCCAGCCCCTCCCACTTCATATTCCTCACCAGTCAGCTGACCTCTAGTGTCTGCCCCCCCCCCCAGCCATGCCATGAACTGAATGGGCGGCTGCAAAGTGGCTGAGTGGGTGGCCGCGTGCTCCAGGGACAGCCTTGCTGGGTGGCCACAAAAGGACTGGGAGAGGGGTGCGGGCTTCAGGAACAGCCCAGGATTCGGTGACCCCTGCCAAATCATCATTCGACCCCCGAGGGGGTCCCGACCCCCAGGTTGAGAACCACTGGCTTAAACTAATGAATATATTTTTTTTATTTTTTTTTTATTGGATATTTATTATAACAAAACGAAAAAATTTTGTTTTGTTTTCAAAATTGACGTTCTGCTTTTGTTTATAGCGCAAAAAAAACCCCCGCAGAGGTGATCAAATACCAACAAAAGAAAGCTCTATCTGTGGGAAAAATATTACATACATTTTATTAGGGTACAGTGTTGCACGCCCGCACAATTGTCAGTTAAAGTAACGCAGTGCCGTATCGCAAAAAATGGCCTGGTCAATAAGGGGGTAAATCCTTCCAGGGCTGAAGTGGTTAAGTAAGTATTTTGGTAATAAACCTTGATTTTATGTTATTAACAGAATTAATTTCTCTCAGGTAACTGGAAACCGTAATAATAAACTGACATGTAGGGATAGATTACAACAATGATATGCACATAGTAAACAGTACACTTACCCAATAAAATCGAGAAGCCCAGCGTCATCATCATCGTCCATGTCAGCTACATAAAAAAATGCACTTTCCTTTAATGCATGCATATTTACGGCAAAACTCGTTCTCTTATAAAACTGGACGAAGACAATAATGTTCAAATGTAAACTTCTTTACAATCTTGGCAGATGTTCTAACAATGTGAATAGTAAGATGCAACGTGTAACAAACAATTATGTCAGAGAGAGCTCAGGCGTCTGCCAATCCTTAAGCAATGGTCAGAAGAATCTCCATTGGACAGCTTAATTGGTAAAATAAATAAAGACAGACATTTTTTACTTCATTAATTGCAGAAAGTACCTTGTATTCCAAAGCTTTAGCACAGCTTTTCCGCATGCCAACCATAAGAGACTCCATTTGAAAATGAAGTCAGCACAATCATTGTAACCAATAAAGACTCCTCTGCCCCTTTAGAATATTGACTTGCATGTCAAAAAACCTGTAACAAAAAAAGGAAAAGTTAAGAAATAATTCTTTTTAAGGGGAAGTCTAGTTCATTCCCCGATCCTCCCCCTCTTGTAATGACATCCCCTAGGGGTCGGGTGTAAAAAAAAAATAATATATATATATATATATATATATATATATATATATATATACATACAGGGATTTTTTTTCTCAGAGAATAGGTGCAGGAACTCTCCCTTCTGAATCACTTCTTGCCTCTGCCCCCTGCCCACCCCTGAGCATCGTCCCTTGTTTCCACCCCCTACCCACCTGCCAGTACTGCTCCTTTTATAGAATACAGAGACGAGTATCATTTTGTGGTGCAAAGTAATTTGTATGGAATTTGTTAATGGTGACAAGCAATAAAATCAACCCCCCAGCAACAATAAGCCCCTGCAACAAAATACCACCCAAGCAACAATAGACCCCTAAAAAGCCAGCCTCAATACACTCTTCCTTCAACAGTAGATTCCTTCCGGCAACAGTGGACCCCCAGCAACATAAGTCCCCCCAGCAACAAAAGATCCCCCGCCAGCAACAATAGACCACCACACAAAAATAGATCTCCTCCAGCAACAATAGATCCCACCGCAGCCAGCCTCAATAGACCCTCCAGCACCCTTTGCCATTACCTACATTCAGTAATGGAGGTGCCGGAACTGGATTCCCCCGCGTTCCAGCTGAAAAAAAGTCTGTGTGTATATATATATATATATATATATATATATATATATAATATATATATATATTATAAAAGACACAAGTCCATCTAGTTCAACCAATAAAAAGGAAAAAAATACATACAATCTTATATACACAATCCTATACCCACAGTTGATCCAGAGGGAAAAAAAAACCAGCAAAGCATGATTTAATTTGCCCCAGCGAGGGAAAAAAATCCTTCCTGATAATCGGATATTACCTGGATCAACTTTACCTATAAATTAACTATATTCTAGGAAAGTACAAATTTTTAGCTAATCCCATTGATGCAAAGAAGCTCTTGTCAAACACTGGACCCAAGCTTAATTCTTGTTCTCTCAATAAAATTCAACAATAGCCTGACCTTTTGACATACTTGAGGTATGACATTTATTGTACTATGCTGCAGTCTGGAGTTTGTAGACAGAAATGTGTTCCTTGTTGAAACTGATGTAGGAACTCAATTTACTGTAAAAGTGCTAGCCCATGTGGGATGGCTACCAAACCTTCCAAGATAAAAGGCCAGCTACACAAGATAAAAGCAGGTTAGAGACAACTCTAGAAGCCATACTACAAGAGAGGACAGCCAAGAACCTATTTTCCTACACAATGCAATGAAATGAAATGTTTGGAGTCCTGTTTGCTATGAAAATCGTAGACCAGCTATAATGGAAGCTAAGTGAGTCTTACTGTATTCCTGTGGCATACAGACTGGTGCATTTGCTAGGAAAGGATAGGTAGTGTGGATATGTGTATGTATGCAGATTTGTAGCAATCTATGGGGTTGATTTATTAAAGGCAAATATACCATGCACTTTGCAAAGTGCAAGTGCAATTGCTCCAGAGCTTAGTAAATGAGCAGAAGCTCTGCTGACTTCCATCATCCAATTATGTGCAAGCAAATGTAATACCCTTTAAGAGAGTGCTCCTAATGTCAGCCTGTTACCTGTATATAAGACACCTGGGAGCCAGAAATCTTGTTGATTGATAGGGGATAAAAATAAATTTATAACTTTTTTGAAATGCGTTTTTCTGGATACTTTTATTGTTATTTTGTTTCTTTCTGTTAAGATAAATCTACCACCTAAATTATAGACTGATCATTTCTTTGTCAGTGGGCAAATGTACAAAATCAGCAGGGGATCAAATACTTTTTTTCCTCACTGTATGTGTAATGTGTGTAAAGTGTGCTGCTTTTACTACTAGATATCTAAGTTTCTCATCCCTGAGATCCTGAGAGATTGTTCTCTCTGTTCAGAACTCTGTGTTGATTGTCAGCTCTGAGCTTTCAGACCCCCTAAGCCCAGAAACAGGCAGCGACGTAGGGGTCCGTAGCTTTGTCTGTGCAGGCCACCAGTCTACAGTACATTGCAGGCAGGCAGTCCGCAAGTGGTTAAAATAGCCAGCAGAAACAGATTCTTTTCTGGCATGTTTCGAGCTAGGCACAGTGCTTTGTCAAAGACTCTTTGAGAAAGAGCTGTGACTAGCATCACATGCCTGACAAAGAGGTCCTCCATGGCCACCAAATGTTGCACCCTTCCACTGTGCTGTGATAAAAACGTTTGGGGCGTTATACGAAGATGCACTGGCCAATATGTACGTTGATCTGTCATAGGACCACACTACTTATGCTCCTTTCAGTCAGTAACTCCCATTTTAATGGTCTGTAATGTTGCTCTGTAACTCTTGAAACACCAAAAACATTATCTAAATGACAATCCCAGTGTTTACGATCCCAGGACCAACGGAAAATGGCCGCCATCACGTGGCCAGGTTCGTCGGGTCACCACATGTTATAAAAGGATAGGAAGTGTAGCAAGATGGCGTCTTGATGACAAAAACGCGTAGGGCCGAGCATCTAGCGTATTTGTGTCACTTCCAGTTTGAAGACGTGGATTGTGAATTGTCCCGCCTTCCTTTTTTTAAACAAAAGCTTAAACATACAGATCAAATGTGAGTATGGTTTTTACTGTTTACGCTTAATAAAGCTTTTGGAAACGTTATCACACTATGGGAGCATTTTTCTTCTGCATGTGGGAGACTCAGATGAATATACATTAGGAGTAATCCTAGGCGTGGATCTAGATTCTGCTGCACAGTGGCAAATACTGTAAACGTGCAATACCCCCTTGAGGGGTGAGTAATTCTGGTGAGTGCATTACCTTTAGGGGCACTGTAAGGAAGCACTAGCACACCAGGAACTGGATTGAAGAGCACTTGTCACTTTGGAATATTATATGTTTCATAAGGACTGTATATATTAATTGGATTGAAGAGCACTTGTCACTTTCGAATATTATATGTTTCATAAGGACTGTATATATTAATTGTCTTTTTAGAAGAAAGGACACACACGATTGAAGAGCACCGGTCATTTTGGATTTTTATATTAGGATTTTTCACATTAAAGCGGAGTTCCACCCAAAAATTTAACTTCTGCTTTTTGGAACCCTCCCCCCCCCTCTGGTGTCACATTTGGCACCTTTCAGGGGGAGGGGGGAGCAGATACCTGTGTAATACAGGTATTTTGCTCCCACTTCTGGGCATAGATACCCAGGCCACCCGCGGGTATCTACCCCACTTCCTGCGCCTTCTCTGTCCCCCCTGCTGTCTTCTGGGAGTCACACGGGTCCCAGAAGACAGCAGGGACCAGTGGGATAGCGCAGCGCGAGTCGCGCATGCGCAGTAGGGAACCAGGAAGTGAAGTCGCAAGACTTTGCTTCCTGATTCCCTTATCAAAGATGGCGGCGGCAGCACCCGAGAGCCGAGCGATAGATTGGCTTCGGGTGCTGACATCGCGGGCACCCTGGACAGGTAAGTGTCCTTATTTTAAAAGTCAGCAGCTGCAGTATTTGTAGCTGTTGACTTTAAAAAAAATAAAATTGGCGGACCTCCGATTTAATTGATTTTGTAGCACCCGTCACTTTTTCATGATTACACTGTTTGCACATTAAGTACATGTTTTGTATTTTAGCACTAGTCACTTAATAATATACCAAAGACTGTCCAGATATACAGTATGTCACTGGTCAGATTGTGAGTTTGGAGCACTCAAAAATTCCAGGATTTAGGAACAGAGCCATGCCTACTCTTTATCCCTTCATTTCTATACCCCACATAGGTGGTTGTATTTGTAGGGGCAGCAGTTCTTACATATAAAATTATTTAGCCATTTTGTGCGGAACCACCCATAACCTTTCCTAGTCTTACCTCTGTGCTTGCCAACAAGGGTTTCTCCACCAAGTACTAAGTCATGTTTTACTTGGGGATCAAATACAAATTTTACTCACTGAACTGCAACTTAAATCATATCATGTGTTTTATGTGTTTTTTTCTGGATTTTTGGGTGATATTCTGTCTCTATTATTTAAAATACACCTATAATAAAAAATTATAGACCCTTAATTTCTTTGTAAGTGGCAAAACGTGCAAAATCTGCAGGGGATCAAATACCGTATTTATCCGTGTATAACACACACACACACAGGCGCACCTTAATTTTTTAGAGGGAAGTTTCAGGAAAAAAAACTTAGATTTTAAATAAATAATTTTGTATCAAAATAAGGATCAGTGCCCATCAATGCAGCCTTATCAGTGCCGATCTGCAGCTTCGCCATTGCCCATCACTGTAGCCTGATCAGTTCCCATCTGCACCCTTGCCTATCATTGCAGCCTAATCAGTGCTCATCTGCAGCCTTGTTCATAATTGCAGGCTAATCCGTGCCCATCTGCAGAGATGGATTTCCTGTGTACTCGGCTCGCAGTGACGCCCAGTCCGGCCCCTTGGCTCGGCTCCTATGATGGACATAACATCGGTCCAATACCAGGCTGTCAATGCTAGGAGCCGTCCAGGGGGCGTGACTCCGAGCCGAGTACATGGGAGATCAGGCTCTGTATATTTCGGCAGCGCTCGTTCTCTCCTTCCCCTCCGAGGCAGCCCTATATCAGCCTATAACACGCACACACAATTTTCCCCCTACTTTAAGGGGGAAAACGTGTGTTATACATCGATAAATAGGGTAATTATTTTCCCCACTGTAGTTATGGTATTACTACCACCAACAAATGACAGCATCTGGCCACCAACTTGTTTCAAATGATTTCAAAGTATTCTGAATCTGAAGATATCCTGGGTTATGTCACTGGTCAAATAGGGTCATAACCATGTTTGGCAACTTTTTGAGATGGAAATGAGGGACACCTATTAGCAAAAGTATGTAGGCATAAGACACACCCCCTGCCACACCCCCTAAAGTAAAATCAAACGAAAAAGATTAGTTAGGCCGGTTTCACACTGGGGCGGTGGGGGCGGGTGGCGGTATTGCAGAGGTATTCGGCCGCTAGCGGTGCGGTTTTAACCCCTGCTAGCGGCCGAAAAAGGGTTAATACCACCTGCAAACCATGGCTACAGCCGCGGTTTGCGGGCGGTATTACCGCGGTATCCCATTAATTTCAATGGGAAGGAGCGGTGGAGGAGCGGTAAACACACCGCTCCTCTCACCGCTCCAAAGATGCGGCTAGCAGGACTTTTTTTTAAGTCCTGTTAGCCAGGGCCGGCCCAAGACATTGTGCTGCCTGGGACCAAGAATGAAATTCTGCCCCCCCCCCCAAAAAAAAAATCACGCCCACCAAAAGGCCCCCACATTCATTATTTTATATCATGATAACTAAAGGGGACCCGTCATGGCTCTATACATGCATAGGAGTAAAAAGAGGACCTGTCGTGGCTCTATACATGTATAAAGAGGACCTGTCATGGCTCTATACATGTATAAAGGATAATAAAGAGGACCTGTCGTGGCTCTATACATGTATAAATGAGTATAAAGAGGACCTGTCATGGCTCTATACGTGCATATAGGTGTATAAAAGGACCTGTCAGGGCTCTATACATGTATATAGGAGTATAAAGGGACCTGTGCATGGCGGGCGGCCGCAATGTCTTTTGCGCAAACTAATCAATGTACGCTAATTATGTTTTTTTTGGTACCAAAAATATGTAGAAGAATACATATTGGCCTAAACTGATGAAGAAATTATTTTTTTATACATTTTTTGGATATTTATTATAGCAAAAAGTAAAAAATATTGTTTGTTTGTTTTTTTTAATTGTTGCTCGTTTGTTGTTTATAGTGCAATAAATAAAAACCGCAGAGGTGATCAAATATCACCAAAAGAAAGCTCTATTTGTGGGAAAAAAAGGACGGCAATTTTATTTGGGTACAGTGTCGCATTACCGCGCAATTGTCAGTTAAAGCGACACAGTGCCGTATCGCAAAAAATGGCCTGGTTATTAAAGGGTTTGTAAAGGTTCGTGATTTTTCACCTTAATGCATCCTATGCATTAAGGTGAAAAAACACCTGCAATGACTGCCCCCCAGGCCCCCTGTTTTACTTACCTGAGCCCGTTCACTTGCTGTGCGCGTCCCCCGGCGTCCTCTTCTCCACGGAGTCTGGCCGTTAATTGGCTAGATTGATAGCAGTGCAGCCATTGGCTCGCGCTGCTGTCAATCACATCCAATGACCCGGGCCCTGGGGGGGGCGGGAATGAGTCATACATGTTGTGTCTATGGACGCAGCGTGTATAACAGGGAGCGCGCCCGCAAGCTAACCCCCTTGGGAGAGTGCTTCCCAGAAGGGGGTTAGCTGATGCAGGGAGGAGCCAAGACAGCCGCCGAGGAACCAGAGAATCGGGGCCACTCTTTTCCAAACGCACTGCACAGTGGAGGTAAGTATAACATGTTTGTTATTTAAAAAAACAAAGCCATACAACCGCTTTAAGTGGGCAAATCTTTCCGGTCCTTAAGTGGTTAATCAGGGCTGGGCAAGGCAAGTCCCTCTCAGAGGCTCTCATGTCTCATACAACTTGTGATGTGTGTTTGTACTTACAGTTTTGCTTCGGACTCCACCACCAGATGCGGGTTGTCACCTGCCACTCGTTGCGGATTGTCGGCTGCCACATGTTGCGCATGGTCACTTATGTCACCTGCCACACGTTGCGGGTTGCCACTTGCCACACGTTGCGGATTGTCACTTGCCACGTCACCTGCCACACGTTGCGGATTGTCATCTGCCACACGTTGCGGGTTGTCTCTTGCCACGTCACATGCCACAACATCACCTGCCACACGTTGCACATTGTCACTTGCCACAACGTCACCTGCCACACGTTGCGGATAGTCCCGTGCCACACATTGCGGATAGTCCCGTGCCACACATTGCGGATTGTCACTTGCCACGGCGTCACCTGCCACACGTTGCATATTGTCACTTGCCACAACATCACCTGCCACACATTGCGGATAGTCCCGTGCCACACGTTGCGGATTGTCACTTGCCAAGCGTCACCTGCCACACCTTGCGTATTGTCACTTGCCACATGTTGCGGATTGTCACGACGTCACCTGTCACACGTTGCGCATTGTCACTTGCCACAACGTCACCTGCCACACGTTGCAGATTGTCACTTGCCACAACGTCACCTGCCACACGTTGCAGATTGTCACTTGCCACAACGTCACCTGCCACACGTTGCGGATTGTCACTTGCCACGGCGTCACCTGCCACACGTTGTGGATAGTCCCGTGCCACACGTTGCGTATTGTCACTTGCCACACGTTGCGGATTGTCACTTGCCAAGCGTCACCTGCCACACGTTGCGTATTGTCACTTGCCACACATTGCGGATTGTCACGACATCACCTGTCACACGTTGCGGGTTGTCACTTGCTGTGTCCCAGAGTGAAGGCAGGCAGCAGAGAGATGATATAATCTCTCTGCTGCCCATGGCTGCACAGTGAGGGTGAAACTGTGGTGATGCAGGGCGGCGGGGAGAGATGACATCATCACTCTGCTCCGCTGCCCGCTCACTTGCTGACTGATCCCAAACCCCCCCCCCCCCGGCTGCAAGTGCTCTGCCCGCCCCTGTCACCAACAGCAGCGGCGCCGGGCTCCTCACAGGGAGCGGTGCCTGCAGTGCTCACTCGCTGACTGCCCCCTCCCCCCGCCTGTGAGTGTCCTCACAGGCAGCGGCGCCGGTACACCGGGCTCCTCACAGGGAGCGGCGCCTGCCCATGCCTGCTCACTCGCTGACTGCCCCCCCCCCCCGCCTGTGAGTGTCCTCAGCGGCGCCGGGCTCCTCACAGGCAGCGGAGCTGGCTGGCGTCAGTTTGCCGCCCCCCTAACAGTGCCGCCTGGTACCATGGTACCACCCAGTCCCATCATAGGGCCGGCCCTGCTGTTAGCGCACCGCTCCAGTGTGAAAGCCCTCATTGTAGCAATTGTCCTGGGCGGGAACGGGGCGAAAGTGCCTGGTATTGAAGTGGTTAAAGTAGTATTAAACCCTCAGCGTCCCTAAGTTTAACACATTAAGCACAATAAATAAACATTCCCAAGTAGACTATTTTGTAGCTCCATCCTATGTAAGCTTTTAAATCAGCTGCTGAAAGTGCCTAAAAAAATGAGGGTTTATTATCACTTTATTTTAGTTAAAGGATAAGTGCAATTTAAAACAAAGCGCACTCATCCCTTTTGTGCCCTGACCTATTTCAGGCGGTTCAGCCTGTATGTTTGTAAAGTGAATTGCGCTAACTTATACCTATGTCAATACACCACTAATCCTGTGAACTTATGAAAAAAAAACAAAACATCATAAAATACATCATGGTATCAAATTCATGTGTCCCTGATTATCAATTAGAGTGTTGCATGTCAGTGCTATCAGGTGCTACCTGCCCCACATGTCATACTTAACATGCAAATCAATGTAAACATACAAAAATGCCAATAAAGTGCAATGTGCAAAATTATATCATATAAATCTTTCAATCCGTCAACCAACAAAAAATAGAAAACTATGAAAGGGCTACAATTGCCCCTCACAGGTTTAAATATATCCACCTCAAACAGGAAAACAAAAAAGGAAAAAAAGGAAAAAATTCCTTGTAGAAAAAAAAAAAATATATATATATATATATATATATATATATGTGCACAAAAAAAGTCCTTTGTGAATAATTATTTTCTGATGACGCAATAAGTTGCGAAATGCATAGAGGCCGCAGTATCATTGTCAGCTCGTCACGTCCAGTCTGAGTACTAACGAAGCTAGGAACGTAAGCTACAAGTGAGGAATCACACGTGCGGACCAGGCATCCATTTGTATACTTCTATTTTATGGCTGGATTAGCTCAGTGCCGGCTTCAAGGTAGTTTTCCATGTGAGTGCATACGTTTTATATGTTTTAAACTTTAATAAATTTTTTGATATACTACACCATGATGGTCTTCTGTATATTACATGAGCGGATATAGAAAGAGATTACAACCACAGCTTTGGGAGTGACTGCTGATAAACCTGAGAGAGGGAGTGGTTATCCATATAAACCAAAGGCATATTATCTGGTCTATCTTGTCTTTCTTCGTCTAGGGGTCTCAGTGCTGGGGGGAGGGATGAGATACACCACGGCCCATGTCCTCCATAGCTCAGAGGTGAAGGCCAGAAGATTGGGTTTTGTGTAGGTGTCCTAGAGTCAAGTCCAGTACTTCGTCCCTGACTCCTTTGCTCCTAGTAACCAGAGTTCCACACAGTGAATAGGTCCAACTCAGGTTTATTCTTCTTGATGTACAAACATACAGTTTCTTCTACTGAGTAGTGATGGGGAATAGATCGAGGCACAATCCCTTCCCTTCTCCTGCTAACCACTGTGGTATCACCAGTGGCGGGTAGTCACTGCCACTGACTATATTGAGTAGAATGTGAATTACCTTCGCTAGCACGGCCCCTGTCAGGGGAAGGAAATCCGTCCAAGGGAGAAACCGGAGGCCTCTCTGTCACCAGCAATGCTGCACCGGACTCTTCAGAGAAGTTCCGCACACCAGATCTCACGAACTCAGACACGGGCACCCAAGGAGTTAGGGCCCCCTCGGATTCCTCCACCCTCGTGGAACTCAGTCGAAGGTACTGAGCCCCAGGCCTTCGCCATAGTACCTCACCCCAGGCTAAAGGTGCCTGAGATGGACTCCATCTCTCGCTCCGGCTAGGTCAAGGGCACCTAGGCCTGGAACACTGAAACGCCAGCACCCAAGCTGAAGGTGCCTGGGTGCGGCCGAGTCCTCCCACTCCCTCTCCGGACTCTGAACTCTCCACTCTCCACCCTTTGGTAAGGGCGTCCGCCTCTTTTATCCCCTCTCCATTCACGCCACAGAGGGTTCCCCGCCCCATTGTACCAGCTCCAGGGGAGGACAAAAAGGTACAGTCTTGCGGTGTGAGCTCAGCTCCGGCCCAGGCAACAGCGCCACCTGTGGGCCACAAGGAAGCTCACACCACCAGAGTCCTCCAAGAACCAGAAAAAGGTCCCGGATTCCCTAGCAATTAGTGCATCTGGGCTACACTACCACCCAGATGCTTCCCCTAAATTCAAATACCCGCTACATATATATATATATATATATATATGTGTATATATAATTTGTTTTTCTGCAAGGAATTTTTTCCTTTTTTGTTTTCCTGTTTGAGGTGGATATATTTAAACCTGTGAGGGGCAATTGTAGCCCTTTCATAGTTTTCTATTTTTTGTTGGTTGACGGATTGAAAGATTTATATGATATAATTTTGCACATTGCACTTTATTGGCATTTTTGTATGTTTACATTGATTTGCATGTTAAGTATGACATGTGGGGCAGGTAGCACCTGATAGCACTGACATGCAACACTCTGATTGATAATCAGGGAAACATGAATTTGATACCATGATGTATTTTATGATGTGTTTTTTTTTCATAAGTTCACAGGATTAGTGGTGGTATAATATTGACATAGGTATAAGTTAGCGCAATTCACTTTACAAACACGCAAATCTATATCCAATCCTTGAGGTTGCATATTTTAATTTATTGCAGCAGGACTTATATAAAAGAATATTAAAAGCATCTCATCGCCAGTGACACATCAATTTTTTCAGGTTCAGCCTGTATGGGCTGCAGTGGCGGCTGGTGCTCCAACGGGTGGCGACAGACAGACCTGACCACAGACCCCCCCCCCCAGTCGTTCCAGCCCACCATCCCACACTTACCCCCCCCCTGTCCCTCGAGCCTGCCACCGTACACCATTGACAACACCGGCCTCCCCCCGCCCGTCAGCCCTGCACTTACCCTGTGCAGGTCAAGCATGCGGCTTCCCCCCTCCGTCTCCTCCGTGTCACAGCCATCGGTTCTCCTCCCAGCCAATCAGGTCTTCGGACTCCCGGTCAATGGGGTCTTAGGAAGACCTTAGTGAATATTAATTCGCTAAAGTCACATAACAGGGTTTGCTCTGCACCCTGAGCCCACCCTTTTTGAAGCCAATTAGAGCCTCAGGCTCTAATCATGTGCTCAAGAAAAAAAAAATCCATAGAAATCCAAATCCATGCAACCGGCGCCCTGCATGTAGATTAGGGGGGCGGGCAAAGGGATTGGGGGGGCGGCACCTGTGCGCCCCTAATGAGCGGCCACCACTGATGGGCAGGCTGATTGATCGATCAACTTGGGTACAACCAGCCTGCTGGATTTTCCATGCGATTATTGCTAGTGGCTGTTATAGTTAGCAATAATCACTGTGTTCTCCCAGCAGGGACAGCTGCCCCTGGTATTCTGACGGTGGTAAAGTCTCCCAGATATCAGAATACAATATCTCAGTGGGTAGGATTCTCCCATCCACATAAAGATAAATCAACCGGCTGGTAACTAAAGAAAATTACTCATCTACGGGCTACTTGATCTGCAGTTGCGATTGTGCTGCACATGTGATCAATTATGACTAGGGATGAGCTTCGTGTTCGAGTCGAACATACGTTCGACTCGAACATCGGCTGTTCGATCGTTCGACGAAGATCGAACGATTTGGGCCGTTCGCGCCAAATTCGAGTGACGCGAACGGCCCACAATGCACTACGCCATCGCAGTGTCATCCAGGCGCTGTGATTGGCCAAGCATGCACTGTGACCCCGCATGCTTGGCCAATCACAGCGCCGGCAGCGAGGAGAGCAATGATTGGCCACAGGCAGGATGCCTGTGGCCAATTATTGCTGAGGGTGTTTAGTACACGCCCCACACTATAAAAGGCCGCCAGCACGGCGGCCTAGTGTAGTGTGTTCCGGAGCAGGGAAAGACAAGCATAGGCAGGGACAGTGACATTTATTTCTTTCTTGCTTAACCTGGATTCCTTTAGTTTAGGGAAAGAGAAGGATAGGTAGGGAGAGTGTCAGTGTGTTTTACTGTGCGAGTCCTTGTTTCTAGGGACAAAGAAGGAAAGTGAGGGGAATTCTCCTTGTGCTATAGTGTGCTTTAAAAAAACATTTTTTCTAGGGACAGAAAACTCTAGGTAGGGAGAGTGTCAGTTTCTTTCACTGTGCGAGTCCTTGTTTCTAGGGACAAAGAAGGAAAGTGAGCGGAATTCTCCTTGTGCTATAGTGTGCTTTAAAAAAACATTTTTTCTAGGGACAGAAAACTCTAGGTAGGGAGAGTGTCAGTTTCTTTCACTGTGCCAGTCCTTGTTTCTAGGGACAAAGAAGGAAAGTGAGGGGAATTCTCCTTGTGCTATAGTGTGCTTTAAAAAAACATTTTTTCTAGGGACAGAAAACTCTAGGTAGGGAGAGTGTCAGTTTCTTTCACTGTGCCAGTCCTTGTTTCTAGGGACAAAGAAGGAAAGTGAGGGGAATTCTCCTTGTGCTATAGTGTGCTTTAAAAAAACATTTTTTCTAGGGACAGAAAACTCTAGGTAGGGAGAGTGTCAGTTTCTTTCACTGTGCCAGTCCTTGTTTCTAGGGACAAAGAAGGAAAGTGAGGGGAATTCTCCTTGTGCTATAGTGTGCTTTAAAAAAACATTTTTTCTAGGGACAGAAAACTCTAGGTAGGGAGAGTGTCAGTTTCTTTCACTGTGCCAGTCCTTGTTTCTAGGGACAAAGAAGGAAAGTGAGGCCTCGTACACACGGCCGAGATTCTCGTTGAGAAAAACATGTCGTTTTTTTCGACGAGATTCTTGGACAAGAAACTTGTCCCGGCCGAGTGTACACACGCTCGTTTCAAAGAACCCGCGGTTCTTTGAAAGGAGTGTACGCGGTGACGTCATCGACTACGTCGAGCATGCGCTCGTCATATTCGATGCCGTCGCCGCCATCTTGGTATACCCTACGTATGCCTAGGAAGCTACCGCGCATGCGTCAAATTCATTTCGAACATGCGCGGGCTTCCGGGCGGACAGGTAAGTGTACACACACTCACTTTTCTCGTCGAGAAACACGCCGAGGAGAATCTCGACGAGAAAATAGAGAGCAGGTTCTCTATTTTCTCGTCGAGGTTTCTTGTCGGTTTTCTCGACGAGAAACACGCTAGCAGCGTACACACGACCGATTTACTCGGCAAGACCTCTCTGCCAGCAAGTTTCTTGCTGGTTCTTGCCGAGAAAATCGGTCGTGTGTACGAGGCCTAAGGGGAATTCTCCTTGTGCTATAGTGTGCTTTAAAAAAACATTTTTTCTAGGGACAGAAAACTCTAGGTAGGGAGAGTGTCAGTTTCTTTCACTGTGCCAGTCCTTGTTTCTAGGGACAAAGAAGGAAAGTGAGGGGAATTCTCCTTGTGCTATAGTGTGCTTTAAAAAAACATTTTTTCTAGGGACAGAAAACTCTAGGTAGGGAGAGTGTCAGTTTCTTTCACTGTGCCAGTCCTTGTTTCTAGGGACAAAGAAGGAAAGTGAGGGGAATTCTCCTTGTGCTATAGTGTGCTTTAAAAAAACATTTTTTCTAGGGACAGAAAACTCTAGGTAGGGAGAGTGTCAGTTTCTTTCACTGTGCCAGTCCTTGTTTCTAGGGACAAAGAAGGAAAGTGAGGGGAATTCTCCTTGTGCTATAGTGTGCTTTAAAAAAACATTTTTTCTAGGGACAGAAAACTCTAGGTAGGGAGAGTGTCAGTTTCTTTCACTGTGCCAGTCCTTGTTTCTAGGGACAAAGAAGGAAAGTGAGGGGAATTCTCCTTGTGCTATAGTGTGCTAAAGCATTCCTCATCAACCATCTTTGAAATCCTTGTTTTTTGGACAGTCAGGGAAATTGTCGTTGTGCTATTCTGTGCAAAAGCAATAATCCTCAACCATATTTAGAAATCCTTAAGTAAAGGGACAGAGAAGGACACCTGAAGGTAGCCCTTATTGCTTTTTTCCCATCTCCCTGCAGGCCATCTATTAGAATGTCTGGAAGGCAAACAAGGAGAGGCAGACAGTCAGGAGGCAATAAAAGAGGGCAAGCAGGCTCTGTGTCTGGGGGCAACAGTGCTGGTCGTGGACGCGGTGCATTGTCATCAGCACATGGCCATGGGACACGCTTGTCCTTCTTTTCGGCAGCTGGACATGTTGAGCCACATCATGCCGAAGACTTGGTAGAGTGGATGACCAAGCCCTCCTCCTCCTCCTCATCCTCTCTCACCCAGGCTCAGGGTACTGGCAAAGCAGCTGCCAAAGCGTCCTCTTCCCTGGTATCAATGTCAGACTCATCATCAGTCACTCCTTCCCTAGACCCACCATGTCCTCCTCCTGAGGAGTCCCCCGAACTGTTTGAGCACAGTGTTGGGTACATGCTCCAGGAGGATGCCCAGCGTTTCGAAGGGTCTGATGATGAAACCCAGCTACAGGAAGGCAGTAGCGTGAGAGCAGAAAGAGGGGATGCTCAAGAAGGACACCAATCTGGCAGTCATGTTCCAGCAGCTGCAGCATACTGCCAGATTGGCTCCAGTGATGAGGAGGGAGGGGATGATGAGGTCACTGACTCCACGTGGGTGCCTAATAGGAGAGAGGAGGAGGAGGAGGATGAGGAGGAGGCACATCTCCAACGAGGCAGGATGCCCTTTGGTGGCCAGCGTAAGGGCAGTACACCGACGGAATCACACCGCAGAGCTCCGCCTGTGCAGGGCGCAGCCTCTGCCCGTCATTCAAAAAGTTCCTTGGTGTGGGCCTTTTTTGAGGCTAGTGCATCAGATCGCACAGCTGCTGTTTGCAACATATGTCTCAAGCGTATATCGCGTGGCCAAAACATCAGCCGCTTGGGTACCACATGCCTGACCAGACATATGTTGACCTGCCATGCAGCTCGTTGGCAAGCCTACCTCAAAGACCCACACCAAAGAACAAAGCGGACCTCTCCTTGCACCGCATCAGCTGGGATCTCCAACCCCACTATAACTTCAGTCCTCTCTGAAACATGCACTGAGAGGAATGAAGGTGTAGAATTAGGTGTGTCACAGCCAAGTACTTGCGGCCACTCTGCTAGCAGTACACCGACGTCCGATTCTAGCAGGCAAATTTCCCTGCCCCAGCTGCTGGACCGTCGAAAGAAGTTCACTCCCAGCCATCCACATGCCCAGCGGTTGAATGCTAGCTTGGCTAAATTGCTAGCGCTTCAACTGCTGCCTTTTCAGTTGGTAGACTCGGCCCCCTTCCGTGAGTTTGTGCAATGTGCGGTTCCTCAGTGGCAGGTTCCCAAACGCCACTTTTTCTCACGGAAGGCTATTCCGGCTCTCTACCGGCATGTGGAAGGCAATGTCTTGGCCTCGCTGGACAGGGCGGTCAGCGGTAAGGTGCATATTACCGCTGACTCATGGTCCAGCAGGCATGGACAGGGACGTTACCTTTCTTTCACGGCCCATTGGGTCACTCTTTTGGCAGCTGGGAAGGATGCAGGACAAGGTGCAGTAGTGTTGGAGGTTGTTCCACCGCCACGCCTCCAAAATGCTACTACTGGTTGTGACACACCTCTCTCCTCCACCCCCTCCTCTTCTTCTTCCTCCATGGCCTCTTCCTGTGGTTTGTCCTATGAACCAGCGGTGCTCCGTAGCCGTTCACGGGGCTACGCAAGTACGCAGGCAAAAAGATGCCATGCCGTGCTTGCGCTGGTGTGTTTGGGGGACAGAAGCCACACTGGGGCAGAGGTCCTGTCTGCTCTGCAGGGCCAGGCCGAGAGGTGGTTGACGCCACGCCAGCTTAAGCCAGGAATGGTGGTTTGCGACAATGGCACCAACCTCCTCTCCGCCCTCCGACAGGGACAACTGACCCATGTGCCCTGTGTGGCTCACGTCCTTAACCTGGTGGTGCAGCGGTTCTTGGGCAGGTACCCGGGCTTACAGGATGTCCTGAGGCAGGCCAGGAAAGTCTGTGTGCATTTCGGCAGATCTTATAATGCCAGTGCTCGCCTGGCTGAGCTGCAAAAGGAGTTGAACCTGCCCAAGAACCGCCTTATATGTGACATGCCCACCAGGTGGAACTCAACGTTGGCCATGCTGCAGCGGCTGCACACGCAGCAGAGGGCCATCAATGAGTACCTGTGCGACTACGGCACCAGGACAGGGTCAGGGGAGCTTGGTTTTTTTTCTCCACGCCAGTGGGGCATGATCAGGGATGCATGCACTGTCCTGGCACCATTTGAGGAGGCCACGAGGATGGTGAGCAGTGACAGTGCATGCATCAGTGACACTGTACCTCTTGTCCACCTGTTGGAGCACACGCTGCGTGGAATAATGGACAGGGCACTTGAGGCAGAACAGAGGCAGGAAAAGGAGGACTTCCTTGCCTCTCAAGGCCCCCTTTACCCAGACAGTGTTCCTTCTGTCCCACCCATCGCACAGGAAGAGGAAGAGGAGGAGGAGGAGGATTGTGTCAGCATGGAGGTGGAGGCTGGCACTCAGCATCATCAGCAGCAGTCTTTTAGGGATGATTTACAGTCCCAAGAAACCAGTGGACTTGTACGTGGCTGGGAGGAGGTGGCTGCGGATCATGTCGTCCTTAGTGACCCAGAGGACTCCGGAGCGAATGCCTCAGCAAACCTACGCTGCATGGCCTCCCTGATCCTGCAAAGTCTGCGGAAGGATCCTCTTATTCTTCGGATCAAGGAGAGGGACCATTACTGGCTGGCCACTCTCCTTGATCCACGGTACAAGGGTAAGGTTGCGGACCTTATGTTACCTTCGCAGAGGATGAGACAACTCCGGGAGGCCTTGCAGAAAGGTCTGTGCAACGCGTTCCCAGAGACTGGGAGGTTACAAACTCCTGGTCCTGGACAACGAGTTGCTGAGGCTTCGGCCAGTCAAAGAAGGAGCGGTGGGGAAGGTGGCCGTCTGACCGATGCGTTCAGACAATTCTTTAGTCCGCAGCCCCAAAGTATGATCGGTTCCAGCAACCATCGCCAGCGTCTGATAAACATGGTGCAGGAATATCTAGGGGCAAGGTCAGACTTGGACACCTTCCCCACCGAAAATCCTCTGGCTTACTGGGTCTTGAGGATGGATCACTGGCCAGAGCTTGCACAGTATGCAATTGAGCTACTGGCCTGTCCTGCATCCAGCGTTCTTTCGGAACGCACATTCAGTGCTGCTGGAGGATTTGTCACGGATCACAGGGTGCGCCTGTCCACCGACTCGGTTGATCGACTGACTTTCATCAAGATGAACCAGTCTTGGATCACCACCAGCTACCACACACCTGATGCTGATATAACAGACTAATTGATTTTAACATGTCACATCCCTTCAAGACTGATGCTGATGCTGAGTGCCTGTGCTGTTATGTTGACTGGCTATCCTCCTCCTCCGAGTCCTCAATGATACGATTGATGATGATAGCTTGGAAGATCATTTTTGTTTATGGGTGCCGCCACCAGTGGCTAAGGCCCAATTTTTCAGCCCCTGTTTTACAGGGGCGTGTAATTACAATTTTTTTAGCAATAATTTGCCATAGGGCTCATTGCTGTGCTCCAAGTACAGTATCTGTGAGGGGTTGGAGTGTTGTGGCACCAGTGCCTAAGGCCCAATTTTTCAGCCCCTGTTTAACAGGGGCGTGTCATTACAATTTTTGAAGCAATACTTTGCAACAGGGCTCATTGCTGTGCTCCAAGTACAGTATCTGTGAGGGGTTGTAGTGTTGTGCCACCAGTGCCTAAGGCCCAATTTTTCAGCCCCTGTTCAACAGGGGCATGCAATTACAATTCTTGATCTAATAATTCACAGCAGGGCCCATTGCTGCACCCACCAAGAGTAACTCTGAGGGCTTACAGTGTTGTGGCAACGCCACCACCACCAGCACCACCACGAAAGGCCCAATTTTTCAGCCCCTGTTCAAAAGGGGCATGTAATTACAATTCTTGATCTAATAATTCACAGCAGGGCCCATTCCTGCACCCACCAAGAGTAACTCTGAGGGCTTACAGTGTTGTGGCAACACCACCACCACCACCACCACCACGAAAGGCCCAATTTTTCAGCCCCTGTTCAACAGGGGCATGCAATTACAATTCTTGATCTAATAATTCACAGCAGGGCCCATTGCTGCACCCACCAAGAGTAACTGTCAGGGCTTACAGTGTTGTGGCACCAGCACCACCATCAAAGGCCCAATTTTTACTACCACTGTTCAACAATTATATGTAATTAAAATTCCTGATATAATAGTTGACAGCAGGGCGTTCCAGCACCAACCAAGAGTAACTGTGAGTGCTTACAGTGTTGTGCCAACACCAACAACTAAGGGGCCTATTTCTGCAGAGTATATACGGCAGGTCCCTACTTTCAAACATCCAACTTACAAACGACTCCTACTTGCAAACGCAAGAAGACAACAGGAAGTGAGAGGAAATCTACCACTAGGAAGGAAAATTCTCTCCTGTAAGAATAAATATGGGAGAAAGGTGTCTCCTCTGTACTGATGCTTTATCAGCAATCCTTGTTTCAAGAAAAACACCACATTTCAAAAACAGTTGTCATTGGGATGGAAAGTGAGGTGAAATGTTCTGAACAGGGGCACAGACAGCAAAACAAATGTTACAGGGGTGATAACCCTTACCTATGTTTTCCAAAAAGTTTAAAAATAGATTTTTGGGCTGGAGCTACACTTTAACAATGTACCTGTTCAAAATTACAAACAGATTCTACATAAGAACAAACCTACAGTCCCTGTCTTGTATGCACCGCCTGTATACGGCTGTTCAGAGTATATAGGGCCTTTTTTATTTTATGTGCGGGGTTCCCCTTAATATCCATACAAGACCCAAAGGGGCTGGTAATGGGCTGGGGTAGGGGGGGGGGGGGGTCATGGGGTAGCTATGCCATTTTTCTTAAAGATTTTCATCCATATTACCGGGACCAGACATTACATTAAAGCCGCAAGCAGTTTTAAATGGCTTTTTTTTCCTTTAGAAGTGTCATTTTGTGCAGGGACAGTTCTAAACACGGGAAACACGTGGCACTTCACAGGCATACTTTAGACACCCCCCAGGTACGATATTTAAAGGAATATTTGACTTTTTTTTTTTCACTTTATGCATCATTAAAATGACTGCTCCCGAAAAACGACCGTTTTTAAAACTTCTTTTTGCATTGATACATGTCCCCTGGTGCAGAACCCGGGTTCCCAAACCCTTTTTAGGACAATAACATGCATAATAGTTGTTATAATTAGCACTTTAGAATTCGAACGTTCGCATCCATTGTATTTAATAGGGTTCTAATGTTCGTACGAACTTTCGGTCCGTTCGCGGGTTCTGGTGCGAACCGAACCCGGGGGTGTTCGGCTCATCACTAATTATGACACCAGTCAATTGATGGCTTTGATAGTAGGCACTCTAATAACTTTAACAGTTGTCATTTAGTGTATGCCTTGAATGTAACTGTTTTGGGAAACAATTAAATCAGTGTGTTTAGTTTGACTTTATGTTAAAAAAAAAACTCTGTTTAAATATATATTTTACTCTTTATATAAAGTCTTTGTTTTACAGGATTCATTCATGACACTGCAGACCCTTGTGGGTTTTCTAAAAAAGAGAGCACAGCACAAACTGTTTGAATTCAGGCTTTCTCCAACTGAAACTTCAACAGGACTGCCCAGATAATAATTTTAATGCTTCTATTGTGAACTTTTAGGATGAATTGTTCCACAGTGCCTGTAGCTACAGAAGTCAGTGAATGATTGTTATAAAGCTGGTTATATTGTTAATCATTATGAAATCCACTAGGCATTAAAACATAGGAACTGAAAGCAGCTGCTCTGGACTGATGAATATGTAGCAGGAGGCAGTTTGCCAAAGGGCTGGAGAGCGATACAATAATGAGTGTCTGCCAGCAACAGTGAAGCATGGTGGAGGTTCCTTGCAAATTTGGGGCTGCATTTCTGCAAATGGAATTGGAGATTTAATCAGGACCAATGGTGTCCTCAATGCTAAGAAATACAAACAGATACATATCCATCATGCCATACCATCAGGGAGTGGTGCGAATGGCCCTAAATGTATTTATCAGTAGGACAACAACCCCAAACATGCAGCCAATATTATTAAGCACTATCTTCAGCTTAAAGAAGAACAAGGAGTCCTGGAAGTGATAGTTTGGCCCCCACAGAACTCTCATCTTAAAGGGGTTGTAAAGGTTCATTCTTTTTTTTTTTTTTAAATAACAAACATATCATACTTACCTCCACTGTGCAGCTCGTTTTGCACAGAGTGGCTCCGATCCTTGTCTTCTGGGGTCCCTCGGCGGCTGTCTTGGCTCCTCCCCGCATCAGCTATCCCCGTTCTGGGAAGCGCACTCCCAAGGGGGTTAGCTGTATGGTGATACAGTCGGTGGCTATAGCCACCGACTGTATCACTCTGCCCCACCCCCCGGCACGCCACGTCATTGATTTGATTGACAGCAGTGGGAACCAATTGCTGCGCTGCTATCAATCATCCAATGAATGAGCCGAGAAGAGCCGAGAAGCCCGGTCGAGAAGCCAGCGCGTTCACAACCTGGGACTTTCGAGGGCTCAGGCAAGTAAACGGGGGGGGGGGGGGGCTGGGGGGCCGCTAATCGTCAGATGTTTTTTCACCATAATTCATAGAATGCATTAAGGTGCATAAACATTTACCTTTACAACCCCTTAACATTGAGTCTGGGATTACATGAAGAGACAAAAGGATTTGAGGCAGCTTATATCCACAGAAGATCTGCAAGCTTATATCCACAGAAGATCTGCAGTTAGTTCTCTAAGATGTTTGGAACAACCTAGGGCTCTTTCACATGGACGGTCCGTTCCGGTCCGCCTGTCAGTTTTTTAGGCGGACCTGAACGGATGCTCCATGGAGGTCTATGGAGCCACGGATGTCAGCGGTGACATGTCCGCTGACATCCGACCCGCTCCGATCCGCCAAAGTGTGAAGGAGGAAAACCCTACTTTTCCATCCGTCTGGCGGATCGGATCGGATAACAAAGGACTCTACGGTCCGTCGTCATCCGATTCCCCCATAGGGGAGAGCGGCGCTCTGACAGGGCCGGTCCCTGCACAGTGTGCGGGGACCGCCCAGTCATCCGCCGGCTCAGCGAGGATCAACGGAGCAATCCCCGCTGAGCAGGCGGAGGTTCACGGGGCGGATCTTTACTGATCTGTCCCGTGTGAAAGGGGCCCTACTTGCCGAGTTCCTTCAAAAACAGTGTGCAAGTGTACCTAGAGGAATTGAAGAGTTTATGGTGTTTTGAAGGCAAAGGGTGGTCACACCAAATATTGATTTGATTTGGGTTCTCTTCTGTTTATTTAATTTCCATGTTGTTAATTGATAAAAATGTAGAGCCCATCTCAAATGGTTGGGACGCTATGTTTAAATTTAGGGGATAGTCTGAGCCAATAGTTGGGCTCAGGTTTCCACATCCTGCGGAGAAGCTATTGCCCTGCTTAGGTTAGTAGCGTCCGCAAATACAGAGATTGAACTGTTTACCCCATCCTCCAGGTCGTTTATGAACAAATTAAACAGAATTGGTCCCAGCACAGAACCCTGGGGAACCCCACTACCCACCCCTGACTATTCCGAGTACTCCCCATTTATCACCACCCTCTGAACTCACCCTTGTAGCCAGTTTTCAATCGATGTACTCACCCTATGGTCCATGCCAGCAGACCTTATTTTGTACAGTACATGTTTATGGGGAACTGTGTCAAATGCTTTTGCAAAATCCAGATACACCACGTCTACAGGCCTTCCTTTATCTAGATGGCAACTCACCTCCTCATAGAAGGTTAATAGATTGGTTTGGCAAGAACGATTCTTCATGAATCCATGCTGATTACTGCTAATGATACCAGTCTCATTACTAAAATCTTGTATATAGTCCCTTATCACCCCCCCAAGAGCTTGCATACTATTGATGTTAGGCTAACTGGTCTGTAATTCCTAGGGATGTATTTTGGGCCCTTTTTAAATATGTATCTTCACCATTGGTGGAGGATGCCGGCAAAAAAAAAGTAAAGTCTACTGATCTCTGCTAAAGAGTAAATTCTTTTGTGAATTGTTTTGCTCTATGAAAAGAAAAGCTATTTTGGAAAGCTATTGTGGAAAGCTATTGTGGAATTAGTAAGTAGTGAGTCTGCGACATGGACCTCTTAAAAAAGTATGTTTCAAAAATGAGAGATAGTTACTTCTGTGGCTGAAGGGTATATCAATAGGCAAGCCCCTTATGGGCTTAAACAAAATCTGCCAGTTTGGGAGTGTAACGGCTGCCCAAGTATGAAAAGGGTTAACGCCGTTTAGGATATTCCCTCTCTGGACACACATCCACTGCCGATCCTCCACAGTCAGGCGACCGCTTCCCATAGGATTAATCCTTCCAAACATACGAGACGAACGCTCTGTATCTTTTCAACTAGACTGACTCTTTATTGCAAAACACTACAACTTTTATACACACAGAGAGAAGCTTCTGATTTTCCTCTCATAATACACCTTTGACCAGACCCAATTTACATGAGCTAATTAACTACAGCTGATGATTCGGACACAGGACATTTAGGCTAGCCTTAATGTCTCCTACTATGCACATTATTTGGACATCTCTTAAGAGACAATAGGTGAGTTCGTTAGCTAATCCCTTTTCAGTTTAAATGATTATGCATGACCCTTTGTGTTCCCCAGCCAGTCTGTCTGCTAGAGTACAATACCTATAATTACAGACTTAATTACCACAAGCCACACTAGACAGTAGAATGTAATCACCCCCCACCTCATCACAGCAATTAGGACACAACAGCCCACACACAATATACACCCAATATATACCATGTATATACAGCATTGAATATGACTATCACAGATCATGGGGGGGTTCTCATTCCCCCTGTGCCCCAAGTGACCCCTGTCACACATCTCCCCTTTCGGCAGGAGACTAACACAGGAGGAGACCCCAGACGGGTTGACTCTGAGGTTAGTCCATAGTTCCATTCCTCTAATGCCTGGACAACCCATCAGAATTGCCATTTTGCTTACCGGGTCAGTAGCTGATGGTGCAGTTGTAAGGTTGCGGGACGAATAATGGAATTCAGTTCTGGAACAGTCACTTGCTTTGCTCTCTCAATGGCTCCCAAAACTTGTTGCTTGTGCTCTTGGGAAAGGTAAGGCAAAACCTGGGCGCAAATCCCATTTAACCTTTTGACAATTTCAGCCTGTTTGTGCATTTCAATGTTCAAGCCATGGGACATCTCATAATACATGACGTAGTGTCGTTGCATCTCTGATTTCTCACTGGCCAACTTGTCACATTCCAATTTTAGACTGTGATATTGTGCCTGATCTAAGGTACATGTCGGGGAAGATAATCTTACCCTGTTCTCAGCCGCAATCAGGCCGGTTCCAGGAGCATGGGTCTGGGCACAGGTAGTCACTGGGTTGGCTTCAGCGGGGCCCATCGGGGCGTAAGCAGAAACGAGGAGGGCCAAATCATTCCCCAGTAGTACATCCGCTGGCAAATCCTTCATCACCCCCCACATTCACGTGTCCCAAACCAACCCCCAATCCAGGTGAACCCGGGCAACGGGTAGCCGGAATATGGTACCTCCCGCTACTCTTACGGCTACAGTGTCTCCGGTGTGTTGGCTCTCTGGGATGAGGTTCTTCTGTAGTAGGGTCATGGTAGCGCCACTATCACGTAAGCCATTGGCTACCGTTCCATTAACCCGGACAGTCTGCCTGTGTTGTTGCCGGTTGTCCTGGTTAGCTGCTTGTATTGGATCAGCCTCGTGCAGGACGCCCCAATGTTCTTCCTCCTCAACACAGTGGGCCGCAGGCATGGGTGTGCGGGGGCCCCCCCTTGCTGGCTGTCTCCATGACTGGGACTGGACGGCTGGATTCAACGGACAGTCTGGCTTTTTGCGCCCTAGCTGTTTACATCCGAAACACCTGATGGGTTGTGCGTAGTCCTTTGAGTTGAACCTGGGCGGCTGAGGATAAGTGGCCGCTGGGGTTGGTGCTGAAGTTGGGTTAGCGGCTGATAAACTGGGCCGAGATAGTGTATGGCGCTCGCTTCGGCCTGACCTCCGAGAGTCCAGATATTCATCGGCCAAAGTAGCCGCTTGCTGTACAGTCCGTGGTTGCTTATCTCGCACCCAATCCCGTAGTACCGGGGGGGTGTGGTTAAAGAACTGTTCTAAGAGTACTAGCTGAGTGATGTCCTCTATGGTATGAGCGTGGCTTCCCTGGAACCAGCCCTTAAGGTTTCACTGCAGACGATGTGCCCACTCCACGTATGTTATGTGGGTTTGTTTCCGGGATTCTCGAAACTTAATCCGGCTGGCTTTGGGTGTAATGGCAAATCGGGCTAGCAGAGCTTATTTTACCCGGTCATAGTCTTTAGCGTCCTCATCCTCCAGGGTCATAGTCTTTAGCGTCCTCATCCTCCAGGGTCAAAGGTCCCCAGGAGATTTGAGGGTTCCCTCAATCCCAGTTGGGGGGACCCGCTATGTGCGACTTCCTTTTGTGTGGTTACTTGTATAGCGGGGAGGCAAAGGTTAAACATCAACCTGAAAAAGTGATGTTTGACAGCTTGAGTTCTGGAAGATTTTACCCCCTTCATGACCGGGCCCCTTTTTGCTATTCAGCACTGCGCTTTTTTAACTGGTAATTTTGCGGTCATGCAACGCTGTACCCAAATTAAATTTATTAAAAAAAATTAACACAAATATTGATTGGTTTGCGTGAAAGTTATAGCATCTACAAACTATAGTGTGTGTGTGTGTATATATATATATATATATATATATATATATATATATATATATATATATATATATTGGATTTTTTTTTATTTTTATATACTAACGGCGGTGATCGGCGACTTATAATGGGACAGCGATAGAGCGGTGGGCAATCTCACACTAATGCTAGGAGGAACTGACTAGTGACAATAATCCAGTGATCAGTCTCTCTTCAAATCCCCACCAGCACAAAAAGAAAAAAAACTAGCACAGTTCCTCTACCCAGGGCCAGTGCTACTACTAGGCAAACTGCTGCCTAGGGCGCCCGGCCACTAGTGTTCCTACTCTTTTCTCTCTGCAGCAAGCAACTAAGTCTCAGCATCAGCAGGCAGCCGCTGCTCCATTCGCACATAGTGTCAGAGGCGCAGCGGCGGCGGAGGACTGTGTCTGTGTCCCGACTCCCAAATGAATGGAAGCAAGCAAACATTCATTGATGGGCACTGGTAGGCTGCATTGTTGGGCGCTGGTAGGCTGCATTGATGGGCGCTGGTAGGCTGCATTGATGGGCACTGGTAGGCTGCATTGCAGGACGCTGGTAGGCTGCATTGTAGGACGCTGGTAGGCTGCATTGTTGGGCGCTGGCTGGCTGCATTGATGGGCACTGGTAGGCTGCATTTGATGGGCGCTTCAATAAAATGGTGGGGTATACATGAACAGGGCAAAGGGGGTGCAGTCAGGGGTTGACCCAAGGGGCGAGGCGGCAAAATGAGGTTTCGCCTAGGGTGTCAAAAATCCTTGCACCAGATTGCCAGATGGTATCGAGTCCCGACCACCCTCAGGATCATGTACCCCTCAGCTGCGGACACCTGCTGGAGATGTAACTCGGCAACAGGTACATACAGTCACGTCTGGTGGGAATGTGAGGTAATTCGACCGTTCTGGTCTCAGATTTTTCAAATTTATTCTGAGATTTATGATATGCCTCTTCAGCCTTCTCCTTTTATTGCCCTCCTCTCCATCCTACCGGGTACTGTCAAATTCCAAAAAAACAATCTTCTTAAATTTTCCCTTAGCGCGGCTCGACGACTCATCTCTAGGCATTGGAAAACCACCTCCCCTCCTTCGATTGTAGAATGGGTGAATGAGATGAATACTAGTATGCTAATGGAGGAAATGCTTGCCAACTCTCTAGACAGACATGCTAAATTCTCCTTTATTTGGAGTGTATGGAGACATTACTCAACTTCGGATAAGTTGAAGGATAGGCTCCCAATAGGGCCTACTCCCTGAGGCCTTACCAGTCCTCTACCTTCGGGTTCCCTGCCATGTCTGGATACCCTTCCATTGGTCCGCAGCTCGCAGTCCCCCTCGCCCCCCCCTTCTTCTCCTTCCACCCTTCCCTGTGCACTACACCCCCCTTCTAAACTCTAGGTCTCCCTTTCTATCTTTATTTCTCCCTATCTCTTTCTGGGGCCTCCCCTAAAGTTATTTGAAGATTCTTTTACATGTATGCGGTCCATTTTCTGTTCACACTGTCATCACTTGTGAGACTTCACCAATAGGTGTTGGTATGGTGCCGTTTGTACAGATATTCATGTCATCCCCTAATGACTCCTCCGATCCAGGATTGCAGTAGGATCCCACAGGGGCATCCTGGTCGGACGGAGTGGATAATGTATCTTCAGACGACACTGTTTGATTTGTGTATTACTTCACACCTCTTCTCATGAACTAGTTGTTATTTGTATATTGCCGTATACATGCTGTAACGGGAGATTACCCCTTACTTATCGGTCCAGGTTGCCTCTTGCTGGGCTCCTGGATTTTTGTATTTTTTCTGTACAGTTGAAACTTTGATAAACAATAAAAACTAATTGAACCTAAAAATCCTTGCACCAGCCCTGCCTCTACCCCTCAAATTTCTCTTCTAACTACACATCCTCTCCTCCCACTCCAAATCTCCCCCCCCCCACATTTTCCCTCCTAGAACAAATATGCCCTGGACATCTCTCCTAGCACCAATTTTCACCCCCTCTACCAAATCACCTCTTCTAGCACAAACACCAAAAATACTCCTTCCTAGCAAAAATCCTCGTCCTCCATTCCCCCTTCCAACATAAATCCCCCCAAATCACCTTTTCTAGACCCCACCCCCTCCAAATTTTCCCTCTTAGATCAATTCCCTTCCCCCCAAATTTCTCATGGTGCCCTCCTGCCCACCCCTTGTCCCAGCCCTGCATTGCAAGCATGCAGTCCACAAGTGGTTAAAGATACAAAAGCCTTTGTTTATCATCCGGAGTCCATTAAGTGCTGATATAAATGTGGTAGAGGTGACCACTAAAAAGTGTCTTAAAATCAAAGAAGATTTTGTGCGATTCCCCTTTTCCTTACACAGAATTTTTTCGGAGGGAAGTTAATAGTAATATCGGGATAAGTTTAACATCTCAATATAAATTTGTATATAAGGGGTACAATGGGGAAACTTTAGAAAGAGAAATTACAAAAGTAATGAAATTAATTAATACAGAAAGTAAATGGAAAGGAAAATGAAAAAATTGACTGAGTTTTTTTTTTTTTTTTTTGTCACAAATTATAACGCACACAAATTGAGGCTATTATGAAAAAATACTATTTTTTTTTCCAATGATAAGGTATTAGGACCTCTACTCTCCAAAATACCAGAAATTACATACAAGCGAGCACCTACACTGAGACAAAATTTGGCTCATGAAGTTAATCCCCTATAAATGGGAGGAAAGTTACATTCTTGGAAAGAAAAGCGTTTTTTTGGGGTTTATGTGCAGGAGTAGGGTGCAGAGTACGTGCAATGAAAGATTTAGAGAATCTTTCACATTCAAAGTTACTCATGAGGAATATTAGCTTAAACAATTTATATCCTGTTGCACAAAAGGGGTAATTTATTAGTTGCAATCCCCCTGTAGATATCAGTATGTAGAATAAATCACCCAGACATTGGCAGAACGTATCAGGGAACAGATGTATAACATAAAAAGGGGCTTTAAACAGCATAGTATGTCAGACCATTAAAATATATATATATATATATATATATATATATATATATATATATATATACAGTATCTCACAAAAGTGAATACACCCCTCACATTTTTGTAAATATTTTATTATATCTTTTCATGTGACAACACTGAAGAAATGACACTTAGCTACAATAGTAGGGAGTGTAAAGCTTGTAAAACAGTGTAAATTTGCTGTCCCTTCAAAATAACTCACACAGCCATTAATGTATAAACCGCTGGCAACAAAAGTGAGTACACCACTAAGTGAAAATGTCAAAATTGGGCCCAATTAGCCATTTTCCCTCCCCAATGTCATGTGACTCACTAGTGTTACAAGGTCTCAGGTGTGAATGGGGCGCAGGTGTGTTAAATTTGGTGTTATCGCTCTCACTCTCTCATGCTGGTCATTGGAAGTTCAACATGGCACCTCATGGCAAAGAACTCTCTCAGGATCTGAAGAAAAAAAAAGAATTGTTGCTCTACATAAAGATGACCTAGGCTATAAGAAGTTTGCCAAGACCCTGAAACTCAGCTGCAGCACGGTGGCCCAGACCATACAGCAGTTTAACAGGACAGGTTCCACTCAGAACAGGCTTCGCCATGGTCGACCAAAGAAGTTGAGTACACGTGCTCAGCGTCATATCCAGAGGTTGTCTTTGGGAAATAGACGTATGAGTGCTGCCAGCATTGCTGCAGAGGTTGAAGGGGGGGGGGGGGTTCAGCCTGTCAGTGCTCAGACCATGCACTACACACTGCATCAAATTGGTCTGCATGGCTGTCGTCCCAGAAGGAAGTATTTTCTAAAGATGATGCACAAGAAAGCCTGTAAAACAGTTTGCTGAAGACAAGCAGACTAAAGACATGGATTACTGGGACCATGTCCTGTGGTCTGATGAGACCAAGATAAACTTATTTGGTTCAGATGGTGTCAAGCGTGTGTGGCGGCAACCAGGTGAGGAGTACAAAGACAAGTGTGTCTTGCCTACAGTCAAGCATGGTGGTGGGAGTGTCATGGTCTGGGGCTGCATGAGTGCTGCCGGCACTGGGGAGCTACAGTTTATTGAGGGAACCATGAATGCCAACATGCACTGTGACATACTGAAGCAGAGCATGATCCCCTCCCTTCGGAGATTGGGCCAGAGGGCAGTATTCCAACATGATAACGACCCCAAACATGTCTCCAAGACGACCGCTAAAGTAGATGAGGGTAAAGGTGATGGACTGGCCAAGCATTTCTCCAGATTTAATCCCTATTAAAGTGGTTGTAAACCCACTTTGACAACTTGCACCTACAGGTAAACCTAGATTAAGGCTTACCTGTAGGTGCAAGAAATATCTCCTTAACCTACGTGGTTAAGGAGATATTTGCAGAAAACACTGTAGACAACGGCGCAGGCGCACTGAGCGTCCCGGCATAATGAATGGGATCATGACGGGATTATGCCGGTCCCGCGCGCATGCGCGGGAGTGACGTCATCGCCGCTCCGGCCAATCACAGCGCTAGAGCGGCGATACCAGGAAGAAGCTCTGAGGAGACATGGCGGCCGCGGCGGAGGGGAACGAGGAGCACTTCGGGGGCTTTGATTTCTGGTAAGTGCCACATAATGAGCTAGTATTTCTTTTATCCCGTTTTTCCGGGGGGGGGGGGGGTCCTCAAATGGAAGGTGGAGGAGTGCAAGGTCTCTAACATCCACCAGATGTCATCATGGAGAAGTGGAAGAGGACTCCAGTGGCAACCTGTGAAGCTCTGGTGAACTTAATGCCCAGTGCTGGAAAATAATAGTGGCCACACAAAATATTGACACTTTGGGTCCAATTTGGACATTTTCACTTAGGGGTGTACTCACTTTTGTTGCCAGCGGTTTAGACATTAATGGCTGTGTGTTGCATTATTTTGAGGGGACAGCAAATTTACACTGTTATACAAGCTGCATGTATACTCTCTACTTTACACTGTAGCAAAGTGTCATTTCTTCAGTGTTGTCACAAGAAAAGTTATAATAAAATATTTACAAACATGTGAGGGGTGTACTCACTTTTGTGAGATACTGCAGATATATTAAAAATCCACAGATTACAATTTGAGGTCATTTGAAACAAATAATACAGTTTTAAAGACAAAGATTAAATAGATTTATATCACAAAGACTTTATCACCTAGGGGTTTAAATTTGGGTATAAATTTGAAGTATTTTATTAGTGACAATTTAAGGGGTATCTGATTTGGACATATACACTATGTCATTATTAATAATTAATTTTAATGTATGGGGCTAACTAATTATAATTGTATTTGATTTGGAGGATGTTTAATAAGTAACAGTTGAATATTGTATATTAGTAGTGCAGTATATTATATACTGTATGCTATGGATTACAGTATGTGTATCGAATTTGTTTAGCAATCGTAGGGTATTGTGGGGTAAATAGTAAAGGTTTCAACATCACAGAATATATAAGTACGAGGTTTTGCATGTGCCAGCTATCTCTTGACAAAATCCTGAGGATTAAACACATCAGAAAGAGCTTGTTCACAAAGCCACACAACCCACCAACATTGTTGGGATGGGTGGTGTTCAGAGCAGCTGACCTAATAGCGGGTGAGAAACATGAGGCAGTGGCTGTGGTATGGGATGGCAGGGTAATTTAGTACAAATACCCATACTGATTGGAGTGAAATGGGAACATAACCTTTGAGTCAGTTTTTTGATGAAGGCGGAATAGGAGTTCCATGATTGGGCAGTGTATGTGAAAGATGGATATACCTATAGCGGTGGATTGAGTGCTGTTACCTGAGCTGGCACAAGAGGTGGGAGTTGGGGAGGCAGTAGGGACAAATGCCGCCAGTGCAGCATATCGAGGTATCAGGAGGGGCACAATGGGAGCTCCAGCAGCTCCCTTCTCCTCTATTCACTAACAACAGTGACTGCAGTGTCACTCGTCTCATCTGGGCTTTTTTCTTCTGGAGTATGGCCACCTCCCGCACTAGCCCCGTGTTTACCGCTATCACATGTTCTGAAAACAGAAGCCAACTTCCTGTGCTAGCTTCTGAGTCTGGAATTGAGAGCGCACCTCTCCTCACAAAAAGCGCTCCCAGCATGCCAGCCCACCTAACAACTGTACATTTATTTTCTCCATCAGCACATCCCCCAGAGTTATTACCTCTTGTATCTCTAGCAACCCCCCCCCCCTTAGATTGTAAGCTCTAATGAGCAGGGCCCTTTGATTCCGGCGGCAGGTTGGCTCCTCTGCACGAATTGCCGTAGCTGTACAGCGGCCGCTTAAAGGGGTATAGGGGGCGCACGTAACATGTCGTTGGAGCCGATCCAGTTAGTACACTGCCCCCACAGTTAAAAACACCTCCCAGGGAACATATTTAACCTCTTGATTGCCCCATGTGTTAACCCCTTCCCTGCCAGTGACATTATACACTAATCAGTGGCTATATTTAGCTCTGATCGCTGTATAAATGTCACTGGTCCCAAAAAAGTGTCAAAAGTGTCCAATCTGTCACTTTAGTAATCCCACTAAAAATCACAGATCGCCGCCATTACTAGTAAAAAAAATAATAATAATAAAAATGCTATAAATATATCCCCCATTTTGTAGACGCTCTACCTCTTGTGCAAACCAATATACGCTTATTGCAATTTTTTTTACCAAAAATATGTAGAAGAATACATACTGGCCTAAACTGATCTTTTTTTTTTTTGTAAATTTATTATACCAAAAAGGTATAAAATATTGTTGTTTTTTTTAAAATTGTCGCTCTATTTTTGTTTATAGCGCAAAAAATAAATACCGCAGAGGTGATCAAATACCACCAAAAGAAATCTCTATTTGTGGGGGAAAAAAAAGGACGTCAATTTTTTGTTTGGGTATAGCGTCGCACATCCACGCAATCGTCAGTTAAAGCAACGCAGTATCGCAAAAAATGGCCTGGTCATTAAGGGGGCAAATCCTTCCGGGGCTGAAGTGGTTAAACAATGGTATCATACGAGAAAACATTTAGCGTTTGTCCCTTCGGATAATTTTGCATGAACTGCCGTGATCGGCTCTCAAAAGCTGTGTACGATCGCTTTAAAAAAGCAGTATTTTTCGTCTGATTTTCTAAACCTGTGTACTAGGCATAACTTTTGCAAGATGGAAGGGCCAAGAAATGGCAAGAGAATAGCAGAGATTCTGTTGGTAACCCAAGAAAGGGTTAAAGAATCTGCACTGAAAAACAAAGAGGTATTAGTGGAAGTGCCCAAGTGCACAAACATGGTTGAAGTGTAACTTTAGTCAGAAAATTAAGTCCTGCTAGATGACTGCAGGCTGGCCGCTTTTGAAGGTACAGTAAGTCCCCTACATCCAAGAGCACGTTCGTAAGTCCAATTTGTTTCTAAGTCCAACACAGCTAGCCTAGGTACCCAACTAACACAATCGGCCCAATAAATTATTGTAACAGGTTTATAACACATTTCACACAAATAATAGGTGAAATTGTGAAAATACCAGCGCTATGGTTATATGTGCTTTACTGTCTGTGAGATATTAAATATCCCAATAAATCATGAAAAATAAATGTGGATTATAAAATATGGATTGTAAAATATATTTTATGTGTACCAATAAGTTGCTGCTATAGTGTAAGGCAGGCATGTCCAAATTGCGGCCTGTGTTCTGGTTTCGAGCAGCCCGCCAGGTAATTTGGACATGTATATCTTTTGTGGCCCCCAGCGATTCCCCGAGCACCGGGGGCCACAAAAGATATATATGCTGGCTGCCTTGGAGGGGACAGGGAGGAGGTGGGATGAGTGCCGTGCATACAGGTGAATTTCTTGTTTTCACAGTGGCCTCTGTAATAGGAAGTCCCATCTCCTGCGATGCCATTGGACGACTGTTCTGTCCATCATAGGAGACGGGACTTTGTATTACAGATGCCGCCGGGAAAACAGATTCTCCTGTATGTAATCTGTTGGCGCTCGTCCCGCCCCCTCCCTGGCCCATCCGAGGTTGCAGATGGGCATGGATCAGGCTTCACTGATGGCAATGGTGAGTCTGCATTCCTGGCAATGGTAAGGCTGTAATTCATGGCAACAATGGGTCTGCATTGTTGAAAACAGTGGGGCTGCATTTATGGCAATGGTGGGGCTGCATTCATGGCAACAGTGGTTCTGCATTCATGGCAACAGTGGTTCTGCATTCATGGCAACGGTGGGGCTGCAGATGGGCACTGTCCCTTATTTTGCTTCACAGTTCTATATTTAAAATTCTTTTTTTTCCTGAAATTTCCCTCTTAAAGTGAAGGTGCGTGTTATACGCCGATAAACACGGTATATCCAAATAACACGCCCAAACTCATCTCTTCACCACACAGCCACAAAGGCAAGATAATTCTTGTTGGGCAGTGTATTAGTGCTTGAACACACTTAAGCCTTGTACACACGGTCGGACTTCAAACAAACTTTTCCGTGGATTTTCGTCCGAAGGGAGTTGGCTGGGCACACCCATAGCATACACACGGCAGAAGTTTTCTGCAAACTTTCCCAAAACGTTCCCAACATCATGTGGTTTTTCTGCTCTTTACCGCAACCTTTTGGTCAACTTCTGCTATTGTTGGTTGATTTTAACATTGGTTCTGGGCATGCGTATTTGTACTTCGGACAAAAGTCCGATGGATTTCTGTACACACGATAGGACTTTGCACCGTAGGACTTTTGTTGCAGAAAAGTTTGTCCGTTTGCAGAGCGAACTTTTGTCCGATGAAAACCGAAAAAGTTTGTCCGATGGAGCTTACACACGGTAGGATTTTTTTGAAAACTTGCTCATTTTGAAGTTTGTTGTCAAAAAGTCCTACCGTGTGTACGAGGCTTTAGACTGAATTTTAATGGTTCAAAGAATGTCAGGCTAAATGGTCGGCCCTCACGCACGCACTCACTTCATCAAATCTGGCCCTCTTTCAAGTTTGGACACCCCTGCTGTAAGGTCATAGAACCCATAGAATTTAATATTATCTATTATCACTTAGCGCTCCTTTACAATGCACTTACAGCAATGAAGTCATACGGGTATGTAAATAATGATCGCTGCCGAAGCGTGCGTTCCAGCTGTCAGATTGTGCTTTCTGTCTCGTCCAAGCGGGAACGAGATAGAAAGCACAATCTGACGTCTGGAAAGCACGCTACACTGGCGATCATTATTTACATACCCGTATGACTTTTCATTTCTGTAAGTGCATTTGTTTTTAAACTTTTCAAATAAACCTAGCAGTATTTTGCTATACATACATCTCTCTCTTCATTGGTGTAGCGGGGTCTTCAAAGTTAGTGGGATACACCTGGGGGTAGAGAGACCCAGGTGTGTAATTATGTCAGGGATTAGACCCCTTTTTGTTATTCGTGGAGGATTGGGTGGTGCAATATTCTCCTTGGCCTGTGGGTGGCGGGGTACCTACAGGCTCGAGGTAGAATCACTACCAGTGCTACCCTTTTTGTCCCTTCCTGGAGATGGTACGGCTGGGGCGGGGAACCCGCCGTGGTGTCGATGGGAGGAGATAAAAGGGGGAGACGCCCAGGCCACGAGGTCTGTTGGGAGATCTTCTCTTCACGTACCCAGGCGCCCTCGGCCTGGGGGCGGGCGGTTCAAGGTTCCGGCCTGGGCACCCTAGGCCTGGCCGGAATGAATCTGGAGTTGGAGTCCATCCCAGGCACCTTCAGCCTGGGGTGAGGTACTTTGTAGATGGCCTGGGACCTGGTGACTTCGACCGGGTCCCACGAGGGTGAAGTGATTCCAGGGTGCCCCTTGCGAGGGGACCCGCATCTGAGGTGAGGAGGCTGGGGAGGTCACCCATCTGAAGACTCCGGAGCAGCGTCAACCCGGTGACGGACGGGCCTCCGGTAACTCCCTCGGAGGGTTATCTTCCCCTGATAGGGGCCGCAGCGCAGCGAAGTTGTTCTAATCAAGACTCCTGCAACCCCTGGTCATAGCACAGGGGGTGTAGGGACTACAATCTAGATAGTGCCTCGGCCTGCTCATCCCACCGTATCCTGCCATATATTGTTCGTTGTGAAGCTACGGAATAAAACGAACAGTTGGACTGTGATCGGTGTATGGACTCTGTTGATGGGAGCAAAGGGAGATTCCAGCATAGCAGGGCTAAGTTCCGCAACCCAATGCACATTTGGCCCGAGGAAGATATTGATACTGGCCTTCACCTCACCCACAGCCATGGGGAGGACATGGGCCGTAGCGCACCTCACTCTCGAAAACCAGGTACCCCTAGACAAGAGCTTTCGGACAACCGAGAAACATGACAAGGGGGTGAGGCCGCTACACGTGGGGGCTCGTGAGTCCGGGATGAAATGTGTGTTGACCCTGAGGTTTGGAACGGCTGTGTTTGAACTTTGCTGCCCGGAGGAGGTCCGAGCAGGTCGGCCATATGATTGGCCAAAGTGCGTCCCTGTGCTCGAAGTCGTGGAAATTTCTCTGAAAAACCGGGAGAGTCCCATGCAGAAAGAGCGGGAAGAGGGAGGAGTCCAGCCGTGTGACGAACTACATGTGGGGACTTTTGCTGCACTGCGCCACGAGGCACCCCATGACTGCGCAATTCGTGGGAGGAGACTGAAGGAAGCCCGCGAAAATGTGCAAGTCGTGGGAGGAGTCTGGCCACGTGTGGAGATACACGCGGAGACTCCGGCGCAAGGTCAGCGCGTGATGGAGCAGCAAGTGGTCGGAGTGAACTCAGGCTCCCCGTGGATGCCGGTACCTTATCCTTTCAAGATGACTGCATTTGCTGCGCCCATTACAGACACGGGGATAAGGCTCAGGCCCCGAGGACAGTTGGCTCTGTATTCATGCAGAGACACGGAGGCCCTCGGTGTGATCTGTCCCGGATGCTCGGGACTGGTGGTCCAACTAAAGCCATTCGGGCGATGTGAGGCATGCAAGGAGTTCCTTTTTGAGGTTGAACCACACACGGAAAGGCCCCGGGCCCTACGCCTCAACTGCATCACAGGAACCGCCACTCCGGAGGGAGAGATCCAAGCCTCTGCGGAGGTTCCCGTACGCGCTGACCAGGGCGAAGTGACTGCCCAACCAGAGAATGAGAGAGAAAAATCCGAGGACACTGCTTCGGTCACTACAGACTCCCTGCTCCCACCTCCGAAGAGGAAAGTCGGCCTGGTACAGGCATCCTATGGTCGTGGTCGAGCTTCACCCCGCCGCTTGCCTGGCCTAGATGGCGCCGGTAGAGAAGAGAGTCGCGGACATCCCAGTTCTTCAGAAGGTCCAGGTGAGCCAGGGGCTGGGACTGTGGTGTTGGTTGGAGGTGTCGGGGGTCCACAGTCGGTGGAGCCCGCAAGGGAGGGTAGCCTTCCGTCTACTAGAGACTACCTTCCTGCCGAGATGTATGACACCTCCGACCTAGAGTCATTGTCAGACTGTGGGGATGACGGAGAGATAGATGAACTGTTTCACCGGAAGGGCTGGGACAGACGCCCACTACCTGTGCTGAGTAAACCGCAGGATTCCCCCATGTCCATAGAAGACAGTACGCTCCGGGTGAAGGCCCCGGAGTTCCTGAGGAAATCTAGTCCTCCGATCAACTTTCCTCATTCAACTACATCACCCGCTCTGATGGTGGGGATGCAGCGTGCTTCGTTGCGGGCACCAAAGGCAAAGCAACCCGAGATGGTGAAGGTACCTCGGCACCCGGAGGCCATCGTGCAGCCAGGAGAAGGTGAGCGAGATGTGATGCCGCCTCTAGCCAGGTTGCAGAGACTTTTCTCCCAGAGAGTCGCCCGTGAATATGGGTGGGAGTACCCCTACTTGCCTCGGGACTTATTGTATGAAGTCGAGGTCCTGCGACCAAGGTGGTATGACGAGTTTGTATGGGAAAAGCTTAAAGTACCCCATGCCAGGCGATACCTGTCATGTTCGCCGCCTGTGTCTAAAAAGTTCAAGGACTGCAGAGCTAATTGGAGACTTGGGCGCCATATTCATGCCGATAAGGTGCTCATCTGCAGGAAAGAAGGAGAGGATGTCGAGTATTCGGTGGAAGTGTTTGACGGGCACCTGAAGCCCCTGTTTCTGCCGGATCCAAGGTTCTACTTATAGGAGAAGTGAGCTCCTATCTTGTTGCTGTTGAAACTTTCTGGAAGAGACATTCCCAGACGCCTAGAACTGTGCCCTACTTTGTTTTGATTTGGGCTTTTCTTTTACTCACTGAAGACTTGGGAGCTGTTGTTTTTTTTTTCTCCCTTTTCTTCATGTGCCAAAGGCAGAGACTTTTGGGGTAGAGTTAGAGTAGGAAGGCTGGAAGAATGAAGATCTCACCAAGTGTCATTACCGCAGCGCTGTCACCAGGTGGCAGCGTTGTGCAACGGTTGTTTGAAATGTTACACATGCATTACTTACTTATTGGAGTGAGTGGGTCTCTCGGCTGACGGACCCACTCATGCCGAGTTAACACAGAGTGTTAGGATGTGTTTTTTTTTTTTGTTTCCCTTCTGCAGGAGATTCGTCGGTCAAGACTACTGAGTATGGGGTGGTTCTTAGACAGTGACGGGAGGGATTGTATATGTGTACATGACAGATGTTTTATACAAAAGTTTTAATGTTTTATAGTTCCCTTTCCCTGGAGCAGGTCTTGGCACACACAGTATCCAGAATTTGAGGGATAGCCTCTGGGGCCCACTTCATGTCACCACTCCTTGGGAGACATGGGTGTGCACCTGACGCTGGGGACCAGCGTCAAATCACAAGGGGGAGTGTGTAGCGGGGTCTTCAAAGTTAGTGGGATACACCTGGGGGTAGAGAGACCCAGGTGTGTATCTATGTCAGGGATTAGACCCCTTTTTGTTATTCGTGGAGGATTGGGTGGTGCAATATTCTCCTTGGCCTGTGGGTGGCGGGGTACCTACAGGCTCGAGGTAGAATCACTACCACAGTGCTACCCTTTTTGTCCCTTCCTGGAGATGGTACGGCTGGGGCGGGGAACCCGCCGTGGTGTCGATGGGAGGAGATAAAAGGGGGAGATGCCCAGGCCACGAGGTCTGTTGGGAGATCTTCTCTTCACGTACCCAGGCGCCCTCGGCCTGGGGGCGGGCGGTTCAAGGTTCCGGCCTGGGCACCCTAGGCCTGGCCGGAATGAAGCTGGAGTTGGAGTCCATCCCAGGCACCTTCAGCCTGGGGTGAGGTACTTTGTAGATGGCCTGGGACCTGGTGACTTCGACCGGGTCCCGCGAGGGTGAAGTGATTCCAGGGTGCCCCTTGCGAGGGGACCCGCATCTGAGGTGAGGAGGCTGGGGAGGTCACCCGTCTGAAGACTCCGGAGCAACGTCAACCCGGTGACGGACGGGCCTCCGGTAACTCCCTCGGAGGGTTATCTTCCCCTGATAGGGGCCGCAGCGCAGCGAAGTTGTTCTAATCAAGACTCCTGCAACCCCTGGTCATAGCACAGGGGGTGTAGGGACTACAATCTAGATAGTGCCTCGGCCTGCTCATCCCACCGTATCCTGCCATATATTGTTCGTTGTGAAGCTACGGAATAAAACGAACAGTTGGACTGTGATCGGTGTATGGACTCTGTTGATGGGAGCAAAGGGAGATTCCAGCATAGCAGGGCTAAGTTCCGCAACCCAATGCACATTTGGCCCGAGGAAGATATTGATACTGGCCTTCACCTCACCCACAGCCATGGGGAGGACATGGGCCGTAGCGCACCTCACTCTCGAAAACCAGGTACCCCTAGACAAGAGCTTTCGGACAACCGAGAAACATGACAAGGGGGTGAGGCCGCTACATTGGTATATCTCATACCACCATAATGGGAACCTTGTAATCGGAGGAGAAGGAAGGAGATAGACCCATCCATTGGTGCAGGATAAAGACCATGCGGTTTTGAATCTTATTGCTGGTGAGTAAGGACTCAGGAAGGGAGCACAGAATGGCACTGGAATCTTCACAAGCAGGAATCCATTACGTTTGCCACTTTCTCTGCATGGATGGATTTTCACTTATGATTGCACAACAATGGACTTATTGATTGCATGAGCACTTTATGCAATAGTTTGGTTAATATGAGTTTAATATAGGAGCAGCGTTAAAGTGGATGTAAACCCACTCTAATCCTTTCTAAACTACTGCCATAGTGCTGATCTATAAGGATATAGATGCCTCCTGCATGTATCCTTATCTGTCAAATGGCTCCCCTCTTTCTGTTATAAGAACTGAAAAACGGCAGATTCTGTGGGTGGATCTGTTGTCTGGAGCTCGGTGGGTGGAGTCGTGATTTCAGTAGACTCTCCGCCCACCTCTACACTCCCCTTGTCAACATGCATTTTCTCCTGTGTATTCCTTCTGCTATGATCACCAACATCCAGTCAAAATCCAGAAAAGTAACTACATGACTTCAGAAAAGGAGTGGGGGTGGGAATTAAAAAATAATGTCTGTCTAAAGCTAGTGCACAAGATATGTAAATAACCTGTCACTCAAAGCAAGGGGGTGGAACGAACAAAGGTTTTTCTCTGTTTGTCTGTTTTAGCTCACTGAACAATAAAAAGAGGATTGCTCAGAGCTGGATTAACTCTATGTGGCAGGACCTGGCACAAATGATAGGAAATCTTATACTCTACATTGTGACAGCAAAAAAATAAATAAAAAAATTTCGGGTTTACATCCACTTTAAGTTTAATATTATCTATTGTCATAGGAAAGCTAGCAAAGTACACAGAACCACAACCACCAAAAATGTGAACTAATGCACACGATTGGACATGCAAGCGTATGTTCGTATCTTTGATTTACTTCTGCTCAGGGGCTCTGGGCTTTAGTAAAATGGCAGCCTCCAGCACGAAGAAACAGGAACAATGCTGGAGGTAAATTACAACACACACTGATTTTGGTAGCATAATTTCTCACGTGGAATGGATGTTATTTGGTTATTATATTATATTATTTTTTATGGGTAAAGTTCCAGTTTAAAAAAAACTTAACGACCAGCCACAGTCGTTATACGTCGGTACTTTAAAGTGGAATACCATTGTTATGGTAGCAGATAGCTGCCATAACCCCGGCATCCTCTTAAACGGCGGGCGGCTGGCTTTCAGATAAAAGACTCTGTGGCGGATTCGCCGTCTGTGCCGCTTATCTGAGCCGTTGGTAGCAGCAGAGACGATTGGGTCCTCTGCCCTGTGAGACTGGATGCTGAGTGAGGGAAAGATGGCCCCCACTCGGCTCCATAACATTGGATGACGGAAGCGACATCAAACATCACTTCCGTCCAATGCTCTTAAAAGGGTAATTTTTTTCTGTAGTCTTTTTGAGCCCAGATCTCACATTAAAGAGGTTCTATCATGCTTTTTTTCTACTACAAGGGATGTTTACATTCCTGGTAATAGGACTAAAAGTGACCCAAATTTATTTATTTTTTTAAAAGGACAGTGTAAAAAAAAAAAGAAAAAGTTAAATAAATAAGAAAAAAACGTTTTAAGCTCCCCGTCCCGCCAAGCTCGCGCGCAGAAGCGAACACATAATATAAGTCGCACCCGCATATGAAAATGGTGTTCAAACCACACATGTGAGGTATCGCCGTGATCGTTAGAGCAAGAGCAATAATTCTAGCCCTAGACCTCCTCTGTAACTCAAAACTGGTAACCTGTAGAAATTTTTAAACGTCGCCAATGGAGATTTTTAAATGTAAAAGTTTGTCACCATTCCACGAGCGGGCGCAATTTTGAAGCATGTTGGGGATCAATTTACTCTTTACTTTCACAATATAGAAAAAAATTGGGCTAACTTTTCTGTTTTCTTATTTTTTAATTCCAAAAAGTTTATTTATTTCCCAAAAAATTGAGTTTTTAAGACCGCTGCGCAAATAAGGTGTCACATAAAGTATTTCAACGACCGTCATTTTATTCTCTAGTGTGTCTGAAAAAAATATATACTGTTTGGGGGTTCTAAGTAATTTTTTAGCAAAAAAATGATTTTAACTCGTAAACAACAAATCTCAAAAAGAGGCTTGGTCCTTAAAGCAGAGCTCCGCCGGAAAACAAAATATTAAAAGCCAGCAGCTACAGCTAGAGCAGCTGCTGGCTTTTAATATTTGGACACTTACCTGTCCTGGAGTCCAGCGACGTCCGCAGCAGAGGACGAGCGATCGCTCGTCGCTCTGCTGCTCCCTCCGCCATCCTCGCTGAGGGAACCAGGAAGTGAAGCCCTGCGGCTTCATTTCCGGTTCCCTACAGCGCATGCGCGAGTCGCGCTGCGCCGTTCTGATTCGTCCTCCTGTGTTCTGGGAGCCGAGTGTCTCCCAGAACACTACGGGAAGTCTTGGGGAAGTGACGTCACTCCTGCAGATTTCCGGAGAGAGGACTCCCAGATGTGGGTGAAAATACCTGTCTTAGACAGGTATCTTCACCCCCCTCCCCCCTGAAAGGTGTCAATTGTGACACCGGAGGGGGGGAGGAATCCGAGTAGCAGAAGTGAAAATTTAGGGTGGAGCTCCACTTTAAGTGGTTAAACAGGTTGGAATCACTGACCCAGAATTAAAAGGCCTGAAGTGCAGGGAGAAATGTTAAATACGGGATATGAGGACTAGCATGTTATGCCAGAGAGGTTTACCGGGTAAAACATATGATACGAACCTGGTTGTCTAGAATAAATGCCAGATGTCAAGGTAGCTGCCTGCAGAGTATCTGATGACAGATGAAATGATGTGTCATGAGATTGCAGTGGGAGATATTCACTCATCAATGTGTATTCCCTCTACAGACACTGAGTCTGAAAAACAAATTGTGGCTCCTGACAGTAGTTAACCCCTTGACTCCCAGGTCACTCTAACACTTCTCACATACATATAAAAATCTAAATTGTTTTGCTACAAAATTACTTAGAACCTCCAAACCTTGTATATATTTTTTTAAGCAGAGGCCCTAGGGAATAAAATGGTGGGTCTTGTAAATTTTTAAAGAACCACGGACATACAAAAAAACGTTACTTTCAAATCTTACAAGGCTACTTAAAAACACCCGATCTTAATGAATAAATATAGGGATTTAGTCACACCATATGGCCATACCGTGCTTAAGCCCATCACTGCGTCATTTTTAGTGGGTTGGACAGTATTTGCGCCGCAGTTTTTTAAACACAATTTGTTTTGGAAAAAATACACTTTAAAAAATGTTAGTGCACACAAACAAAATATAATACACAATTGTTTGGTAAAGTATAAAAGATGATGTTATGCCAACTACATACATACCAAACATGTCACGTTTTAAAATTGCAAAGGCCCGCAGAACGGGGCCAAACTACGGTACCTAAAAATCTTGATAGGTTCGAAAGGATTTAAAAGCCTTTACAAGTTACCAGTTTAGAGCTAAATAGGAGGTCTGGAGCTAAAATTATTGCTCTCACTCTGATGTTTGTGGTGATACCTCACATGTGTGGTGTGATCACTGTTTACAAACACGTGCATGACTTAAATATGCATTCCCACTTGCATGTGAGCACAGTGGACAGAAAACACTTTTAGGCCCCTTTCACACGGGCGGATCCGTGCAGATCCGCCCCGTGAAGCTCCGCTTGCTCAGCGGGGATCGCTCCGTTGATCCCCGCTGAGCCGACGGATGACTGGGCGGTCCCCGCACACTGTGCAGGGACCGCCCTGTCAGAGCGCCGCTCTCCCCTATGGGGAATCGGATGACGACGGACCGTAGAGTCCGTTGTCATCCGATCCGCTCCGCCGACGGAAGGAAAAATAGGGTTTTCCTCCGTCACACTTTGGCGGAGCGGAGCGGAGCGGATGTCAGCGGACATGTCTCCGCTGACATCCGTGCCTTCATAGGGGTGCATGGAGGATCCGTTTCAGGTCCGCCTAAAAAACTGACAGGCGGACCTGAACGGACCTCCGTGTGAAAGAGCCCTTAAGATCGTTTTATTTTTTAGAATTTTTTTTTTTACACTGTCCTTTTAATTTTTTTTTCTTATGAACTTTATTGCTATCACAAGGGATGAAGAATTCTTTGTGATAGCAATAAGCATGACAATTCCTCTTTATGGAGAGCTCTAGGGTCTATAGGATAGTGACCTTTTTTTTGTATTGTTGACATATTGGTCAGGCAACACACTGATACCTTTGCTGCCATTGTGCAATATGCTGGGTGTCTAGAGTGTTCCTGCGCCTTTAATCACTTCCCGCCCGGCCTATAGCAAAATGACGGCCAGGCGGTGGTTCAGTTATCGTGACCGGACATCATATGACGTCCAGCAGGATAACAGCCGCTGCACGCCCGTGGGGGAGCGCATCGCGGCAATCGGTGGTGCGGTGTGTCAGTCTGACACACCGCTGTCCAATCACGGCTGATCACAATGTAAATGGGAAGAGCAGTTGATCGGCTTTTCCTCACTCGTGTCTGACAAACGCGAGTAGAGGAGAGCAGATCGGCGGCTCTCCTGACAGGGGATGCCCACACTGGACCACCAGGTTAGCCCCTAACATGTGGATGGTCAGGTACGTCCCCCATGGCTATCCACATATGCCAATCAGTGCCCACAAATGGGCACTGACTGGCACCATTATGGAACAAATCAAATCAGTGATGCCCAGCAATGCCACCTATCAGTGCCCATCCGTGCCCACCTATCAGTGACCATCAGTGCCCATCCGTGCCACCCATAAGTACCCATCAGTGACACCTATAAGTGCTCATCAGTGCCGCCTATCAGTGCCACCTCATCTGTGCCCATCAGTGCCGCCTTATCGGTGCCTGTCAGTGCAGCCATATCAGTGCCCGTCATTCAAGAAGAAAACGTACTTATTTACAAAAATAATTAACAGAAACCAAGAAAAACTTTTTTTTTTTTTTTATATTTTTGGTCTTTTTAAATTTGTTGCGCAAAAAATTAAAATTGCAGAGATGATCAAATACCACCGAAAGAAAGCTCTATTTATGGAAACAAAATGATAAAAAATGTGTTTGGGTACAATGTAGAATGACCGCGCAATTGTCATTCAAATTGCGACAGTGCTGAAAGCTGAAAATTGGCTTGGGCAGGAAGGGGGTGTAAGTGCCCGGTATTGAAGTCATTAAGGAGTGTTAGGCCCCATGCACACGAGACGCTGTTATTTGCTGTTAAACACGCGTTCAGAGGCAGTTGGACACTTTTTTTTAACTGCTCCTGAACCCATTCAATGTTATCCTATGTGACCATGCACACAGTCTCGTTTATTGCCGTTTTTAGGCAGTTGCGTTTAACCTCGTTTTTCCTGAAGCAAAAAAATGGGTTCAGACGCAAAAGTTTTCCACGTTTCAGACGCAAAACGCGGCTAAACGCCGCTAAACGCGGCAAAACGCGGTACCGGCGTTTTGCCGCGATTTCGTTTATTAGCGTTTTTAAAGGTGACCTATTTTTTTACATTAGAAATCTCAAAAATGATGGCAAATGATGAAAAACCATCAAAAAAATATGAAAAAAAACTGTAATTGCTTGCATTGCACTGTAGACAATCCACAACTTGTGGCAGGTGACGTGGCAAGTGGACAATCCACAACTTGTGGCAGGTGATGTTGCCAGGTGACGTGGCAGGTGGAAATCCACAAATTGTGGCAGGTGACGTGGCCAGGTGACGTGGCAAGTGGACAATCCACAACTTGTGGCAGGTAACGTGGCCAGGTGACGTGGCCAGGTGACATGGCAGGTGACGTGGCAGGTGGACAATCCACAAATTGTGGCAGGAGACGTGGCAGGTGACGTGGCAAGTGGACAATCCAAAACTTGTGGCAGGTAACGTGGCCAGGTGACATGGCAGGTGATGTGGCAGGGGACGTGGCAAGTGGACAATCCACAACTTGTGCCAGGTGACGTGGCCAGGTGACGTGGCAGGTGAAAAGCCACAAATTGTGGCAGGTGACGTGGCATGTGACGTGTCCAGGTGACATGGCAGGTGACGTGGCAGGTGGACAATCCACAACTTGTGGCAGGTGACGTGGCCAGGTGACGTGGCATGTGACGTGGCCAGGTGACATGGCAGGTAATGTGGCAGGTGACGTGGCAAGTGGACAATCCACAACTTGTGGCCAGGTGACGTGGCAGGTGGAAAGCCACAAATTGTGGCAGGTGACGTGGCATGTGACGTGGCCAGGTGACATGGCAGGTGACGTGGCAAGTGGACAATCCACAACTTGTGGCAGGTGACGTGGCCAGGTGACGTGGCATGTGACGTGGCCAGGTGACATGGCAGGTGATGTGGCAGGTGACGTGGCAAGTGGACAATCCACAACTTGTGGCCAGGTGACGTGGCAGGTGGAAATCCACAAATTGTGGCAGGTGACGTGGCCAGGTGACGTGGCAGGTGATGTGGCCAGGTGACGTGGCAAGTGGACAATGCACAACTTGTGGCAGGTGACGTGGCCAGGTGACGTGGCCAGGTGACGTGGCAGGTGACGTGGCAAGTGAACAATCCACAACTTGTGGCAGGTGACATGGCCAGGTGACGTGGCAGGTGACGTGGCAAGTGGACAATTCACAACTTGTGGCAGGTGACGTGGCAGGTGACGTGGTCAGGTGACGTGGCAAGTGGACAATGCACAACTTGTGGCAGGTGACGTGGCCAGGTGATGTGGCCAGTGGACAATCCACAACTTGTGGCCAGGTGACGTGGCAGGTGACGTGGCAAGTGGACAATTCACAACTTGTGGCAGGTGACGTGGCAAGTGGACAATTTACAACTTGTGGCAGGTGACGTGGCCAGGTGACGTATCAGGTGACGTGGCAAGTGGACAATCCACAGCTTGTGGCAGATGATGTGGCAAGTGATACGCTAAATACAAGTACACTGCTGCTCTCTCAGCTGCTGGTCTCCCAAAATGGCTGAAATGGTTAAATAATAATGTTTTTTGAGCTTAGGGAGGGTCTTATGATGTTTCTTAACTAAACGCCTATAGACGCAAACGCGGTAAAACGCGGTAAAACGCCGCTAAAATCGCGGCAAAACGGGCGTTTTTAAACGCCGGTTTTAGCCTTTAAAAACGTGTGTTCAGCAGAGTTTGCACCGGCGTCTCGTGTGCATGGGGCCTTAGGCTCCCTCCAGTCATCTGTCCTTCATTTATCCATCAGAGTACATGTGCTCCCACTGTGGAAACTCTCCAAATTTAGAGTTAGGGTCTGCAGGATACAGGGTGCCTTGGCGGGGCCTTCAGCTTACGCATGTATTTGCAAATGTGTGCAACTAAACCCCTGTTTTTAACTCACACTGTCAGACAGGTTAATTTGGTTTGTCAAAGGCTGATTGGTAAGTTGAGCTTGGAAATTCTTTGGTTTTGAGATCTGTATACACACCCAAATGTGTGATGTCAATATCATGTAACCTGAAAAGCTCAGCTCGAACAGAAACTGTTCTCTCCAGCAATAAAGACCAAACTGAGCATGCGCAGCTTTACTACTCTGACTGTGTGTTATTAGGCCTTGCCAAGAGAGACCCTACAGGAGGGGGAGGATCTGTCCATACAGGATCACACAGCCTTTTTACACAATACAGAGGATTAACCCCTTAAGTTCCACAGTGAGTATAACAAGCATGCTTTACTGCATATACTGTACAGACAGATTTTACTGTTGTGGGTTTAGTAACACTTTGAATAGTAACCCAGGTAAATGTTGTCAGCCATTGCTTGTGGATGCACACGTATAAGCAAACTCTAGAAGGTCTTTTTGGAAGTGATGGCAGAGTATCAGTGCCTGAGTCCTGTATCCATCAAGCGATGTGCCCAGCGTCAGTTCTTCTCTCCCCGCTTACAGACTTGTCTGTGAACAAGCGTGAGCCATTGGCTCCTGCCAGTCAAATCACTTATGGAGGGAGCGGGGGACAGGGCTGAGCTGCATTTGTCTATGGACACACACACACAACCTGGGTTGAGAGCGAGCCCACGCCTCTGCCCCCCTAGTAAGCAGGGGACAGACCAGACACAGAAAGAGCAGACAGCACTGGCGGGGGACCCCAGAAGTGGCGGTTTGTGGCTGGTCTGTGCAAAACTATTGCACAGAGCAGGTAAGTATAACATGTTTGTTATTTTAACACATTTGGCACCTTTCAGGGGGGAGGAGGGAGCAGATACCTGTATATTGCAGGTATTTGCTCACACTTGCGTGTATAGATAGCTGCTGTATCCGCGGATATCTATACCATATCCGCCCCTCCTCCGCCCCCCACACACAGACACACAGGTCCCAGAAGACAGCAGGGACCATTCAGATCGTGCAGCGCGACTCGGGCATGCGCAGTAGGGAACTAGGAAGTGAAGCCGCAAGGCTTCACTTCCTAATTTCCTTACTGAAGATGGTGGCGGCAGCACCTGAGAGCCGAGGGACAGATCGGCTTCGGGTGCCAACATCGTGGGCGCCCTGGACAGGCAAGTGTCCTTATTTTAAAAGTCAGCAGCTGAAGTATTTGTAGCTGCTGACTTTAAAAAAATAAAATAAAATTTGGCGGAACTCCACTTTAAGTTACTTATTTACAGTCACATGCTCAATCAATTTTCACTATTTTGCAAATTTTGTGAACGCTAATACAGCTTATCTTTTAGATTTTGGAAGAACTTTGGAAGTTATGCTATATTTGTGAGCACCAATAATGAATATTTAGAATATTTTAATTCAAATAAAGATTTGATAAACATTCGCACAACTATCATGGACCGTACAAAATCAATAGTAATATATTTTTAATTTTTTAGGCCTTGTACTTTCAGAAAATATATGGCTTGGTGGGCATTTTACTAATTTTTATAGCTTTGGGTAAAAAATAGTAAAATAAATAAAAAAATAAAGTGAAAAACTACAAAAATGGTCACCTGAGGTGAAAAATAGGAGGCTAAGCCTATCAGTAACAGAGTTAAAGACGTCTCCCCATCCTCCCTGAGGGCAGCCCACATTCAGTCTGATGCCCTGTACACACGAGCGGAAATTCCGTCGGAAAAACCTTGGATGGTTTTTCCGACGGAATTCCCGCTCAAGCTTGGCTTGCATACACACGGTCACACAAAAGTTCTCTGAACTTTCGACCGTCAAAAACGCGGTGACGTACAACACTACGACGAGCTGAGAAAATTACGTTCAATGCTTCCGAGCATGCGTCAAATTGTTTCTGAGCATGCGCCGGAATTGCTACAGACGATGGGAATTTCCGATCGGAATTTTTTCCGTGTGAAAAATTGAGAACCTGCTCTCAATCTTTTGCTGGCGGAAATTCCGACAGCAAATGTCGGATAGAGCATAGACACGGTCAGAATTTCCGACCAAAAGCTCACATCGGACTTTTGCTGGCGGAAATTCCGACCGTGTGTACGCGGCATAACACTTACTATGGTCTCTGTTCCAGAAAACATCACAGTGCTGCTTCAAGCAGAAACTACCCCTGCCAGGTCCTCTTCTTTCTGCACATGCATGCCGCATCACCATTCACTGCCGAGAGCTGTACGCCGCAGGACTGCTGGAATCTGCCATAAGGCTGCCCATGGGAATAAATGGGGCTGCCAGAGGCATGCTCAGAAAAAAGGAGGACCTGGCAGGGACAGAATATGTAGAAAATCTATGTAGCTCTGCGCAGAGCCACACACTAACGACTGCTGTAACAAGGGCCAAGGTAAAGTGTTTAGGTGGGCTAGACTAAGAGGGGTATCAAAAGGTACAATTGCCTTTTAGCCTTTCTAAATTAGAATGGAATGGTTCTTAAAAAAGACAAAAGACATTTAGGTTCTTGGTTTTACATCATTTCAATATAACCTTGGCTTTGCGTTCCAGGCCACTGTCCTGCTGGAAGCAGTGTTGCCAACCTCTTGAAGCCTTTGTTACGAGACCACAAAACCTTCTTCCATGCTTGCTGCGTGTCCCACGTGCCTTCTGGCAAACTCCAATAGGATTTTAAGTTTGTTTTTCACATGGACACTTTCTATATAACAACTGTGTATTGCTGTAGCCATAGGCGTGCGTACAGGGTGTGCCAGGTGTGCCTTGGCACACCCTAATCACCCCGTGTGGTGCAGATTCCTCTTGTTTAGACCCCTGATATTTCACCAAATGCTCTTAAAAAAATTGTAAATAGAAAAAATACAAAAATTAATTTGTAAAAAGTTAAATAGTAAAACTAAATAAAAACTAGTGACACTGTCTACTGCCACTAATATCTGTGCTACTGACACTGTCAGTATATATACACATTCACATGCCGTGTTTGAGCTTTGGGGTGCACACACTAAAGCAATAGGCTGTGCACACCTATGGCTGTAGCTCAAAAAAAAACAATGGTCTTTTGGATGTTTCTATAAAGTCTTTATCTGATTACTGACTTTTGGTTCACAGGGGCACTCTGGGCACAACCATAATACTAGTTTTACCACTTGACCTCCAGAAGGTTTTACCCCCTCCATTAACAGGCTATTTTTTTTTACATGTCGCAAGTGCTGGCAATGACTGGGGGCTGATCCTACTCACACTGTGTTTTTGGGGACATTAGTATAGTTCTGATCTTGATCAAGATACTGATCCGTACAGACACTTTACTAGTAATGGCAGTGATCAACAACTTATATTGTGACTATGATAGTGTGGTGGGAAATCTGGCGCTAACAGACACTGGTTGGGAGGGACAATAACGTCACTGGTGACCAGTGGCGGCCAATGGTAGTTTTCTTTGGAGGGGTGGCAAACAGTAGTATCTCCCCCCCATCCCTGTTGGTCGGGCAGGTCTGGTGCATGTACCCCATCTATGCGGTGCTTCTCCTGGGCTTTCATCGGCTCTTTCGTTCTCCTGCTCTCCACGGGCGACGGCTCTGGCCTCCGTTTCCTCCCACCTTCTCAGCAGCCAATTGGTGGTCTTTTCTTTTCGGTAAATCAGAAAACGGGTTCTGATTGGCCGGATTGTTCTCACACCTGCTTCTGATTGGCCGGATTGAGGATCAGCGTTAAAACAGCGACTGTTCATTCGCTGTTGTAACACCTAGGTGGGCTCATGGCGCAATGCTCTGCGTCACAAGGCCACATATTTTGAAGCCTGAAAACGGACGTAGCAGCCGCGGGCGTGGATAGATTCATGCAATCTTTTTCCCTTCCCGATCTTTAAAACAGCATCTTTCTAACAAGTCCAGAGAGTTCTCACAGCTGGAAAAACAAAATCCAGGCAGCCTGCCAAGTTTTAATACAACATGCAAATAAGTGGAAACAAAGTATCTTTTTGTTCTTTTATCAAAGGAATGAACTCGGGCATGTAGATGAAGGAAGTTTAACCATTTAAAGACCAAATCTTTTCTGACATTTGTTGCTTACAAGTAAAAAATCATTCTTTTCTGCTAGAAAATTACTTGGAACACCCAAACATGATATATTTCTTTTTAGCAGAGACCCTAGAGAATAAAATGGTGGTTGTTGCAATATTTTACGTCACACGGTATTTGTGCAGCGGTTTTTCAAACGCAGTTTTTTTTTTTAAATACACTTTAATGAATTAAAAAATAAAATAAACAGCAAAGTTAGCCCAATTTTTTTTTTGTATAATGTGAAAGAAGATGTTACTCCGAGAATTGTGATCTTTATTCTAAGCAAAAAAATTGTGATTCTCATTTTAGCCAGAACCGAGCAGCTCTAATTGATGCTATGCCTGAATCTATCAGTCATATAGGGGGTAGCATGGGGAGAGGGGGCGGCACCCAGGTGCCTTAATGGCCGGCCTGGCACTGCTGGTAATACAGTGATAATACTGTACTAATGGCACTGGTTGGATGATCAGGAGGGCAATCAAGGGGTTAACTGTGTGCCTAACAAAAGTATGCAAGTGCATGTGTTCTTTTACACACTGGTGTGGCTGGGTTTCCCTCCTTGCTTTGTTCTGAATGACAGGGAGAAATTACGCCAGATCCTGTTTACAAACACACAGATTTGTGCTTTGTGTCCACAGCCGATCAGCAGGTATACGGCCAAAATGACTGGCTGTAACCAGCCGACAAACTCGTACGGTGTCCAATCACAGCACAGGTCAGCAGGGGGGCATGCGCATGCAGCCGCTTGACCAGGAAGTACACTGGGTATGTCGCTGTGCAGCCCACTAGCAATAAATGTACTGTTAGCGGGCGACAGGTGGTTAAAGGAAACTACTGAGAAATGTGAGGGCCGCTTTTGCTGACTTTACCTTAAAGTGATTGTGAACCTCTGACATTAAATATAAACAAAGCATATCCCTCTCTAGTGTGTACTTGGCTGAGTCCAGAACACCAAGTGTAATTTCTCTCTGCTGCCCCGTTCCTCTGCTATCAGCATGAGTTACTTCTGACAAAAGATGATGGGAGGGAGCTCGATTCTGCACTTTGAACAGATGTAAGAAGAGAAGAGAAGACTGCAGATAAACAGGTACATCTTATGTAGGATGATTTGTATCATCCCTGTGTATCACCGGACGCCAGCCACTTCACTGGGTATATTTAAGGGTTTACAACCACTTAAAAAGCTGTCTGCATCAGTACTTTCTGACTGCCTGACCCAGCACAAGAAAACAGATCGGAAGTTTTGGCTTAACTTGCTGCATGCTTGTTCTGGGGGCCAAGACCCAAACTATTAATTACGACTAGTGATATCCTTCAGCACTTCCAGTAGGGATGCACCAAAAGTTCGGCGGCCGAAACATATTGAGTCAAAATAACGTTTTCAGCATTTTACCGAAAAAGAAAAGGGTGCTTATAATGCTGCGATTTTAGTGTGCTTATGGTGTGTTTTTCATAGGTCATGGGACTGAAAAACGTAACACTGGTGCTTTATTGATGCATTCTTGCCCGATTTTTAACAGAAGCGTAACGGACCTGTGTGAAGACATACATAGAATTATAGGGGATGCATTTTTCTTGCGCTAAAGGTGGCGATAATGACAGACAATAAGTTTATATTCATTTAAATTCATGATATTAATTAAACTATTGAATATAATACAATTATATGTTTACTTTTTTTTTTTTAACCGTCATTTTCGGTTTTGGCCAAGTGCATCCTGAATTTTTGGTACCAAAATTTCCATTTAGTGCACCTCTAATTTCCAGAAGGTGGACAGCAATGACAGACCTCTATATTTCACCAGGTGCAAAAGGGCCCTCAATCTGGCCCAGCAGCACTTACTTAAGTTTCCTTCAATGTAAAGGAAAGCCATATGGAGGTTTGCCACTGTTGACCTTTGAAAATCCTAGTTACCTAGGTCTGTGGCATTAATACTTTCCAAGTCACTGAGCCGGAACAAACACACAAGTAATGTACACTGAACTTCTGATCTGCCATGTATAATTGTTTCAGGTCAATAGTTCAAAAGTACTAAAGTCACAGGGTAAATAAAAACAGTCAGGCAATTGTCCTTTTTTAAGAAGAAAAAATAGGCCCTGTGTTGCTCTCAGTAGTGAGGTTTAAGAAAATATATATCCAGGCCTATTCTTCAAAGTGGAATTCCAGCTTATACCTAACCAACCTTAAAGCTGACCCCTTCTAACACCTATGCTAACTAACCTTCTAAGAAAGATGTACATACCTACCTATTCTCAGGCTGCAATGGTTGAGTCCGGTGATCGCCCCCCATGCCAGCAAGCGCCAGCTGCAGGGGAGAGGAGAAAGTGCTCCAACAACGGCTAGTAAAGCCTGGAGGAGTGACATCATCAATAGGTTTCAATAGCTAACCCCTTGTCTGTGCTCTCTGCTCTTCCTTGAAGCAAAACTGGCTGATATAGTGGAGCTCGATCACGTGACGGACCGAAACGCCTTGAAAATAATTATATACATCTTTAATACACAGCTTAGGTGTTTAACCTACCGGCATGTCTGTAGATTGTGGGAGGAACCCGGAGTACCTGGAGGAAACCCACGCAGGCACAGGGAGAACATGCAAACGCCAGGCAGATGGTGTCGTGTTTGGGATTCAAACCAGCGACCCTTTTTGCTGCTAGGTGAAAGTGCTAACCAATACACCACTGTGCTGCCCATAGGAGAGGACAATTTTTAACTACCTCCCACCCACCGTATAGTCGATCCCTGCATCTCCTCGCAAGGAGACTGCACAGATAATCAGGGCACTGATCATCAGTTCAGCCCCAGCAGTGCCCATCAGTGACACCAATCAGTGCAGCATATTAGTGCCTCTTCCTCAGTGAAGGCGAAATATTACTTATTTACATCATTTTCTGACAGAAACAAAGAACTATATTTTTGTTTTTATTGACATTTTTTAGCAAAAAAAAAACAAAAACCCAGTGTTGATTAAATACCACCAAAAGAAAGCTCTATTTGCAGGGGAAAAAAAAATATATAAAAATGTTATTTGGGTACAGCATTGCATAACCATGCAATTATCATTCAAAGGGTGACAGCACTGAAAGCTGAAAATTGGCCTGGGCAGAAAGGGGGTGAAAGTGTCCAGTATTGAAGCAGTTAAGGCTAGTCAGGTGTAAGCTGCAATTCCACTTTAACCATCATCAACATTTAGCCCTGGTTCACACTGGTGTGTTTTGACATGCGATTTGACATGTCAAACTAAAAATTGGTCTGGGCAGGAAGGGGGTGAAAATGCCCTGTATGGAAGTGGTTAAACAGTAGGAATAGTGTGAAACGCGTCAGCTGTCTGGTCTGCTGTGATTTGTAGTGCTGCTTAGATTTTACAATAAAGGCAACTTTTCGTTTTGAGTGTGGCTGTCCAGAAAGACATTTTCTTTTTCTGCCTTGCTTGATGCATTGCCTGCACCTGGGGTTTCTGTGAGGAGGATTATCACGAGGACATACCTCACCTGGAGCGGCTATCTTCCCTTCCCGCATCTGCGGCGCTGCACTGATTTCAAAAAGTAGTTTCTGTACTACTTTTTGCGATTTTGACCCACGATTTACATTGACATCTGTGCAGAAACTGCACAGATGTCTCTACAATCAAAGTCGAAATCGGGACTGACAAGCGGGAGTGAAATCCTGTGAGTTCAGCTGAACCCGCACAGCTTCATTCCTGCAGCCCAGTGTGAACCTGGGCTTAAAGTGATTGTAAAGTCTTGGTTTTTTTTTCTATTAAAATAACAAACATGTTATACTTATCTGCTCTATGCAGTGGTTTTGCACAAGGCAGCCCGGATCCTCTTCTTGGGTCCCTGGCTGGAGCTCCTGGCCCCTCCATTCTGTTGCGTGCCCTGACAGCAAGCAGCTTGCTATGTGGGCACCCAAGCCAAGCCACAGCTCCCTGTGTCCATTCAGACATGGAGCCGTGGCCTGGCATGCCCCCTTTCTCTCCTCAATGGCTGACTGACTATGATTGACAGCAGTGGGAGCCAATGGCCCCGCTGCTGAGTCCCAGCCAATCAAGAAGGAGAGTCCCAGGCACCCGTGGACATCGCTGAATAGTAGGGGTGCAACGGATCAAAAAACTCACGGATCGGATCGATCCTCGGATCAGGGGTCACGGATCGGATCATTTTCGGATCGGCAAAAAAAAACACAAATCTTGTTACCCCCACCGTAGTTTTAAATTTCACGGTTATTTTCAACACAAAATGGGGTTTATAAGCTTAAATACATTATTTGTAAATCCAACAGACTGTTTACATGTTACATTTTAAAAGCAGCAGCAAACCTGCTGACCTTACATGCTTGCTAATGTGACAGAACACCTCTGATTTTCACATGTTAAATGTGAAAATCAGAGGTGTTCTGTCACATTAGCAAGCATGTAAGGTCGGCAGGTTTGCTGCTGCTTTTAAAATGTAACATGTAAACAGTCTGTTGGATTTACAAATAATGTATTTAACCACTTCGCGCCCGGGCTATAAGCAAAAGACGTCCGCAAAGCGGTCGTCAATTGCTGATTGGACGTCCTCTTGTCTTGTTTACTTCCGCGATGCGCGCCACCGCGGGCGCGCGTCGGGGAAAAACTGTGCCCGCCGTGTCAGGCGAGTGCCGATGCGCGTGCCTGGCGGCCGCGATGTCCGCCAGGTACGAGCGATCGGCTGTCACAGAGCCAGGGACGTGGATCTCTGTGTGTAAACACAGAGATCCACGTCCTGTCGGGGAGAGGAGATGGATGGTGTGTCCCTTGTACATAGGGACAACCATCAGTCACCTCCCCCAGTCAGTCCCCTCCCCCACACAGTAAGAACATCTAGCAGGGAACATATTAACCCCTTGATCGCCCCCTAGTGGTTAACCCCTTCCCTGCCAGTCACATTTATACAGTAATCAGTGCATATTTTTAGCACTGTTCGCTGTATAAATGTAAATGGTCCAAAAAATGTGTCAAAAGTGTCCGATGTGTCCGCCGTAATGTCACAGTCACAAAAAAAAAAAAAAAATCGCAGATCGACGCCATTACTAGTAAAAAAATAAATTAAAAAATAATTTTAAAAAAATCATAATTCTATTCCCTATTTTGTAGGCGCTAAAACTTTTGCGCAAACCAATCACTATACGCCTATTGCGATTTTTTTTTTTTACCTAAAATATGTAGAATACGTATCGGCCTAAACTGAGGAAAAAAAGTTTTTTTTAAAAAAAAATTGGATATTAATTATAGCAAAAATTAAAAAATATTGTGTTTTTTTCAAAATTGTCGCTCTATTTTTGTTTATAGCGCAAAAAATAAAAACCGCAGAAATGATCAAATACCACCAAAAGAAAGCTCTATTTGTGGGAAAAAAAGGACGTCAATTTTGTTTGGGAGCCACGTCGCACGACCGCGCAATTGTCATTCAAAGCGTGACGGCGCTGAAACCTGAAATTTCGCCTGGGCAGGAAGGGGGTTATGTGCCCAGTTGTCAAGTGGTTAAGCTTATAAACTCCATTTTGTGTTGAAAATAACTGTGAAATTTAAAACTACGTTGGGTGTAACAAGATGTCTGCTTGGCCCCTTCTTACTATCATTACTGTGCAGGAGAGTGAGTGGAGCAAGATGGCGGCGACAAAACATCATTACAGCGGCGGCGCCGGGTGTAACAAGATGTCCGCTTGGCCCCTTCTTACTATGATTTCTGTGCAGGAGTGCGAGTGGAGCAAGATGGCGGCGATGAAATGTCATTACAGCGGCGCCGCCGGTGATGTAAAAAAATCCTCGACCTATGCAGGGTCTCGACCGCGTCACTTCCGGTGCAGCTACATCAAAAACACAGCTGATGGCGGCCTCGACTGTGCATGCGCGGCTTCACCGCCCCTATACCGCGCATGCGCAGACGCCCATTTCGGTCCATGAAAATTCTGGACTCGAGCGGGCGGGCGGAGGCGTTGCGAATTGCTCAACATCGTCGTCAGCGCCGCCTCCAGTCCCGCCCGCAACACGCCCTAGCCTGCTCTGGAGAAGGGGGCGGACAAGCTAGCCACCGAGGTCGACATAAAATATAGTGCTGCACCGCCTCCAGCCCCTAACACGCCCCTAGCCTGCTCTGCTGAAGTGGGGCGGGCCCCGTGCATAGCACTGTGTATATCACAATGGCAGGTCCATGAAAAATATAGAACTTTGACTGTGGGAGACATTAACACATAGAAGACATTACTCATCAAACTGAACCCCCCCCCCCCACTTAATTGCAGCCTCACTGTGCCCGTCAAATGCAGCCGCTGTGCCCGTCAAACGCAGCCGCTGTGCCCATCAAATGCAGCCGCTGCACCCAGTAAACGCATCCGCTGTGCCCGTCAAATGTAGCCGCTGTGCCCGTCAAACGCAGCCGCTGCACCTAGCAAACGCATCCGCTGTGCCCGTCAAACGCATCCGCTGTGCCCGTCAAACGCAGCCGCTGTGCCCGTCAAACGCAGCCGCTGTGCCCGTCAAACGCAGCCGCTGTGCCCGTCAAACGCAACCACTGTGCCCGTCATACGCAGCCACTGTGCCCAGCAAACGCAAAACACTGTGCCCGTCATACGCAACCACTGTGCCCAGCAAACGCAACCACTGTGCCCAGCAAACGCAACCACTGTGCCCAGCAAACGCAACCACTGTGCCCGTCAAACGCAACCACTGTGCCCGTCATACGCAGCCACTGTGACCAGCAAACGCAAACACTGTGCCCGTCATACGCAACCACTGTGCCCAGCAAACGCAACCACTGTGCCCGTCATACGCAGCCACTGTGCCCAGCAAACGCAACCACTGTGCCCGTCATACGCAACCACTGTGCCCAGCAAACGCAACCACTGTGCCCGCAAACGCAACCACTGTGCCCGCAAACGCAACCACTGTGCCCGTCATACGCAGCCACTGAGCCCAGCAAACGCAACCACTGAACCCAGCAAACGCAACCACTGCACCCAGCAAACGCAACCACTGCACCCAGCAAACGCAACCACTGCACCCAGCAAACGCAACCACTGTGCCCGTCAAACGCAGCCACTGTGCCCGTCAAACGCAGCCACTGTGCCCATCAATTGCTGTCAGATTGTCAAGCCGTAGCTGTGCTCCCTGGGGATAAGCTGATCGCCCATCTGTGCTGCTGGAGGGAGCCCAGACCACCATAAATGAGGGACCTGCAGACTTGGTCATGGTAAGTGAGACCATCCCATATTCCCCGAGGACAGGGACCTCCACCTCCCCCCCAAGACAGAGACCCCCTTCTCCCCCCTGAGGACAGAGACCCCCTTCTCCCCCCTGAGGACAGGGACTCCCTTCTCTCCTGGGGACAGGGACTCCCTTCTCTCCTGGGGACAGGGACTCCCTTCTCCCCTGGAAACAGGGACCCTCTGGGCCACTCACCTGGGAACAGGAACTCCTCCTCTCCTGGGGACAGGGACCTACTTCTCCCCTGGGGACAGGGACCCCCTTCTCACTCTGGGGCAGGGATCCTATCTCACCTGGGGGCAGGAACTCCATCTCCCCTGGCAACGGGGACTTCATCTCACCTAGGGACCCCATCTTTCCTAGGGATCAGGACCCCACCTCCCCTAAGAACAGGAACCTGATCACCCTGTGTGTGCCAAACTCACTGCCCTGCCTGCCATGTGTCCTGTGTGAGGGCCCTTCTGTGACAGCTCTTATCAGGACTTCATCCCACTGTGTAATCCCCCTACATGACTGACCCCTCTGTGTGCACCCCTTACATGGGGAACCCCTCTGTTTGCTACCCCTAAATGTCTGCATACTCTGACCACCACCTGTACCATTTCCACATCCTCTGACTGCCTCCTGTATCCTGTCCGCCATCCTCTGACCACCTCCTCTATCCTGTGCACATGTTCTGACCACCTATTGACTGCAGCCTCTAACCACCTCCTGTATCCTGTCCGCAGCCTCTAACCTGTCTGCAATCTCTGACTATCTCTTGTCTTTTATTGTGTCTGCAGTCTCTTAGGGAGAGTCTGGAGAGGAATCAAGAGTGAGAGCGTCGCCGGGATTGGGATTACGGGAGGAGTCAGACGTGTATGGACTGTGGAGAACAGACTATAGAATAAAACCAGAGCCACCAATTAGGAGCCATCTAACTGAGACCTGCACGCTGCACCGGAGAGGAGGTCAGTGACAGCGCCATCAGGTCAGTCTGGGGGGGGGGGGTCACTGATGTAAGGGGGGAGTGAATGCACATATGTAAGGGGGCACTGATATAAAGGTTTTCCCTTATATCAGTAACACCCCCCCCCCTTACCTTAGTGTATTCACTCTGCGGAAGGTGGTCTCTGGTCACCAGAGTCCCCCTCCCCCCCACATCACATTTTCCGTCATTCCCCTTTACATTAGAGTCGGCAGGATTCCCCCTTACAGTGCAAGGGAACTCAGATGTAAAGGAAAATGCTGCAGAGCATAATCTAAGGAAAAACTCTGATGTTAGGGGTGCTCTGGTCACCAGAGACCACCTTATATCAGAGTCCACTGCATTCCCATTTACATCAGAGTTCCCACTTACATCAGGGTCTGCAGCATTGCCCTTTACATCAGTGTATCCCTTTACATCAGGGTTCGCAGAGTTCCCCCTGTAAGATTAGAAGGGATGGAGGCCCGGAGACATGTCCAGAGTACACAGAGGATACATGGGATAGATTAGAAGGGATGGAGGCCCGGAGACATGTCCAGAGTACACAGAGGATACATGGGATAGATTAGAAGGGATGGAGGCCCGGAGACATGTCCAGAGTACACAGAGGATACATGGGATACATTAGAAGGGATGGAGGCCCGGAGACATGTCCAGAGAACACAGAGAATACATAGGATAGATTAGAAGGGATGGATGTCCAGGGAAAACAGAGGAGGCCTCCATCCCTTCTAATCTATTCCATGTATCCTCTTGTGTTCTCTGGACATGTCTCTGGGCCTCCATCCCTTCTAATCTATCCCATGTATCCTCTGTGTACTCTGGACATGTCTCCGAGCCTCCATCCCTTCTAATCTATCCCATGTATCCTCTGTGTTCTCTGGACATGTCTCCGGGCCTCCATCCCTTCTAATCTTACAGGGGGAACTCTGCCAACCCTGATGTAAAGGGGAACACTGATGTAAAGGGCAATGCTGCAGACCCTGATGTAAGTGGGAACTCTGATGTAAATAGGAATGCAGTGGACTCTGATATAAGGTGGTCTCTGGTGACCAGAGCACCCCTTACATCAGAGTTCCTCCTTAGATTATGCTCTGCAGCATTTTCCTTTACATCTGAGTTCCTTGCACTGTAAGGGGGAAGCCTGCCGACTCTGATGTAAAGGGGAATGCCGGGAAATGTGATGTGGGGGGGGGACTCTGGTGACCAGAGACCACCTTCCGCAGAGTGAATACACTAAGGTAAGGGGGGGGGGGTGTTAGATGGCTCCGTTTTTTTTCTATAGTCTGTTCTCCACAGTCCATACACGTCTGACCAGTGGCGTATCTAGGGTATGGCAAGCCATAGCAAGTGCCATGGGCGCTACACATGAAGGGGGCGCTATTGAGCAGGGAATCCAGCATAAAAGTTCTTCACTGAAGTTAAAACTAGAGCTTTTTAAACTTCTCCCCTTCCTACTTGCTTATGGGGAGAAGCAATTACAGTTTCCTGGGTCCCATCAGGTCAAAATAGGGGCCCAGGAAGTGAGCGTAAAGGAGGGACTTTTTCTTCATTTTCGGGGCGCATGTACATCATGCCGCCCCGCTACTCAAATAGTCCCGGCTCATTGGCGGAGTGATTCTCTGCCCTGCTCCCGTCCTCAGGTGCTGAGATGCGAGTGCTGTGCTTCTGAGAAGTAATAGCCGGAGGGGGGCGTGGCTGCATGTGCCGAGCTCCACACAGATTGGCTGTGGAGACTGTCAGTCTGCAGAGTGTCCTGGGCTGCTGGAGAAAAGTTATAGAAGGCGCTGTGTGTGCACTGCAGGAAGGCTGAGATCGGAGGAGGGGAGGTAATAAATCCGGGGTCTGGCATCCCAGCACACAGAGCAGCAGGACGGGACAAATCACAATAACACTGCCCAGCTTATATGGAGCTTGGCATCCCCGGGATCCCTGTAGATGGGCCTGCTTATTGCTCCCACTCCATGTTTGAGGCTGCTCTGTGCATCGGTGAGCATCAAAGTGTTTACATAGAAAGATCCCCCCACAGATATGACTGAGCCATGGGCATAGACCAGCTGGAACTCAGCTTCCTACAGGTGGAAGAAGCTAGCAGGATCCTGGAGGTCCTGAAGTGAGGAGGACAGAGAGGGATAGAGAGTCATGTATGCAGATAGGATCAGAGCTCACATTCTACCTCCCAGTCTGAATGAATGCATTTCTGTTTTGTCACAATATCATTTTTCAGAGAAGCCCCTTCCTCTCAGACTGATGTCAGGTGGGAGACTCTGTTGCTAGTGACAACGCTTCAGTGGCAGAGAACCTCCCACCTACCTCTATGGAATTGCTTCCTCTCAGAATACTACAGAATGTTGATCACTAGGGATGGGAGTGATTCCAGAGGGACCAACTGGCAGCCTTGTTGCTACCCTGCAGATGGCCGTTCATTTTGACTGGGATAAAGGCGCATGCATTAGAGGGAGGATGGTGATGGGGAGCTCCGGGGAGTGGCTGAGGTCACCAAACAGGAGTTGTTAGGCCTGAAGGAGCTGAGACCCGAAGCATGTCCTAGGCCTGAGCCGGGTCACAGAGAGTGAGTTACGCTGCTTTCACACTGGGGCACGGGCCGTCATTTTTGCAGAGGTATTACGCCGCTGGTGGGGTGATTTTAACCCCCGCTAGCAGCCGAAAAAGGGTTAAAACCACCCGCAAAGCACCGCTGCAGCGGCGCTTTGCCAGCAGGTCGGCCGCGCTGCCCATTCATTTCAGTGGGCAAGAGCGGTGGAAGAGGTGTACACACCGCTCCGAAGATGCTGCTTGCAGGACATTTTTTAACGTCCTGCCAGCGCATCACACTGACACTGCAGGGGAGCCATATTTCAGGCGCTTTACAGGTGCTATTTTTAGCCCAAAAGCACCTTAAAAAATGCCCCAGTGTGAAAGGGGTCTTACTGTCAGGAGACCTGTTACCGGCCTGTGCTAGATGCTGTGGGGTTGATTTATTAGAGGAAAATCCACTTTGCACTTAAAAGTGCACATGGAAGTGCAGATGCTGTAGATCTGAAGGGGACATGCAAGGAAAATAGCATTTTAGCTTGCACATGATTGGATGATAAAATCAGCAGAGCTTCCCCTAATTTCAGAGCTTCCCCTCAGATTTACAGCGATCTACAGCGACTGCAATTCCATGTGCACTTCCAAGTGCAAAGTGGATTTTCCTTTAGTAAATCAACCCCTGTGCGTCATTAACGTCACTTGTCTTCTGTCATCAGATTATCTGTGCAGACCTAAGGAGAATGTGTTCAGGATTGACTTCACTTGCTTCAAGATCCTGGACCTGGAGACTGACACTGTGCTCTTTGAAACCTCCAAACTCTGCTCAGGTACCTGTCATGGAGGGCACCTTTCCTGGGGCAGGGGCAGGGACAGGTCTCCTTCATACTTCAAGTAGAACTAGAGTTGTTGGATGGAATAAGGGAGGGTTATTGTTACCAATTTGACATCCATTTGGGTGCTGGTGCGTGTCTTTGAATGCACACTATCTGTGCTCAGGGGCATTTTCCTGCACTCAAACAGATATCAAGGTGAAAGCAGGGGCTGTGCTCATGAAGCTGCTGCATCCCAATTGATTTGAATTGGTCTGCCTGCCCGTGCATGTACTGCACATCTGTGTGCTTTTCATGCAGTGAAAACATGGCCCTGTACACTTAGAATGTTTTGACGGGCGCAGTTTCAGTGCTTGCCATAGGCGCCATTTTCACTAGATACGCCTCTGCGTCTGACTCCTCCCGTAATCCCAATCCCGGCGACGCTCTTACTCTTGATTCCTCTCCAGACTCTCCCTAAGAGACTGCAGACACCATAAAAGACAAGAGATAGTCAGAGATTGCAGACAGGGAACAAGAGATGGTTAGAGGCTGCGGACAGGATACAGGAGGTGGTTAGAACATGTGTACAGGATATAGGAGGCAGTCAGAGGATGTGGAAATGGTACAGGTTGTGGTCAGAGTATGCAGACATGTAGGGGTAGCAAACAGAGGGGTTCCCCGTGTAAGGGGTGCACACAGAGGGATCAGTCATGTAGGGGGATCACAAAGTGGGATGAAGTGCTGTCACAGGAGGGCCCTCACACAGGACACATGGCAGGCAGGGCAGTGAGGTTGGCACACACAGGGTGATCAGGTCCCTGTTCTTAGGTTGGGGGATGGGGTCCCGATCCCCAGGGAAGATGGGGGGTCCCTGTCCCCAGGAGAGAAGGGAGTCCCTGTTCTCAGGGGGAGAAGGTTTTCATGTCCTCGGGGGGGGGGGGGGTCCCTGTTCTCAGAGGGGGGAGAGGGTCCCTGTCCTCAGAGGGGGTCCCTGTCCTCGGGGGGGGGGGGGTCCCTGTCCTCAGGGAAGATGGAGTGGGATATGGGATGATCTCACTCACCATGACCAAGTTTGCAGGTCCCTCGTCTATGGTGGTCTGGGCTCCCTCCAGCAGCACGAATGCGCGAGCAGCATATCCCGAAGGAGCACAGCTACGGCTTAACATCACACTTTTCAAAAGATCAAAGAGTATGCAGTGGCGGTGCTTCCATAAGGGGAGCATGGGTGCCGCCCCCTCTCTCCTGGCATCACTCTATCACCATAGATAGAATCATGCATTGCATGATTCTATCTATGGTCACTGCTGACACCCCCTATTCAGGTGTTCGGCCCCTTTTCGGGCGCCGGGCACCTGAATTACATCGGCGGGGGTGTTTTTTGGAAGCACCCGATTAGAGCCATAGGCTCTAATAGGCGCCCAAAAAGGTGAACAGCGGGCGCCATGCTGGGCGTTCTCTGTTCACTCAGCGTTGTGTTAGCAAAGCAAAGGAATTCGCTTTTCTAACACTAATCCGCCTCTTAGCCAATCAGGTGCTCGAGTCTGTTACCGGTCCCCTGATTGGCTGAAACGTCAGGCGCTGTGATTGGATGCCTGAGAGAGGACGGAAGAAGACATGGAGGACGTGCAGGACACCGCCGCTGACCCGCTGCGAGACAGGTAAGTGCCGGGCAGCATTTGATGGGGCACATTAGTGGTAATTGATGGGCACAGTAGCGGCAATTGATGGGGCACACTGACAGCAATTGATGGGTACAGTAGCTGCGTTTGATGGCACAGTGGCGTCAATAGTGGGTGCGTTTGATGGGCACAGTGGCTGGGTTTGATGGGCACAGTGGCAGCGGTTGATAGGCACAGTGGCTGCGTTTGATGGGTGCAGTGGCTGCGTTTGCTGGGCGCAGTGGTTGCGTTTGCTGGGCGCAGTGGTTGCGTTTGCTGGGCGCAGTGGCTGCGTTTGCTGGGCGCAGTGGCTGCGTTTGCTGGGCGCAGTGGTTGCGTTTGATGGGCGCAGTGGTTGCGTTTGATGGGCGCAGTGGTTGCGTTTGCTGGGCGCAGTGGTTGCGTATGACGGGCACAGTGGTTGCGTTTGACGGGCACAGTGGTTGCGTTTGACGGGCACAGTGGTTGCGTATGACGGGCACAGTGGTTGCGTTTGCTGGGCACAGTGGTTGCGTATGACAGGCACAGTGGTTGCGTATGACAGGCACAGTGGTTGCGTTTGCTGGGCACAGTGGCTGCGTATGACAGGCACAGTGGTTGCGTTTGCTGGGCACAGTGGTTTCGTATGACGGGCACAGTGGTTGCGTTTGCTGGGCACAGTGGTTGCGTTTGCTGGGCACAGTGGCTGCGTATGACGGGCACAGTGGCTGCGTTTGCTGGGCACAGTGGCTGCGTATGACGGGCACAGTGGCTGCGTATGACGGGCACAGTGGTTGCGTATGATGGGCACAGTGGTTGCGTATGACGGGCACAGTGGCTGCGTATGACGGGCACAGTGGTTGCGTTTGCTGGGTGCAGTGAGGCAGCATATTTGATGGCAGAACAATGCACAGTACTGTACTTGCACCCCCTTCAGTAGAGCAGGCTAGGGGCGGGGGCGGGGCTGGAGGCGGTGCAGCTCTATATTTTCTCTCGACCTAGGTCCCAATAATATACAAGCTAGGGGCGTGTTGGGGGCGGGTCTGGAGGCGGTGCTGGCGACGATGTTAAGCAATTCGCAACGCCTCCGCCCGCCCGCTCGAGTCTAGAATTTTCACGGACTAAACCGAGCGTCTGCGCATGCGCGGTATAGGTGCGGTGAAGCCGCGCACGCGCAGTCGAGGCCGCCATCAGCTGTGTTTTTGACGTAGCTGCACCAGAAGTGACGCGGTCGAGACCCTGCATAGGTCGCGACTTTTTTTACATCACCGGGTGTACCAAGATGGCCGCCGCTCCAGAGCTAGGCCGAAGCCGCGGCCTTTCCTACGGCCGAGGCTCCGGAGATCGCGTGGTGATCCGAACAGGGTGACCCGTTCGGATCACCACCGATCCGTTGCACCACTACTGGATAGAGATGGGGCTCAGGTAAGCATTAGGGGGGCTGCTGCACACAGAAGGCTTTTCATCTTAATGCATTAAGATAAAAACCTTCTGCCTTTATAATCACTTTAACTTCTGAAGCAATCTGCTGGAAGTGCTACAGCAGTAGAGTCATGTATTTTCCAACCACTACTGCTATTCAAACAAGTCATCATACAGAGATACTGGGCCCTCTACAGTAGCATGTTCTGCAATGTCTACCAACTCTTTTCTCTTCCCCACTAAGATTAGGAGCATGGCTAATAGCAGCACACTGAACTAGATTTACCAGTCTGAAGGACACTGACATCATCTATACTGGTCAGCGCTGGAGTGCAGCATTATTGCCAGGCATAATTCTTTCTCTAAAGTGTGACCTGCAGCCTGTGCACCTTTTACTCACTCCTCAATGTGTGGACATTACTCCCATACACTCTCATTCATTCAAGTGTGGTCTCTTTCTGTCACACTCCCTTCCTCTTCACTCATCTGTTATCTGCCAACCAGCATCATTGGTTGCCAAAATCCAGGCCACACAGACATACGCTTCCATCAAGTGGGTAGGCAGGCCAGAAAATAACCAATGACGCTAGGCTGCCCGCACTATAGAAATTAATGCCATTGCATGGCCCAGCCACCCAACCAGTCACCATTACTGAATTTTAGCATACCCCAGGTTGTAAAGTGGTACTTTACACTAGTACACAGTGATCCTTCTACTGTAACAAATGCTGCCTTTATTTGCTCCTGTTTAACCACTTGACCTCCGAAAGATCCCCCCCCCCCCTTTATGGTCATGCAACGCTGTACCCAAATGAAATTTGTGTCATTTTTTCCACACAAATAGAGCTTCCATTTGGTGGTATTTGATCACCACTGGGATTTTAAAAAATTTGCGCTATAAACAAAAAAGACCGACAATTTTGAAAAAACAAACAATATTTTGTACTTTCTGCTATAAAACCTTTCCAGTAAAAAAAAAAAATCAAAATGTCTTAATAAATTTAGGCTAATATGTATTCTGCCACATATTTTTGGTTAAAAAAAATCCCAATAAGCGTATACTTATGCTTGCGCAAAAGTTATAGCTTCTAAAAACTACGGGATTTATACTGGAATTTTTTTTTTTTTCATAATAGTAATGGCGGCAATCAGCGACTTATAGTGGTCCAGCAATTCTGCGGTATATAATCTGACACTGATACTTTGTGGGAACCAGTGGCACTAGTACAGTGATCAGTGATAAAAATGTACACTGTACTAATGGCACTGGCTGGGAAGGGGTTAATAAACATCTAGTGTTTTTGTACTATGTGTGAAGTTTTTACTAAGGGATGATTTGCAGGGAAATAAAATCCATCACATCTACACAGACAGGACGGAGCTCCACATTGTTTACATATGCAGAGCTCCGTCCAGCCTCTCTCCTCGACGATCAGCGGGTGTCGGTGGACATCCATTGGCCGGCAACCCGCTGATCAGCTTCTGCTGTGACTAATCACAGCAGAAGTGGCGTGCCCCCCTTCAGAAGTGCGTGTGTATTTGTATGTGTAATATATACACACACATACATACATACATACACACACACACACACACGCGATTATGCACAGAATGGCCACCCTGTAGCAGTAAATCTGCTATGGGGCGGTAGGGAAGTGGTTAAATTCTAGCTACATCTGTCATGCTTTTTAGGTTTTGAATATACAAATCCCATATCAGCACATACTGTACATCATATAAACTACTACTATCAAAAGAGAGCTAATGGCCAACATCAAGCACAGACATTCCAACTGTACAAATCCAATGGTTAGCAAAGAATTTCAGGAGTCTATTGTACAGTTATAAAAACATTAAACATGACAACAACGTTTCATCTCAGTATGGTATACAATCCATTCCAGGTACATAAAAAAACAATAAACCTGTATCAATATTTTGTACTTAAACTATAATTATAACAAAACGCATCCTATTACTATATAACCTGTCCTTTTAGGATAGACCCTATTGTGCCTCGCCATTTACCTTTACATGTTTTTTTTCCTGTTTCAATAAATGCACAACCAAACTGTATATTTAGATTGGGATCCCAAAATGTGTGTAAAATGCCTTACAAAAACACCACAGAGCATTGTCATCAACCCTAAACTTCCAACGTCCTGAAAAATTGAGCCCAAATGTCCTTGATCATGCTAGTTACACTAAAATCTTATCTGCACAGTAATTCATGTTTTTTATACAATAATTTACTTATTCACACAAATTATAGTTCTAAAGTGTTAACCATAGTTACTTATACCAACTGGTGAAATCTCCACTAACAGAAAGCTGATTTACTAAGGGCTGCTTCACACCAGATGCAGTTCTGTGCAATTTTATTCTGCATCAAAAATACATCAGAATGAAACGCATCAGGACGCACATCCTCAATTCAGATGATGGAAAAATAAGGGGGAAAAAAATGCATGCAGAAACACATCCGGAATGCAATATTGGGGTGAAAGGGACGAGATTATTTGCACAATAAATTAATAATTTATTCACTTCAATAACCCAATTATAGAAAGATGAAAAACTGATACATTTTTCCCAGGATTGAGAAATTGTAGTAAATAGCCACAATGTTTGCGTAAATATTATCAACTTCTTTAGTAAATCAGCAATATTAATTTGGAAAGCGTTGTGCAAACTGTTGACAATATCCAAGTCCTGTATTGTAATAATAATATTCACCTTACAATGATTTCAGTGTTGTGATAACTGTGATAGGAGTAATGTGTGATATGAATGTGCCCAGCTATAGGCCCCTCTTCTCAGGCATGGACCCCAAGCTATTGGCTCCTCTTTCCAGCCATAGGCCCTCAGCTATAGTTTCCCCTTCCCAGTCATACACTCCCAGCTATAGGCTCCCCTTCCCAGCCATAGGCTCTAGATATCCCAGCCATGGAATCCCAGCTATAGGCTCCCCTTTCAGCCACAAACCCCCAGCTATAGGCTCCCCTTCCCAGCAATAAGCTCTAGATATCCCAGCCATGGACCCCCAGATATAGACTCCCCTTCCCAGCAATAAGCTCTAGATATCCCAGCCATGGACCCCCAGATATAGACTCCCCTTCGAAGCCATAAACCCCCAGCTATAGGCTCCCTTTCCCAGCCATGGACCCCCAACTATAGGCTCCAGATATCCCAGCCATGGACCCTTCCCAGCCAAGAACTCCCAGCTATAGGCTCCCCTTCCCAGCCATGAACCCCCAGCTATAGGCTCCCCTTCCCAGCCATGAACCCCCAGCTATAGGCTCCCCTTCCCAGTCATGAACCCCCAGATATAGGCTCCCCTTCCCAGTCATGAACCCCCAGATATAGGCTCCCCTTCCCAGTCATGCACTCCCAGCTATAGGCTCCCCTTCCCAGCCATGCACCCCCAGCTATAGGCTCCCCTCACCAGCCATGCACCCCCAGCTATAGGCTCCCCTCCCCAGCCATGCACCCCCAGCTATAGCCTCCCCTCCCCAGCCATGAACCCCCAGCTATAGCCTCCCCAGCCATAGGCTCCCCTCCCCAGCCATGAATCCCCAGCTATAGCCTCCCCTTCCCAGCCATGAATCCCCAGGCTATAGCCTCCCCTTCCCAGCCATGAACCCCCAGCTATAGCCTCCCCTTCCCAGCCATGAACCCCCAGCTATAGCCTCCCCTTCCCAGCCATGAACCCCCAGCTATAGCCTCCCCTTCCCAGCCATGAACCCCCAGCTATAGCCTCCCCTTCCCAGTCATGAACCCCCAGCTATAGCCTCCCCTTCCCAGTCATGAACCCCCAGCTATAGCCTCCCCTTCCCAGTCATGAACCCCCAGCTATAGCCTCCCCTTCCCAGTCATAGACCCCCAGCTATAGCCTCCCCTTCCCAGCCATGTACCCCCAGCTATAGCCTTCCCTTCCCAGCCATGTACCCCCAGCTATAGCCTTCCCTTCCCAGCCATAGCCTCCCCAGCTATAGCCTTCCCTTCCTAGTCATGTACCCGCAGCTATAGGCTCCCCTTCCCAGTCATGAACCCCCAGCTATAGCCTCCCCTTCCCAGTCATAGACCCCCAGCTATAGCCTCCCCTTCCCAGCCATGTACCCCCAGCTATAGCCTTCCCTTCCCAGCCATGTACCCCCAGCTATAGCCTTCCCTTCCCAGCCATAGCCTCCCCTTCCTAGTCATGTACCCGCAGCTATAGGCTCCCCTTCCCAGTCATAGACCCCCAGCTATAGGCTCCCCTTCCTAGTGATGCACTCCCAGCTATAGGCTCAGCATATCCCAACCATGTACCCCCAGCTATAGGCTCCCCTTCCCAGTAATGCACTCGAGTCCTGTCAGCTACACTATACAACATAAACATTCTATACACACAACCTACAACGAATAATAAATACAGGTGACTAGATACAAGTAAAGAAAACAGCTTTAATACATACAAACATAATCTAACAGGCAATGCTGAGCACAGAAGAGGCGGCGCTGCGGTGAGGAATGGAGGGAGCTCAGTCAGTCAGTCCCGGGCTCTAATGGCCGCCGTGAGAAGTGCGCCATCTCCCCTGGCCCTCCGCCAACGGCCGCCGCCATCTTCCCTCCTCACATACAATCCCGCAATGTAACCCGCAAATTACGTCAGAAAACCCGCAAACACGCGGAATAAAAATTCCTAAAAAAAAAAAAAAAAAAAAAAGCACAGCCCAATCCTTCATTTATCAGAACAGCAGCTTCACACACCGAGAATGGAATGATGGGGATGTGCCATTTTACAAATACAAAGCCGCCATGATAATAAAAACGAGCGATAAACGGCCCGCCGAATACAGCGGAGCGGCGCGCGGAGATAGGATGGAGTGTGAAGAGATACAATGTAGCTAGTGAGGGGAAGGGGGCGCGCGGCTGGCCCGCTGTATGGATGGGGAAGGGGCGCGCGGATGGAATGTTGAGGGGATACAATGTAGCGCGCGATAGAATGTGAGGCGATAGAATGCAGCGCGCGGAGATAGAATGCAGCGCGCGGATGGATCGTGAAGAGACACAATGTGAGGGGAACAGGGGCGCCTCTGGCCCGCGGGTGAGGAGAAAGGGCGCGCGGAGGGGGATACAATGTAGCGCGGGAAGAGATCCACTGCAGTGCGCTGATGGACCGTCGGTGATAGAGAAGAAGGAGTGCCCGCCTCCCTTGGGACCGTCTTCTTCTCGTCGCCGGTCGCCTCAACCGTAACCCCTCCAAAAAAGTAAAAAAAAACGTTTCCATAAACCGGTAACATCCAGAAGGCCGAGCTTGAGTCGAAACAGGAAATAAATAGAAGCGGAGAGACGCCGTCGGTGCTTCCCTGAGGTAGGCCCGGCCTGGAAGTAGACAATCCGCCGTCGGTCCTGAGGAAGAGCCGTCCATTTGTCTCCTTAGCTCTATAGACAACCGCCAAATAACAAAAAAAACCGACGATGCAGCTTAACGCCAGTAACAGGAGAGAGGAAAAAGAAGGGGGAGGGGATAGCTAAAGATTATTTTTCTTTTTCTATTTTCCCCCCTCTTATGGTGGTGATCCAGGGCTGGGAGGAGGGGGTGGGAGGAAGAATAAAAAAAAGGGAGAGAGAGAAAAACTAATTTTAAACCGGCTCAAATCAATGAGTCATTGAAAGAAGAGTTTCTCTTTCCCCCCTTCTTCAATTTGCATCGAGAAGAAAAAAAAAACCTCACAAACTACCCCTCCCTTGTTACACTGTCACCTTTTTTTGGCTACTTTCTTTCCACCTCCAGCTAAAAAACAAGCCTTCCCCTCCCCCCAGGATGATAATCATCACCCCCCCCCCTCTCTCTCTCTCTCTCTCTCTCTCTCTCTGCTACTCGCACAAGGAAATATAGAAAGGGAAATAAATATTTTATTCTTTCCCTTTTTTATATATCTGCCAAATTAAAAAAAAAAGAGAGAGAAGGGGGGATAAAACGCGCTAGCCAATCGCTCTTTAGCCTGAAACCTAATATGCTGCCTTTTTGGCAACTGTATTTTTTTTTATTAATATTATTTGGTCCTCTTTTTTTTTTCTTCTCCTTGTCTGTCTGGAGATAGATTTCCCCGTCTTTTTTTTTTTTTTTTTCCTCCCTCCCCGAAGGAAGGGAGGAAGGAGGTTGTGTGTTTTTTTTTTCCTTGAAATTTTTATCACAAAATTATAATACACTCAAAGGGAAACTCACCGTCATGAAAAAGCAGTGCCTTGTCAACGGGGTTTCTTCGCCATCACATCAGGGGCTGGCAGTGTAGAGAGAAAGAGAGAGAGCAACATGAACCTCGCTCAGCCACAAGGAGCAGACAGAGAGAGAGAGAGAGCGAGAGAGAGAGAGCGCACACACGCAGAGAGAGGGGGGACACACAGACACACACACTCACACATGCAAAAAAAAAAAAAAAAAGAAGAGGAAAAACAATGCGATAACAATATATTTGTATAGTTTTGCATACTTTATGCTTTGATTCTTTATCGTGTGGGTAAGAGAAGTCTATTTTCTACTTTTTGTTTAATTTTGTCGTTTCATTCCCCCTCGATTGACGTGGTAGAAATAGAAACTTTACAAGGAGTCATGGAGCTTTAAAGAGTAACTTCACATTGGTATTCTTTTTGGTGAAAGTTGGTCACCTGAGTTAGGGGAGAAAAATAATCTGCAAAGCAATTGTCGTTTTTTTTTTTTACAGATTTTTTGCATCCTTCTGCAGATAGAGACTCGATAATTCACCTGCGAATTAAAAAAATTTGTTTGACTTATTATTATTATTATTATTATACGGAATTTATATAGTGCTAACAGTTTGGGTAGCGATTTACAACATGGACTTAGGGGCTGTTCGATCAGGTCCAATCAGGTCCGTCTGTCAGTTTTTCAGGCGGACCTGATCGGACCTTGCACTCTTCCCAATAAAGCGGCGGATGTGAGCGGACACATGTCCGCTCACATCCGCCGCTATCCGATCTGATCCTGCCCGCAAAATCCAGACGGATGGTGGTCCTATTTTCCATCCGTCTGGCAGATCGGTTAGGATCGGAGGAAAACAGACTGGCGGCCCGTTTTCATCTGATTTCCTCATAGAGGAGAGCGGAACTGTGTCCATCTCCGCTCTGCACAGTGAGCAGAGACACAGACTTGTCATCCCCTGCTCAGGGGGGATCAGCAGAGCAATCCCCTGTTGAACAAGCAGAGTCGCCCAAATGGAGGCGCCCCTGTGAAAGGGGCCTTATGAGCACTGCATAAATGTTGTAAAGTTTTGTTTATGTGAACCACTTGACCTCCGGAAGTTTTTTTTCCGTTTTTTACTCTTTTTTTTTTTTTTTTTTTTTTTTACATGTCTGATCAGAGTAATCCAGTGTCATCGTAGTGGGGGGGGGGGGGGGGTGATCAGGGATTTTTTTTTTACACTTTGATGTTACAGTGATGATCACTGTAACAGCAATGTTTTGAACTGTCATGAATGGGTTGCATTCATAACAGCTGTGATTACTAGTGATCTGTGATTGGCTACAGCTAATCATGTGGTACAGGGTTCTGTGATTGGCCCAGGTACCATGTGATAGCTGAGAAAATCAATAGCCGGAATGCTATGATGTGGGTGGGACTCAGTCCATTATACAGTGGGAAAAATAATTATTTGATCCCCTGCAGATTTTGTAAGTTTGAAATTAAGGGTCTAGAATTTTTATCGTAGGTGTATTTTAAATGATAGAGACAGAATATCAACCAAACATCCAGAAAACCACGTGATGCAAATGTTATAAAATGAGTTTCAGTTCAGTGAGTAAAATAAGTATTTGATTCCCAAGCAAAACATGACTTAGTACTTGGTTGTTCGAAACCCTTCATGGCAAGCATAGAGGTAAGACGTTTCTTGTAGTTGATTACCAGGTTTGCAAAGATCTCAGGAGGGATTTTGGTCCACTCCTCTTTACAGATCTTCTCAAAATACTTAAGGTTTCTTGACTGCCACTTGGCAACTCAAAGTTTCAGCTCCCTCCATAAATGTTCTATAGGATTAAGGTCTGGAGATTGGCTAGGCCTCTCCATGACCTTAATGTGCTTCTTCTTGAGCCACTCCTTTGTTGTCTTTGTTTTGGGTCATTGTAATGCTGTAAGACTCATCCACGATCCATCTTCAGTGTTCTGCCTGAGGGAAGAAGGTTCTCATCCAAGTTTAGAATACATGGCCTCGTCCATTGGTCCCTCAATGCAGCAAAGTTGGTCTGTACCTTTAGCAGAGAAACTGCTCAAAAGCATAATGTTTCCACCTCTGTGTTTGACTATAGGGATGGTGTTCTTAGCAGCATAGTCAGCATTTGTCTTCCTCAAAACACGGCAAGTCGAGTTAATGCCAAAAAGCTAAATTTTGGTCTTATCTGACCACAGCACTTTCTCCCAATCCTTCTCCGAGTCATTTAGATGTTCACCTAAACTTCAGACAAGCCTGTAAATGTGCCTTCTTGAGGAGGAGGACCATGTGGGCACTGCAGGATTTCTATCCATGGCGGCGTATTGTGATTCCAATGATTTGTTTGGTGACTGTGGTCCCAACTGCCTTGAGATCATTCACAAGTTCCTCCCATGTACCGTAGTTCTGGGCTGATCCCTCACTTTTCCCATGATCATCCTTACCCCATGAGGCTGTGACTAAACTGTAGCTCAATTTATAACATTTGTATCGTGTTTTCCCTGGATTTTTGGTTGATATTCTGTCTCTATCATTTAAAATACAAATTATAGACCCTTCATTTCTTTAAGTGGGCAAACTTACAAAATACAAAGAATTAACAAAAACAATATTTGCTTATGGGACTTTGAGAGAGTTGTGCCACAACAATTAATGCCTTATATATATCTCACATCTTTTATTATTTATAAAGATTAAAAAAAAGTGCAAAATACAAGTAGCCATATAATCAAGATGTAAGAGATGTAAACATTAATATATATTACACAATTTAAATACAAATAATTTCTCAACTATCAAGTACTGATAATCTCGACAGGTTTCGTGAACAAAGTTCGCATCTTCAGGAGAATAAATAAGTCAAATAGAGATAAAAACATTCCCCAATCCTTATATGTTAAAAAGAAACAGAACAAGGCACAGGAGCATCACAGAAACAAAAATTACCCCATAAAGGGCAAATGTATGTTGGGGCTACGTCAGACAAGTCTCGGCTGGCAGATGAAGGTAGGGTGGGTCACAGAGACAAGGCCAGCATATGTGTACAAGTAATTTATGGCCTGTGTACAAAAATGTAAAAATAGTAAATAACTATATTATTAATCAGGCCTGAATTTATGAAACCCCACCACGAAGTCAAATCAGCGCCAAGTGAAAAAAATAAATAAAAATGAAGGGTGGAGAATGATGAAAGATGTGTGTAGGGAGAGCTGGGTAGTTATAGCTGGGCCAATCACAGCATTACTATAGGAATTACAGCTGTTCTAAATTAAATTTATTCATAACAGCATTGATGACATCGTGATTATGTGGACACAGCGGTTGCGGGAGAGGTGTACTGCGCGCCCCTAACCTGAAACAGGCTGGATCACGTACATGTATGTGATCCAGCCTACTTGTGCCATCTTCTTGAAGTAAAAGCACTGTGGGCGGTCTTAAAACAGTTAAAAGAGAAGTGCGGGATTAATAAAAACACAAACATTTATTCTCACCTAGGTGGATGCAGCATCAATCCACTGCCACCTCTAAGATCAAGAACTGAGTGATCAAAGACCACTGATCACTTGGTTCTTGGTTTTCAGTGAGCAGAGAGCCAATGCCTGTCAGTCACTGTCTCTCTGCTCTGCCCCTCCAGTGCTTACTAGAGAGCCCTGCTGTGGAGGGCGTGGGAGTGACTGGCTCAGGCTCTTAGCAAGGATTTCTCAAGAGTCTAGACTGACTGATGTCAGTCTGCTGTTGGCTGAAAAAGGGTCACAGGAGTGCAGAACAAAGTGCACTCTTTTGACCCACAGGAGAAGTAGGGCTAAAAGAGGTTTGGCCATACTTTTCGCTTTAATCTTGGAACAGAGGTGAACCACCAAAAATTCTCTCCTGCAAACATCGACAGGCAATGGTCATGTTAAGCCATGTGTACATTAAGCGGGGAAGGGATTAATCCCTTATCAATTTTTTATTTATTTTTTGCTGCCTGTGTCCTGCTGGGTAGTTTTCCATTCACTTCCCATCCTGAAGATGCAACAGGAAATGAAAGGAACTCTTTTAAAAGTACGAAGGAAGGTGGGAAAAATAATACCATAGGATACAAGTATCCTGCAGATACTTTCACTGAAAAATAAATGTGGACTTGGGAAAAAAAAAAACGTCTGTTTCCTCCAGGTAGCTTGGATTGAGAGGGAACAAACATTTTAAGATACCTCATCCAATTTCCATCAAAATTGAGAAATCCCTACCCCTAAGGCAGAAGGAAAGGAAGGAGAGAAAAATAGCAGATACTGTGGACCTTTTCTGGTGCATAGGGACAACAAACTAAAAATATCTGGCTGGGTTCACACTGGTACGACAAATGCTCCGACATTTGGAGCTCATGTTGCATAACATGTGAAAATCCATGTTTCCCTATGAGAGCCGTCTTAACTGGTCCAACACACGTCAGTCCGACTTTGAAAATTCTCCCTGTACTACTTTGGTCCGACTTTGATCCGACTTCAGCCCATTGAATATCATTGAAGTCGGGCAAGTCAGATTATCGCAAAGTCGGATCAAAGTAGTATCCTGTTCATTCAAGTCGGATGGATGTCGGACCAATGTAGGACCGATGTAGGACTGATGTCGCAAAGCAAAGTAGGATGACAGTGATATGACTGTCCTGTAGTATCAGTGTGAACCCAGTCTCTTTACCAGATTTTGTTGACCAGTTCAATTGCGCGGTCGTGCAACGTTGTACCCAAACAAAATTTACGTCCTTTTTTTCCCACAAATAGAGCTTTATTTTCGTGGTATTTGATCACCTCTGCGGTTTTTATTTTTTGCGCTATAAACAAAAAAAGACTGACAATTTTGAAAAAAACATATTCTTTCCCAGTTTAGGCCGATATGTATTCTTTTACATATTTTTGGTAAAAAAATCCCAATAGGTGTATATCGATTGGTGTGCGCAAAAGTTATAGCGTCTACAAAATAGGGGATAGATTTATGGCATTTTTATTATAATTTCTTTTATATTAGTAATGGCGGTGATCTGCGATTTTTATCGGGACTGCGAATATGTGGCGGACAGATCGAACACTTTTTTGGGACCATTGACATTTATACAGTGATCAGAGCTAAAAAATAGCCACTGAATACTGTATAAATGTCACTGGCAGGGAAAGGGTTAAACACTAGGGGCGATCAAGGGGTTAAATGTGTTCCCTCAGCATGTTCTAACTGTAGGGGGGTGGGCTACCTAGGACATGACGGAGATCACTGCTCCCAATGACAGGGAGCAGTAGATCCCTGTCATGTCACTAGGCAGAACAGGAAAATGCCCCATTTCCCCATTCTGCCTCTCCTCGTCGCGATCGCGGGCCAAAGGCAGACATCGAGTCCGTGGGACCCACTCCTGCGGTACAGTGGGCGCGCGCGATAGCCCGGCATTACGAAAGGACGTACGGGTATGCCCTTTTGCACACCAGTGCCATTCTGCCGACGTACATCGGCGTGCGGCGGTCGGGAAGTGGTTTAAATACATAGATACATAAAGAATAAAATAGGGAGGTCCTCAACCACCTTGTTGCAGCCTCTACGCGTTTCATGGGGAAAACAACCTGCTTCCTCAGGAAGACTGCAAGACGTGATAATCAAAATGTTGTTTACATTAATGATTTTTATTTTAGATTATCACGCCTTGAAGTTCCTGAGGAAGTGAGTTGTTTTCCCCACGAAACGTGTAGAGGCAGCAACATGGTGGACAAGGACCCCTTCATGTACCAATCATGCCATTTTTCAGCCTTTGGGAAGCCCTCGATATAAAATAACGTTTTTATATCATTTTAATCTTTATGTACAGTGCCTTGAAAAAGTATTCATATCCCTTGAAAATTTTCCACATTTTGTCATGTTACAACCAAAAACTTAAATGTATATAATTGGGAATTTATGTGATAGACCAACACAGAGTGGCACATAATTGTGAAGTGGAAACAAAATGATAATAGTTTTAAATATTTATTTGTAAAAAAAAATGCAAAGTGTGGCTTGCATTTGTATACAGCCCCCTTTACTCTGATACCCTAACTAGAATCTAGTGGAACCAATTGCCTTCAGAAGTCAGCTAATTAGCAAATTGAGTCCACCTGTGTGGTAATTTAATCACAGTATAAATACAGCTGTTCTGTGAAACCCTCAGAGGTTTGTTAGAGAACCTTAGTGAACAAACAGCATCATGAAGGCCAATGAACACACAAGACAGGTCAGGGATAACATTGTGGAGAAGTTTAAAGCAGGGTTAGGTTTAATAAGAGAATATCCCAAGCTTTGAACATCTCTCAGAGCACTGTGCAATCCATCATTCAAAAATGGAAAGAGTATCGCATAACTGCAAACCTACCAAGACATGGCCATCCACCTAAACTGACAGGCCGGGCAAGGAGAGCATTAATCAGAGAAGCAGCCAAGAGGCCCATGATAACTCTTGAGGAGCTGCAGAAATTCACAGCTCAGGTGGGAGAATCTGTCCACAGGACAACTATTAGTCATGCACTCCACAAATCTGGCCTTGATGGAAGAGTGGCAAGAAGAAAGACATTATTGAAAGAAAGCCATAGGAAGTCCTGTTTGCAGTTTGTGAGAAGCCTTGTGGGGGACACAGCAAACATGTGGAAGAAGGTGCTGTGGTCAGATGAGACCAAAATTGACGTTTTTGACCTAAAAGCAGAACGCTATGTGTGGCTGAAAATTAACACTGCACATCACCCTGAACAAACCATCCCCACCGTGAAACATGGTGGTGGCAGCATCATGTTGTGGGGATGCTTTTCTTCACTAGGGACAGGGAAGCTGGTCAGAGTTGATGGTAAGATGGATGGAGCCAAATACAGGGCAATCTTAGAAGAAAACCTGTTATGCCCTGTACACACGATCAGAATTTCCAATGGGATAAAATCCGATGGAATTTGCGTGTTTTTTTTCTCCGTTCCACACAGACGTTCTATTTCTAAACTCCAACGGAAAAAAGTCAGATGGGGCCCACACACGGTCGGAATATCCGATGAAAAATTCCGTCTGACTTTTTTCATCGGAAATTCCAATCGTGTGTACAAGGCATTAGAGTCTGCAAAAGACTTGAGACTGGGGTGGAGGTTCACCTTCCAGCAGTACAACGACCCTAAACATACAGCCAGAGCTACAATGGAATGGTTTAGATCAAAGCATATTCATGTGTTAGAATAGAATGGCCCAGTCAAAGTCAAGACCTAAATCCAATTGAGAATCTGTGGTAAGACATGAAAATTGCTGTTCACAGATGCTCTCCATCCAATCTGACAGAGCTTGAGCTATTTTGCAAAGAAGAATGGGCAAAATGTCACTCTCTAGATGTGCAAAGGTGATAAAGACATCCCCAAAAAGACTTGCAGCTGTAATTGCAGTGAAAGGCGGTTCTACAAAGTATTGACTCAGGGGGGCTGAATACAAATGCACCCCACACTTTTCACATTTTTATTTGTAAAAAAAATTGAAAACCATTTATCATTTTCCTTCCACTTCACAATTATGTGCCACTCTGTTTTGGTCTATCACATAAAATCCCAATAAAATACATTTAAGTTTTTGGTTGTAAAATGACAAAATGTGGAAACTTTCAAAGGGTATAAATACATTTTCAAGGCACTGTATCTATGTATCTTAACTTCATGTTTGTCAATACTCCCCCTGGAAAAGAGACGCTTGAGAGGAGATATGATAGCAATATATAAATATATCTACGGTGGTCCTAGCGTAAGTATGAAACTTTTCAGTCCCGGGGAGTGTAAGAAGACACAGGGCCACACGATGAGACTGGAAAAGAAGCGGTTTAACCTTAAAGTGTTACTAAACCCACAACAGTAAAATCAGTCTGTATATGTAGAATAGCATGCTTGTTATACTCACTGTGGAACCTAAGGGGTTAATCCTCTGCATTGTGTACAAAGGCTCTTTGTTCCTGTATGGGCAGATCCTCCCCCTCCTGCAGGGTCTCTCTTGGCAAGGCCAGATAAGACAGTGAGGGTAGTACTGCTGCACATGCTCAGTTTGGTCTATATTGCTGGAGAGAACATTTCCTTGTTGAGCTGAGCTTTTCAGGTCACATGGTATTGACATCACACATTTGTGCATGTATACAGATCCTAAATGAGAGCCCAGTCCCTCCCTCCTCCTCCATGCCCAGTAACTAAAAAAGAACACAGTTGGTGGGATTTCACATCTTGTTTCATGGATGATCCGCCTCCCATAACAGCATGAGCACATAGGTTGTAGTGGAAATCTTCTCCTACCTGAACACAGCACTCGGGCAAACCCTACAGTTTATCACATGGCCGTGGTATACAGATCAGCCAAAAAGGTATATGGTGGCAGTATTTTAATTCAAAAACAAGATTTATTAACTATGAGCACTGGGGGGGGGGGGGGGTGAACTATTTTTATATTACTGGGTTTATTAACACTTTAAGATGCGTAGGTTTTTTTTTCGCTGTCAGGGCGGTAAGGATGTGGAACTCTTCAACACACGGTGGTGTCAGCAGGAAGTATGGATAGTTTTAAAAGACTCTTGGGCGTGCTTCTTAGTGAACACAATATACGGGGATATGAGAAATTATTATCGACACTGACACACACACACCTACACAGGTTGAACTGGATGGACTGTTGTCTTTATTCAACCTTACCAACCAACATTTATACACATACATTTTTGTAAAGATATTTTTAGTCGCCTTTCTGCTATCCACCGCCATCATGGTGTTAAAACGCTATGTTGCCTATGTCTCTTTTGGTCCCCATGCTGGTAAAATTCTGGGAATTGTTGATGTCATTGACCAAAATAGAGCTCTTATCGATGGTCCCTGCAGTGGTGTAAGAAGGCAAGCCATGCCATTCAAGTGCAGGCAGCCTACTGACTTTGATCTGAAGTTCCCCCACAGTGCTTGTCAGAAATATGTCAGTAAAGCCTGGGAGAAGGAGAAGATGAATGAGAAATGGATTGCTACTAACTGGGCAAAGAGGATTGATACTAGAGAGAGGAAAGCAAAGATGACAGATTTTGACTGTTTACAAAGTCATGATAGCAAAGAAAATGAGGAACAAGATAATAAAACATGAGATGAAGAAACTCCAGAAAGACGCTACCAAGCCAGCAGCATAAATTTCTCTTAAAAGAAATTAAATCTTGTTTATACTAATAGACTAAAAAGATCTTTTTTTTTATCATTAGTCCACAGTGTCCATTATTTTTGTCCCCTCCCTTCCTTTTGCCTTGGGGTGGGAATTTCTCCATTTTCTGTTTCCTCCGGATATAGAAACCTAGAAAAGTGACAGCAGAAAAAGACAGCGTAGTCCATTTTTTTTTTTTTTTACTTTGTTGGCTGACTATAGATCCATGTTTGTCCCAAGCATGTTTGAAGCTATTTACTGTTGACTGTCTCACTACCTCTTCTGGTAGTTTATTCCAAGCATCAATTACCCTTTCAGTAAAATAATACTTTCTAAGATTAGTATTAGTTTTGAACTTTCCTCCTGTTAGTTTGAGGTCATATCCCCGTGTTCTTTATTCTGGTATCATATTGAAAAAACTGCCCTTCCGAACCTTATTCATTCCTTATTCAAGGTTTCAATCATGTCTCCCCTTTCCCTTCTTTCCTCCAGACTGCACATGAAGTCGCTCTCGATATGTTTTATCCCCACAAACCTTTCACCATTTTTGTTACCCATCTCTGGACTCGTTCTATTTTATCAATATCCTTCTGTAAGTGAGGTCTCCAGAACTGGACACAGTATTCTAAACAGAGGCGTATCTAGTGAAAATGGTGCCTATGGCAAGCACTGAAACTGCTCTCCTGTCAAAACATTTGAAACCCATATTTCAGATAACCTTAACAAAAAAAACAGCTAACAAAACTACAAGTCAAGCTCTTTAATCTTTCAATTAATGAATTATGGCCTGGCACTGATGAGCTGCATTGATAGGCAGCACTGATGGGCACTGATTTACGGCATTTATGAGCACTGATAAGGCAGCACTAACACTGATAGGCGGCACTGATGAGCTGCACTGATAGGTGACACTGGCACTGATGAGCTGCACTGATAGGCAGTGCCCCCTTAGTACTACTGTTCATCCATGCTGAAGGATGTCAGGGAAACTCTGGAAAAAGTAAAGGGGCACTCTGGAGGCACCCTGAAGGTTTTAATGGGACACCCTGGAGGATGTAAGGGGTCACTCCGGAGGCACTAAGATAGTACCTCCAGAGTGCTCCCTTCAGAGAGCCCTGAGGAGCGATGGCCATTAATCCATGCCATGTCAATGTTAGGAGAGTACACCTCACGGCCACCCTATTCCAGTCCTGCTTGCCCCGTCTCTGCCACAGCCCCATGTTATCTGTATCTGTGTGGCTTACTGCAGCTTCTTGTCGGTGTCACTTGCTCGCGGTCTTTGCGGTGAAGTGCAGGGAGAAGGAGTTCCGGGACCGAAGTCTGGATATTTTGTGCTCCTCTGGGGTCAGCCTGACGGCCTCTGCCACTCCTGCTTCCTCGCACTGCCATGGCTGGTAACCAGACCCACCGCCTCCCACCCGAGCAGTAGCAGCAGTCGGGAAGGCTGACACACAGTAGGTGGGCTGGTCAGGGACTTGGGAGACACTGTCCTGACTCCCTGCTGCATGCTGCCGGGTGCCGGAGAAGGAGGAGGTGCCGACTGCTGAGGTGGGTGGAGACAGCGGGGCAGCAATAGGCACGGGCCTTGCTCCCAGCCTCACTGTCTGACAGTCTGTGGCGTCACTGGTTGCTAGATGCCAGGCGGGGCCGGCCCTAGCAACCAGTTCTGCAAATGTAGTTAATAGGGTGGCTGCACTGGCTGTGTCCACTATTTCATTCCGGGATTGTCCCGGAATGAAGGTGCCCGGGACCCAGGACAGATACGTCCATTGTGAGACAGGACAGTCCCGGGCAATCCGGGACACGTGGGCACCCTACCAGCCACTCACGAGTGCCCCTTCATATGGCGCCCATGGCACTTGCCATATGTTCTATACCCTGGATACACCGCTGATTCTAAATGAGGTCTCACTAAAGATCTATAGAAGGTATTCAGGATCTCCTTCCTCCTGCTGGTGATCCCTCTAGTGATGCATCCTAGAATTCAATTTGCTTTTCCCACTGCCTGGTCACACCGTTTGCTCTTATTGCAATCATCTAAAATAAGTATCCCCAAATCTTTTTCTTCTGTAGTGCTGGCTACAACACTGGGGTCCAGAGATGGTCCTGTGCTTTACAACAACCAAGCTGGCATGAGCTGTGGAATGGGCTGTACCATGGAAAGATGGTGTTGAAGAAGCTTAGAAGAGTACAAGAAAGCCGACGTTCACATTGGGCTGATTTGCCGGCAATAGCACCGTCCGACTTTGCGGCGCAGCACCGATTTCCAAAAGTAGTTTCTGTACTACTTTTGGCGACTTCGGGGGGGATTTAAATAGACATCTGTGCATGAACCCACACAGATGTCTGTCAAATCGCTCCCTATTGGGACTGCATTGCCAGTTTAAACTCGCACGATTTCTAACCCGCATCATTGTGAACCTGGGCTAATTGTTATCTGAAGCTGCTCAGAATTGCTGTAAAATCCAGATTTTTATTGTAGAGGTGGGATTTAGGGGTTTTGTTGCTACATCCACAATAAGCCTTCTGAAGAAGATGGGAATGTGGGGTAACTCCCTACAACAAGCAATCAAGTCCAAATCAAAAGTAGCAGAAAAAAACAGCAGTTGAATTTGTATTAAAATAAAAGACAACTGGGCTGTAAGATGATGGGCTGTAAGATGAGACATGGAGGTTCTGCAAGCAGAGTGTCAGTGTACTTGGGAGTCCCCCTTTCTCATTTTACCACACAAACCCCAAAATCACAAGTACTAACTTATCATAGGGGCTGACACATCAAGTTGTATTAGCTCTACTCTACATAGAGAATTTAAAGTGTCACTAAACCCACATCATAAAAAAACTATCAAATGGTATATTACATGCTGTTTATACTCAATCACTATGAGATTAATTTTCTGTATTCTGCAAAAAACCTGCTTGATCTTGCTGTTCATGTCCCCACTTCAGTTAGGATTTGACAGCTGTGGTGGCAGCTCTGCACATGCTCAGTTTTCAGTGAGTTTCTATGCTGAGCATTTCCTCCCTATCACATCTGAGCAGCCCATGTGACTATAGAGACACACGTGTGAGTGTATACACAGTGGTAAATGACAGCCCACTTCCTCAATCCTCCTCCATGCCCACTAACCAGCTAAACACAATGGGGGTGGAATATTCTATGTAGATTAATGGCGGAATCACCCCCTCTTATTCTAAGACACAGGCTGGAGGGGTGTATACAGCCTGTGACTGGGAGAAATCCACCCACACCATGTTATTTCCACAAAATAATAAAGATTTGATTTCCAATATACTGTATACTTACTGTATTTGTATGACAATTTAGAACTGTTTATTATCAGGTACAATGTTTTGTTTTAGTCCCCTGGAGTACAATGGCTCGGTACGCCAGTTAGGGATAAGGATGTTTTGCCTCTCAGGTTGCCATTCTTTCTCCCTATTGTTCTTACTCAATGGTATACATATGTCCCATAACATTAACCCTCTTTTCAGTTTGGTGGTTCCTGCCGCGGTTCAGATTAATTTATAGGATATAACTGTTGTGGAGTCTTTAGACCACAGTTTCCTGAATTATGACATTGTAATGGACCCTTGACTGTCATGTCACTAATGTACATAGTCATTTTTGATGGGTTTCTGTTGTTGCCTTTAATTCACTGTTGTTGGTCAACATGTGTGATATTATGACATTTTGTTTAACCAGCATACCTTAAATAAAGATTTAAAAAAAATAAAAAGAACTGTTTATTGATATTATTTATTCATTTTTACTCTGTATTCCAAAGGCTGTATTTTTTTTTTTTAACATGTGACCAGCAGCAGAGGATTAGAAGCTCCTCCTGTCTCCCAGCCTGCAGACAGGCTGGGAGAGAGCTGGGCCATGTGATAGCTTTATATCGATTAGAAAAAAGGTATTACGATGTTTGTTTGTTTTTTTATTAAAATAATTACAGTGCCATCATCCACATACAGAAAGAGAAGGGACAATGTAAATTAAACAGTGTGTGTTTAGCTTCACTTTAGGAGAGAGAGAGGAACTGGCCCCTGTAGCATGATGTAAAATTTGAGGGCCTTATTCACATCTGTCTGCTCCGTTGTTTTGCAGTAATGTGCACACCCCCAGACACAGCACACCACAATACACAGTAGCGTGTTGCTGTGTGTTGTGGTGAGCCACAACAAAGGTGCCTGGGGGGGTGTCATGAACCTTGGAATACTGAAGTATATCTCCTTTGAGTCTATTACACAGTGGTGGGTCTTTTAAGGCTAACCCCGACCCCCCTCCAGACGGCTCCGTGGTCTGGAAGGAATGCATTGTTCTGTGTTTGACTGTGTGACAGGAGTCACTTTGGGCACAGGGTGAGCAAGAAAATAGTGGACATTAACAATATGTCTTGGGTTGCTTTAAAATGGGACTGTAATACACAAAATCTCCCAGGATACTGTATATGCCATATTAGAAGAGTGACTCATTCCTACTGTTGTAAGTAGATGCTAATGTCATCACCTTCAGCCACCTGTCTGTCGGTTGCCTTCTATAATGTAAAAGAGTCTAGTGTGGCTGCTCTGCATCTAATTGTGGCTTGTGCTAATTGACCCTGCAATTGTGTGAAGGTGTATTTATGATAATGTGTATTGTAAGTTAGGAGTTGGCCAGTCTAGGGAACTCAAAGGTCAGGTCTCTGAGTCATTTTGTCTGCTAAGGAATGTATTGACACTCAGAATATTGTGTATTGGGGACTCGTTATGTAACCATTGTGTGATGTTGTGGGAGGATCCGGGTCATATCTCCTGTGGTTACTGCAGTATCCTAAATTGTATATAAGAGCCTGAAATTCTCAATAAAGTGTGTCATTCCTGTTTGAACTTACATACAGCCTGCCTGGTGTTTGTTCTGAGCTATCACAAATGGATTCGAATGGCACATAGCTGTAGTTCGAATCCCGGAGCATCGGATGACCGAACCATCAGATGTTGCAATCTGCAATCTGATCCAATAGTAGCAGAGGAGTGTTGGGAGAGTGGAACCGAGCGAGCAGGGGCTCGTTACAGGGGATATTTCAAAATAAATGGTACTAACATGCATAATATGCATTACCACAGTACAATGGTGTTAAGAGACCCTAAACATTTCTAAGAGGGTCCAGAAGGATACTTTTAAAATGCTGGATAGGTTTAATGTGAACGTGTACTTTGCCCAGTAAAGGGTACGCTTGAAGGCTAAGCTCCTCCCCTGCTGATATTCCCTGCACTCTCCTGTCACCTTTTAAATTAGGCAGTGCATTTGGGTATGTGACTTTCATCTTGTGCCCACTGCTGGGAAGATTTTTTAAGGAAGACTGTATGGCACCAGACAAGTCATCCATTAAAGATCTCCAAAGGAGTGCTATACATTGGCTGATAGCCTTTCATTGGAATTCACCAACTGTTCTACTTTTACAACTAAAAACGAGAATAAATAAAATAAATATTATGGAAAAATTATTTCCTACAATATATAATACCATGCACATATATTATTAATATATAATATTATAGTTTATTTTATAATTATTATTATTTATTAATATCAAATAAGGATAAAATGTCAAGACAGCATAAGCAGCACCAGAGCACACTGAGCAGACTCTACCAAACAATCACAGCTCTCTGTTAGGCCCCTTTCACACTTGTGCGACTTCAAAGTTGCACGATTTTGCCGCGATTCCAAGGAATGCCTGTGTAAGTGGCATCAAAATCGGACCAAAGTAGTGCAGGGACTACTTTGAAGTGGGAACGACTTGAAGTCGTACTAATATGAATGGTTGTCATTGGAAATCATGGGAAACGACTTGTCATGCTACTTTGCCATCACAAATTGTGGGACAAGACGTATAAATGTGAAAGGAGCCTTAAGCAGACAGCACTTTAATTTGCCTAGCTGTCTCCCTGTTAGGCCCCTTTCACACTACTGTGACTTCAAAGTCACGCGATTTTACCGCAATTTCACGGCCGCGATTTTGCCGTGATTTCAGGGAATGCCTGTGTAAGTGGCATCAAAATCGGACCAAAGTAGTGCAGGGACTACTTTGAAGTTGTACTAATATAAATGGTTGTCATTGGAAATCATGAGAAATTACTTGTCATGCTACTTTGCCATCACAAATTGTGGGACAAGTCGTATAAGTGTGAAAGGGACCTTAAGCAGAGAAACCAAAAACTATATGCACTCATTCTAGCACCTACCTAGGAGGGCCCTACAAGAGTAAAAAATGGAATGCCACAAAATCACACTGATGTAGCACCCTGATGTTTAGGCAGGATGCTCTTAAATTGATTTGCCAAGTGATAGCTGCCTTGGTCAATTTCTAGGAGGTCAACTGACTTCGCCCTAATTTTGGAATTGCTGCACTTCTAACTTCTGCCACTAGGTGGCCAGGTACCTGGTGGCATTTGTTAAGACGAGGGCATTGCAAGGACAGATTAGGAGTATTTGAGGTATCTCAGCCAATGGGCAGGGATTTTCTTGAGTCCCTTGGCCTCTGCCACCTGGATGGCTGTCTGGGTGGATGTGTGTTGTGTTGCCCTGGGCTGCTAGTCCAGAGACCTAAGGCCTATCCCGGGGACATCTGGCTGCTAGGCTGTCTATTCAAAAGCTAGAGAGCAGCGTAGGGTTGGGACTGCGGCTTGCAGTCCAACCAGAAGTAACGGTTCTGCCGGCCGGAGAACTTGTCATGGTCGGAGGTAGAGGGGAAGCTGTCTCCTCTAAGGGACCATCCAGGGACCACTGTGAGTAGCTGAAGCAAGTACCAGAGCAGTGTTCTCACCAACCGGGGATAGTGAAGAATTGGGAAACAACAGCAGGTGCCATGCCAGGGACCCAGCCAGTGGAGGTGACGCTTGCAGAGCAGCATTATGTTTCAAGCAAGGGACCAAGCAGACCAGCGGGGTGACGCTTAAAGAGTATCTGTGAGTGCCAAGCTAGGGACCCAGCAGGGACGCGGGGGTGACGCTTGAGGAAGATACTGAGTGAGAAGATTGAAAGAGCTCAGGGGATCCAGTGGCAGTGGATCAGCAAGTCTAGTGAGAGAGACTGGGAGCTCAGTTGAGTGAAGATCTACAAGAGTAGATTATAGAGGAAGTTAAGGAGTCATTACAATTTGTGTTAGAAACTGTTACAAGACTGTTGCCATAGGAGACAGCGATCCTACTCGTGCAGATGTGGTATCTTGCTGGATGCCTTTCCCTGCATGGTTGTCTACCTATAGAAGTCTCGGAGTCTGTCAATTAACATTTCAATTACTAAAGGGTGTCCTGGCCTTAACCCTCTCTCCCACAGTTCTGTTTAAGAGACTATAAATCTCTTTGCATTCAAGAAGTGTCTGGCGCCCTTTAATCTACCTAGCATTGCACCCACCATGCCTCGTAACCCAATCTGCATAGAAGTATGTCAGCTGTCCCTAACTCTGAAGGTCACCATTAGGCCTGCGCTTCAGAGCTTTTGAGGCCACCTGCATTCCAGCCCACCAGTAGTTGTGGTGCGGCGGCGCCATCTTCACGGAACAGAGGTACCAGGAAGAGATCCCGGACGGAGTCTAACATCTGCTGGGATACATTGTGGTGAGAGGGCACCTGCCCATCAGAGTAGACTACAGTATTGCTGAATGAGTTTCTTTCCTATAGACTGCTGGTGGGACTTGTGGTTCCACGTAGGTGGATCTGCTCCTACACAGGCATCATACAGCTGGACTTTGGGGTCTTGTCTTTCTCCTCTGAGCTGTAAGGTCAGTACTGTATTACTCACATATTTAAAGAGGAATCTACAAGTGGGGATAGTTCTTCAGTTAAGAAGTCATCAGCATAATTCTTGTTCTGCAGCCTTTTATTTTCCTTTGTCCCTTTGGATTACAAGCAAATATAAAATCATCACTGCAGTATAAACATCCGCCTATCTGAAGACATCCAGAATTAAAGGAACATTCACCATCTTCTTCTTTTACTAGGCATTACTGTTCTACATTGGAGTTGAGCTCTGAATAGGGGAAGCCATTTAGTGAGATATCATTAGAATTTGCATAGTGTCATGCCGCGTACACACGATCGTGATTCACGGCGGTGAAAACACCGCCGTGAATCACGACATGAAAAAAAATGAAAAACGAGGGAACGGCATGTTCCCCCACACACGACCGTTTTTCCCGTCATTTTTTTCTTTGTCGAGAAAAACGACCGTGTGTGGGCTCCGTAGCAGTGATTCCCTATGGGAAAACTGCCGCGGAAAAAAATGCTGGAAAAAACGATGAGAAAAATTAGAACATGTTCTAATTTTTCTCATCGTGATTAATGCCGTTTTTCCCGTCGGGAAAAACGGCAAAAAGCCCACAGACGATAGTTTTTCTCGTCCAAAGGAAAAAATGTCATTTTTCCCGACGGGAAAAATGATCGTGTGTACGCGGCATCATAGTATTCACATGTTGTGTGTTTTGTTCTGGTTTGTGTGCTGAGGCCTCAGTGGGAGGGTATTCAATACATGTATTAAAGGTATTGGATATTTATCCCCCTGTGAACCTGTTAACATATACCCCTTCAGGTTACCACCAAATTACATGTACAGTATATGTATGTAAGTGCATTAAGTAATACTTTCTGTCAGTCATAACCTGTGTTCATTCATATCCTATTCATACTTTTTATTGTGTTTATTTGCTACTTCAGTAAACATTTCTGAGTGGTTCAGTGATACTCTATGAGTTTCTGATTACTATGCAACATTTCAGAATGGAACCCAAGGTGTCAGAGGTAAGAGATGATTTGCAGAGTCGGGGTGGCCAGTGGGGAACAGAGTCAATCAGCAGCCCTCATGGGGGTACTGCTACATTTGGAGGTCCCATTGAGATGCCCCATCTGGGGAACCCGAGCAGATCAGGTGATGTGTCCAAGGTGGAAGAGATCATGGACTCCGCCACTGCAGTAGAGTGGAGTCAGGAGCATGGGAGTCGGTTGGAGCAAACCACTGTCTTGAAGTTACTGGGAGTCCGGTGGTTTGACCGGGAAGTGAGGCAGCTGATGAGGAAAGTTACACCTGAACAGGGGTCCTACCTCTTGGACCTGAAATACAAACTCGAAGACTGCACATATGTCCTATTAGAGTGGAGGGAGAGCGTCCCGGTGGAGTTCCAGAAAAGCATTGTGAGCCTTGCAGAAGGCCTGGATGGTCACGTGATTCCATTGCAGTTGGCGGAGGGAGTTGAGGAGAGTTCCCCTCGGTCGCCACCAGGAAGCCCTGCTGCAGGAGGCCCAAACGCGGTGGGTCCCACAGTGGGAAGCCCGATGACAGGAATGCCTCCCGCTTCCTTCTATCTAGACATGAGCCGTCTAGTGGACAGTCTGATACAGAGTCACACTAAATCCGCTAATCAGGGATACCAGAGACTACCAACCTTTTCAGGTCGTGTCCCCAGACCAGACAAGGGAAGAAGAATTTGATAGCTGGATGAATCAGGCCATGCAAGCCACAGAAGAGTGGAATGTGTCAGAGATCGTGAAGTGACAGCGGATCAGTGAGAGTCTCCACAGCCCAGCAGCGGATGTCATCAGGAGCCTAAGGAGGGGGAAGCCGGATTGTGAGGCCATGGATTATATCGAGGCCCTGTATGCAGTCTATGGAAGGGCAGAGAAGTTGCCTGATCTGATGAACAAGTTTGAGCATACCCACCAGTGGAGAGGAGAGAAGCTATCTGATTATGTCGTTCGGGTGGATCGGATCCTGCATCAGATTATTTTGAAGAAGGTAATTGACCCCCGAGAGGCGGACAGAGTCAGGTTGGATCGGACCTTACAAGGAGCCAGGCCAAACCATCCTATTGTGCTACGGCTACTATTAAAGGGAACCCGAGAAGCTCCTTCCTACCCAAAGCTGATGGAGCTGGTCAGAGAAGAGGAGGCTCTCCTGGATGAAAAGAAACAGGGAGCTCAGCCCGCAGAAAAGACACCCCAGAAGAGTGAGAAGGTGGTCACACAATCAGCTCAAGTGGATGCCAGTGTAGTGGAGAGTGATGAGGAGTCTGAGTGGGGGGAGCACACCAAGACCCCTGTAGGGCAATCCACTCCAAAAGTTACTCCTATCAAGTCATCAGAAGGTGGGAGTCAAGTTCAATAGCAGGTACAACAAGCTTTGTTGCATGTGATGGAGGCTCAAGCTAAAGCTTAGGCTGAGCGATCAGGCATTCAAGTGTGGCAATCCAAGGCATTTCAAGGCTCAGTGTCCACAGAACGAGGTGAATGCTGAACTGTTAGCGGAGCTGGTGAGGATGTTACAGAAACTTCTGAAAGATCAGCCGGCAAGAAACTCCAGGGGATCTCAGTGAGGGAGCTAGCTGAGAACCCAGATGAGAAACAGAGCTCCACGATACAAAGGAAGAGAGGGGCCAGAAAGAGGCCGAAAAAAGAAGAGAGTGGGGCAATCACCCTGTTCATCACCACAGTCAAGTAACCCGGGACCGGGGTCAGGGTGCCAGGCGAAGAGGGTCAATGCTTTACCGTCACCTAGGGTCACGGTTAGGTCCTATCAGAATACCCCTAAGAAAAGTTGTCAGCCTAGTCCAAACAAAAGCAGCCTGGCGACACCACCTAGGGTCATTGTTAGGTCACCACAGAGTGCATTAAAAAAGGACTGTGAACTTAACCACACTCTGGACAATGCTGCTGGTCTCCCAGAAAAGTTAGTGGAGCCGTCCCCAATCGTGCCTGTACAGATAGACAGAGTTTACACCAGAGCTTTACTAGACACTGGGGCCCAGATCACGCTACTTTATCGGGACTTTAATGACAAACACCTGAGTCACATCCCCATACGCAAGCTGGAAGAACTAGAAATCTGGGGAATTGGGACTGCTAGATGTCCCTATGATGGCTACATCCCCATACAAATATCCTTTGGGCAGTAGCCGTCGGGAAAGAAGAGGCTTTCGACACCTTGGCTGTCATGTGTCCCAGGCCACCTGGGGCCGGGCGAAACTCAATACTAGTAGGAACCAACACAATCTAGTGAGAAGGCTGCTATCATCAGTACTGGGCAAAGACGGATCCACCAATAATAAAATTCACCGGCAGTTACTGAAGGCTTGTCGGCGAGTGGCAAGAAAGAAGAGGGCTCCCAAAGGAGGAGTGGGGCGCTTGTGGAAATTGGAAACCAAGGAGAGGGTGCTACAACCGGGGAAGTTGCTCATGTTAAGGCCGCCATCAGGTTGACTTGGGACCAACCAGGCCCCTTTGTGGTGCTAGAAACGGATGAGCAAGCCAGATCGGCTGGTCTGGAAATGGTCCCTGAGCTGGTCCCTACCTGTCAAGAACAGGAGGGAAGTGCCCATCAGTTTGAGGAATGTGACTGATCAGCCCATCAAGTTGCGAGCTCGTATGCTGGTGGGGCAGGTGAGTGCAGCCACCCCTGTATTCCCTGAAGAAACTAAAGACTTAAAGAATAGTCAGCAACTACAGACGGAGTTCCAGCGATGTTCGGAGGTCTTGTCCCCTGCCTGGCAGGAAAGGATGAGGTCTCAATTGATGAGATGAGAGAAGTTGTTTTCCAGAGACGATTTTGATGTGGGATGCGCAAGAAGTGCCCAACACAGAAACTGACTTCAGGAAGATAAACCCTTTCGTGAGGGGGAAAGGAAAAACGTACCGCTCAAAAGCTTAAGAATTCACCAAATAGCTGCTTCCGCCCGGTCACTCACACAGGTGCTGGCTCTGCACTGATGCATGGGAGAAAAAGAAACCCTGGACTGCCGCACTCTGTATAGACAGTTATTTATTCCAAAATTTCAAGTAAAAAATCCAAATTCAAAATAAATCCATAAATCCAAAACAACAAATGCAGAGAGTGTGCATGCAGGGAAGGGTGGCTAACGCGTTTCACGTCACGAATTTACGCTTACTCATAGCTAAGGTGTGTTCGTGACGTGAAACGCGTTAGACACCCTTCCCTGCATACACACTATCTGCATTTGTTGTTTTGGATTTATGGATTTATTTTGAATTTAGATTTTTTACTTGAAATTTTGGAATAAATAACTGTCTATACAGAGTGCGGCAGTCCAGGGTTTCTTTTTCTCCCTTTCGTGAGGGGGCCAGAAGAATACCTCTCAATGACCTGGTAGATTTGTGTGAGCAGCTGGCAGAGTTAAAGAAGTCAGGAGTTATTCAGGAGTCTCAGAGTCCCTATGCATCCCCCATTGTAGTCGGGAAGAAAAATGGGTCGCTACGCATGTGTATCGACTACCGGACTCTGAATCGGCGCACCATCCCAGACCAGTACACCACACCCCGCATTGAAGGTGCCCTACAGTGCCTTACCGGGGCTAAGTGGTTTAGTGTGCTTGACTTGAAGAGTGGGTATTATCAGATCCCCATGGACCTGGAAGACCAGGAGAAGACGGCATTCATTTGCCTGTTAAGATTCTACGAGTTTATCCGAATGTCTCAGGGCCTGTCAGGGGCTCCTGCAACCTTCCAACGTCTGATGGAAAGAACAGTAGGGAACATGAATCTTGTGGGGTGTTGGTGTATTTGGATGACATCATCGTGTTTGGAAGAACACTTGAAGAGCACGAGAGTCGACTAGAAAAGGTATTCTCTCACCTCCATGAGGAAGGACTCAAGCTGTCAATGGAGAAATGCCAGTTCTATAGAACGTCCGTCACCTACCTGGGCCATGTCATCTCGTAACCGAATCGAGATCTTTTTTGGGATTCTGTTCCTATTACCGACGGTTTGTGGCCAATTTTGAAAAGATTGCTCGGCCTCTCAATGAGCTGTTGCAAGTGGTCACGGGAGAAGGAGAAGATGGAGTCAGAACCAAAAAGAGCGGTGATCGCAAGAAAGGGGAGTCTGTCCAAACCAAATGGAACTCTCAATGTGAGAGGGCGCTTTGGCAGTTGAAGAAGAGTCTCACAGAAGCCCCAGTGTTGGCCTACGCTGACCCGGGCCTACCCTATGAGCTGCATGTGGATGCCAATAGAGAAGGGCTATGAGGAATATTGTACCAGGAACAAAATGGGGGACTGAGACCTGTGGCCTATGTGAATAGGAATATAAACAAGAAAACCCTCGTGCTGGCTGAATGGTGAAACGGGTGGGGAGTGGGGGGAAAATTGAGATACTGCAGCAGTCACCGAAGAGTCTGGTCCAAATCAACAGTGAAACATAAATATCGTGATGGTGTCTGCGCTGTAGTGGATCAAATAGAGTGGAATGGGGAGGAGGGGAATGGGTGATAATCAAAGGGAATTGGCAAAGAATGTGAAAACTGTGAAAAAGGGAGGGGGAGGGGGAAGGGGGAGGGAGGGAAGAGAAGGGGGAGGGGGAAGGGGGAGGGAGGGAAGAGAAGGGGGGGAGGAAAGGAGGGGAGGGTTGGTGAATAATTAACTGAGGCTTAACTAAATAGCAATGATGTGCAATGTGCACAGTGACACAAATAAACGTGCAATAATACTATGTGAAAAACTGGTCGATAAAAATTGATTTGAAAAACAAAAAATTCAATCTATAGGACCAGTGTCTCAAAAATCCAGTGATGTGCAAACGTGTTTGAAATTCAAAAAAATTGAATCACTAGAACATACTAGTAATCCGCAAACAATGTCCATAAGTAAAATACACACAATAGGTGCATAGGTGAACTACACCAATAAAGGGGAAAAAAACCAAATAAATCCTGATGGTGACTTCCCAATGGTTCCAAAATAATATTAAAATGAATGGTCTATGGATAAGGTCCAATAAACAAATAGAGTCCCGTCACCAATGGTGTGCTTGAAAGTTTTCCTGTGACAACCACCCAGTGATCACAACCAGCTTACCTCCCTGCTATGAGGGGGCAGAATGCAGCAGATCTCTGTAGTGAAGGGGGGTATCTCGTCCTTATGGCACAGTCTTTATGGCACAGTTACTCATTGGGGTGCTTGTTGTAGAGTGAGCGTGGGCCTCAATCCAAACGAGCACCGCGCTCGTGCCAATGGAAAGAAGAATTAGCATCTATGGTGTGATCGATGCGATCCTCCCTGCTATGAGGGGGCAGAATGCAGCAGATCTCTGTAGTGAAGGGGGGTATCTCGTCCTTATGGCACAGTCTTTATGGCACAGTTACTCATTGGGGTGCATATGAGAAAACATAAACAGGAAACACATCAATAGCGCAACTTTGTGAGTGCAGCAAGGTGGATCGCTAGTGCATAAATTCACACACTCACTTGTTAAGAGTGAGCGTGGGCCTCAATCCAAACGAGCACCGCGCTCGTGCCAATGGAAAGAAGAATTGGCATCTATGGTGCGATCGATGCGATCCTCGGATGTCCGCAGCGGCAGTCACAAAGTTATTATTAATGGAATAAAGGAAGAAAATATAGTATGGGTCCGTAACCGCTATGGCCATTTATTGATGATCATGTAAAAAACTCACATTTTGGAAGTAAAAACAAGGTATTGAATCCTACGAGCGGCAGGCTCGTCTCCTCTCAGTTCTGCTGGCGGTGTGTCTGTGCTACGTCCTGACGCGTGTCATCATATCACATGACTTCATCATTCCTTTATTCCATTAATAATAACTTTGTGACTGCCGCTGCGGACATCCGAGGATCGCATCGATCGCACCATAGATGCCAATTCTTCTTTCCATTGGCACGAGCGCGGTGCTCGTTTGGATTGAGGCCCACGCTCACTCTTAACAAGTGAGTGTGTGAATTTATGCACTAGCGATCCACCTTGCTGCACTCACAAAGTTGCGCTATTGATGTGTTTCCTGTTTATGTTTTCTCATATGCACCCCAATGAGTAACTGTGCCATAAAGACTGTGCCATAAGGACGAGATACCCCCCTTCACTACAGAGATCTGCTGCATTCTGCCCCCTCATAGCAGGGAGGTAAGCTGGTTGTGATCACTGGGTGGTTGTCACAGGAAAACTTTCAAGCACACCATTGGTGACGGGACTCTATTTGTTTATTGGACCTCATCCATAGACCATTCATTTTAATATTATTTTGGAACCATTGGGAAGTCACCATCAGGATTTATTTGTTTTTTTTTCCCCTTTGTTGGTGTAGTTCACCTACGCACCTATTGTGTGTATTTTACTTATGGACATTGTTTGCGGATTACTAGTATGTTCTAGTGATTCAATTTTTTTGAATTTCAAACACGTTTGCACATCACTGGATTTTTGAGACACTGGTCCTATAGATTGAATTTTTTGTTTTTCAAATCAATTTTTATCGACCAGTTTTTCACATAGTATTATTGCACGTTTATTTGTGTCACTGTGCACATTGCACATCATTGCTATTTAGTTAAGCCTCAGTTAATTATTCACCAACCCTCCCCTCCTTTCCTCCCCCCCTTCTCTTCCCTCCCTCCCCCTTCCCCCCTCCCTTTTTCACAGTTTTCACTTTCTTTGCCAATTCCCTTTGATTATCACCCATTCCCCTCCTCCCCATTCCACTCTATTTGATCCACTACAGCGCAGACACCATCACGATATCTATGTGAATAGGAGCCTTACCCCAGCAGAGAAGAATTATCCCGTCCACAAGCTGGAATTCCTGGCCCTCAAATGGACTGTGGTGGATAAGTTGAGAGACTATCTGTATGGGGCCGAGTTCATTGTCAAGACTGACAACAATCCCTTAACTTACATCTTGACCTCAGCAAAATTGGATGCTACCGGACACAGGTGGCTAGCAGTTTTGGCTGGGTTACGGTTTAGTCTGAAGTATCGGCCTGGAGTGGGGAATCGAGATGCGGATGCTTTGCCCCGCAGGCCTCATCGGAAGAAGGAAGACTAAGGGCTCTTTCACACGGGGCGGATCAGTCATGATCCGCCCCGTGAAGCTCCGCTTGCTCAGCGGGGATCGCTCAGTTGATCCCCGCTGAGCCGGCGGATGACTGGGTGGTCCCCGCACACTGTGCAGGGACCGCCCTGTCAGAGCGCCGCTCTCCCCTATGGGGGGATCGGATGACGACGGACCGTAGAGTCCGTTGTCATCCGATCCGCTCCGCCGACGGAAGGAAAAATAGGGTTTTCCTCCGTCACACTTTGGCGGAGCGAATGTCAGTGGACATGCCTCCGCTGACATCCGTGCCTCCATAGGGCTACATGGAGCGTCCGTGCAGGTCTGCCTAAAAAACTGACAGGCGGACCTGAACGGACCCTCCGTGTGAAAGGGGCCTAAGAGGGTCGGACTTATGTGAATGAAGAAAGGAGTGCAAGCTTTGTGTCAGGGCCTGAATCACAAAATGAAAGGGGGAGTGGTTGCTGAATACATTGGGGTTCACCCCTCTGGGATACCAAGACGCTACTATGGATTGACGCAGGTGAGAGGAGAGGGTTTACCTCAGCTGACCAAGAGAGATTTGAAGAGAGATCAAGTACAGGACCCATTGGGCCATCTGGAGGTTCAGGACCTGAGAAAGCAGGATGCTGGGTTATTGTTGAACAGCCTCATTAAGGGAGCAAAGACCTTACACAGGGAGTGGGATCGATTACAAATCAGAGATGGAGTGTTATACAGGCGCTGTCCGACTGGAGATAAGAAGAAGTGGCAACTGTTCCTCCCGGAAAAACATTGACCCACTTTTCTGATGTCCTTGCATGATGATCATGGCCATTTAGGAACAGAAAGGACATTCCGTTTGATTAGGGACAGATGTTATTGGCCCAATATGAGGGGAGAGGTAGAGAGCTACTGCCATTCATGTTTAACCTGTATCCAGCGGAAGACTTTGCCAGCTAGGGTTGCCCCAATGAGCCACTTACAAAGTCAGGAGCTGTTAGACCTGGTTTGCATCGACTGTCTGTGCCTGGAACCTGGAAACAGGTGGAAGAAACAGTATCTTGGTCGTGACCGACCACTTTACCCGCTATGCACAAGCCTACCCTACTAAAGATCAGAAGGCTAGCACTGTGGCTAAAGTACTCGTGGAAAAGTTCTTTGTGCACTATGGGTTACCTGTAAGAATCCATTCAGACCAAGGAAGAGACTTTGAGAGTCGACTAATCCATCAGTTGTGTGCAGGGCTGCCATCAGGAATTTTGGGGCCCCTTACACAGCTTCAGGCATGGCCCCCTCAAGGGAGGTTGCCATCCGGGTCCCTGGGGACCTCCGGGCCTCTGGGGACCTCTGGGCCCCTTACAAAAAAAAATAAAAAATTATAAAAAAATATATATATTATTATTAAAAAAAAAAGTGAGGTTGCCATCCGGGGCCCTGGGGACCTCCGGGCTTCTGGGGACCTCTGGGCCCCTTATAAAAAATAAATAAATAATAAAAAATAAAAAAATGTAATAAAAAAAATTTCTAAAAAAAAAATGATAAAAAAAAAAAGGGGGGGGTTGATATTCGGGGCCCTGGGGAACTCTGGGCCCCTTACAAAAAAAAAAGAAGAAAAAAAAAAAAAGGGGGCCATCCGGGCCCCTGGGGACATCCGGGCCCCTTACAGGTGTACTGCCTGTACCCCCCTGATGGCGGCCCTGGTTGTGTGCCTTATTGGGCATCAAGAAGTCTCGTACCACACCGTATCACCCTCAAGGGGATCCTCAACCTGAACGATTTAACAGGACTTTGCTAAACATGCTAAGGACCTTGTCACGAGAAGAAACAGCATTGGGGTAACCATATAGCAATGCTGGTACATGCTTATAATAGCACTGAGAGCGATGCTACCAGCTATTCCCCTTATCGCCTTATGTTCGGGAGAGAGGCCAGTTTTTCTGCTGACCTGGCTTTTTTTTCAATGGACAATACCCCTTTAGTGTCACACAAGGGTTATGTGGACAGATTGCGAAAGAATTTACGACAAGCCTATGAGAGAACTATGGAACATGCTGCTACAAGAGAATCAAGGAATAAGCGGAACTTTGACCTGAAAGAAAGAATACAGGATTTGCAACCGGCGACCGAGTGTTACTGAAGAATCTAGGAGTACCAGGAAAACATAAGCTGGCCGATTGATGGAGGCCACAGCCCTATGTTGTGTCTAAGTAACTACCTGAATTACCTGTATATCAAATTAGACCGGATGGGGAAAAGGGACCGTTGAAGATGTGGCACCGGAATCATCTGTTACCAATATCAGATGCGGTGAGGGTACCTCAAGCACCCCTACAGTCTACTTCAAAACCAACTCCACCTCGAACACGTTCACAAAAGGGCACTCCCACCACAGTTGATATGATGGATGAGGAGTTTGGAGAAGATTATGTGTTCTCACAAGTTCCTAGTCCGGTGTCTTCAAGAGGGAGAAGGAGGATTGAAGTGGAGGAGGAGGACGATGAGATAGTGACTGTGCCCTTCTGGTTATGGGCTGCAGAAGATAACTCAACAGACAGCCCTTTTAAGAGAATGGAAAGAGAGACAGTAGCTACTGAAGTATTGCCCCAGCGACTCATGGAAACAACTAAGATGCTATCCCCCGGCCTAAGGGAATGCATACGTCGGTCTCTTGGACCAGAGCTAAAGACCCTGCCACCCTTCAAGGATGTGTGGAGAGTCAAAACTGAAAAAGTTGTCCCTGAACCAGAGACTAGGGACCTGATAGACTTTTCTGGTGAACCATTACCAGCTCCTGAATCAAATTGCTCTATCGAAGTTGAAAGCCCAGGAGGGGCGAGAACAGGTCACCAAGAGGATCCCTCTCTTCCTTCAGAAGGAGATTCTATTACATGTCCCCCATTGAGCCCTGAACCTGTAAGAGAGCATTCCTCAATGGAGCTCAACAGTCAAGATAATACTAACGAAACAGCCAGAGACTCTACACAGATTGCTGGAACATACTCCCCAGTGCAGCTGAGACGAAGTGTGCACCCTCCCAAGAGACTCACGTATGACACACTGGGAGAGAGCTCTGAGGAGCTTATTCATACCATCAGCAGAACAGCCCCTGATGCTACACCCCCTACTGTCAATTGGGTGGGGGGTGACTCTGCTCTAACCTCTGACACCAATGGGTGGGACCCGGCAATTGCCCTAGCCTATTCTAAGACTGAGTTTGAATTGACTGAGAATGTGTATAGATGGTTCCAAAGGAATCCAGAAGTGTGTTAGTGTCTGTTAGACTTAGATTGTGGTTAATGTTGAAGAGAAAATCACCAATATATCATTACTTCCTTTTCAGTCAGTTGAAATGGTTTTCTCCATGTCTTTGGGGACCAAAGAGTTCAAGTGGGGGGAGTGTGTAGCTCTGGGGTTGCTACTATAGTTATTTTGTCGTATGGTTCATTGTTTCTTGAATAAGAGTTTGGCTCCCCCTAGTGTCTGTTGAACTTTGTCAGGATTTTCCTTCCTTCTAGAAGTGAGCAGAGCCATGCATTGTGGGATATTTAGTCTGGATGAGGAAGTGACTCTGTTGGCTGAATCAGCTCTGGACTACAGGACACACAATGCAAAGCACACAGAACAGCCTGCTGGGAGGAGAGATAAAAGGACAGGCACGGCCTGCTTTCAGCCTCTCTGGACGCCATTCAGCACCTGCCAGCAGGAGGTCTGTGTGTGTGACCAGGAGTGAGAGACTGCGGCCTACAGCAGAGAGCCGGATCGCCCACCTTAGAGAGATCTTGGAGGATGGCGCCTGCTATTCTAGCAGGTGGATCGGCCTGCGCTTCAGAGCTTTTGAAACCACCTGCATTCCAGCCCACCAGGAGTTACAGCGCGGCACGGCGGCGCCATCTTTACTAACATCTGCTGGGATCCATTGTGGTGAGAGGGCACCTGCTCATCCAAGTAGACTACAGTATTGCTGAGCGAGTTTCTTTTCCACAGACTGCTGGTGGGACTTGTGGTTCCACGGAGGTGGATCTGCTCCTACACAGGCATCATACAGCTGGACTTTGGGGTCTTGTCTTTCTCCTCTGAGCTGTAAGGTCAGTACTGAATTACTCACATATTTAAAGAGGAATATACAAGTGGGGATAGCTCTTCAGTTAAGCGTTCATCAGCATAATTCTTGTTCTGCAGCCTTTTATTTTCCTTTGTCCCTTTGCATTACAAGAAAATATAAAATCATCACTGCAGTATAAACATCAGGCTAGCTGAAGACATCTGGAATTAAAGGAACATTCACCATCTTCTTCTTTTACTAGGCTTTACTGTTGTACATTGGAGTTGAGCTCTGAATTACATCATAGGGGGAGCCATTTAGTGAGATATCATTAGAATTTGCATAGTGTCATTGTATTCACATGTGTGTTTTGTTCTGGTTTGTGTGCTGAGGCCTCAGTGGGAAGGTGTTCAATACATGTATTAAAGGTATTGGATATTTATCCCCCTTGTGTACCTGTTCACATATACCCCTTCAGGTTACCACCAAATTGCATGTATATGTATGTAAGTGCATTAAGTGATACTTTCTGTCAGTCATAACCTGTGTTCATTCATATCTTATTCATACTTTTCATTGTGTTTATTTGCTACTTCAGTAAACATTTCTGAGTGGTTCAGTGATACTGTGTGAGTTTCTCATTACTACGCAACATTTCAGAATGTAACCCAAGGTGTCAGAGGTAAGAGATGATTTGCAGATTCAGGGTGGCCAGTGGGGTACAATGTCAATCAGCAGCCCTCATGGGGGTACCGCTACATCCCTGTAAAGCTTCTTAGCTGACAGTTGCTTCTCCTCCTCTCACCCCGCGGCTGTCGGCTAGAAAGCTATACAGGGAGATTGGTGCTCGCAGCTGTCCCTCCCATCGCACCGATCATTCCCGGCTGTTCCTGTGGGCTCCTCATGCCCCCTGTCCTTCTCCGGCCCCCTGTGTGCTCCTCCGGCCACTCCTCTGGCCCCTTGTCCTCCTTCTCCGGCCCTCCCCCGTGTCCTCCTCCGCCCCCCCCTGTTCTCCTCCGGTCCCCTGTCCTCCTCCTCCCCTGTCCTCAACTGTGTTTAGTCTGCTTCAGTTTATGAATAGAGTTGAGCGGACACCTGGATGTTCGGGTTCGACGGGTTCAGCCGAACTTCGGAAAAAAGTTCGGGTTCGGGACCGAACTTTAACCCGAACCCGAACCCGAACCCCATTGAAGTCAATGGGGACCCGGACTTGTAAGGACTAAAAAGGCTCTAAAAAAGTAATGGAAAGGGCTAGAGGGCTGCAAATGGCAGAAAAATGTTGTTAAGAGCATGGCAAGTGCTCTGCAAACAAATGTGGATAGGGAAATAACTTAAAATAACATTAAAAAAATAAAAAAATAAAAAAATATGCTGGAGGCCCCCTTTTCAGCAGAAGAGGTACGGGAAGTCATTAAGAACCTCAGAAACTCAACGGCACGATGCCACACATATGGTGGGAATGCCCCAGAATACGCCCTTTCTGGAATAAATTATTCAATTTAATGGATAAGCTAGTGGGTAAATAAAATACTTTGAAATAAAAATGTAGCGGGGTGCAAAATTTAAGGGAAGTGTTTGAGTGGTAAATAGGCTCAAACACCCTAATTCTGTAGGATTCATGGACCATTTTGTCCTCGGGGGACAGTATTGGTGTGCAGTTCCCTGCGGCCTACAGGTGGCGCTGCCATGGTAGGCTAGGGTTGAACCGCCGATACAGTGCTGTGCCTTTTGTGTCCCCTCTTGGCAGTAGTACAGCGGGGCGGGGAACCTGCTGTGCATGCCGGGAGAGCATATAAAAGGGGCAGACCTTTGGCCTGGGGGCTGATGTCCAGTGGGGTCCACGCCCAGGTGCCTTCGGCCTGGGTGCATGTGTTCCTGTTCCATCTCGGGTACCTTTAGCCCGGGGTGAGGTACTATCCTGGAGTTCCTGCTGCCCTGGGTATGGAGGCCTAGGTGCGGGAGTAAAGCCTGGAGTCCAGAGCCTTTGTCTGGAGTTCGCTAAGGGTCGAGGAGTCTTAGGGTGCCGCCTCGTGTAGGGGACCATGTTCCAGGGAAGGGAGGATCATTCTGATGGACCGATGCGGGAGTCACGGTGAAGGAAGGGTCTGTTGACTCCCTGGAGAGATGTCTTCCCCTTGATATGGGCTAGGTTCGTAGAAGGAGAAGCTCAAGGTCATCTTGACTGTATCAGAGGCCTTATTCACCCGGCCCGTGGCAGGGGCCTTATACACCCTGGTCTGTGGCAGAGACCAAAGTTCTCCAGGTCCGTGGCAGGGGCCTTGTACACCCGGTCTGTGGCAGAGACCAACCTCAAGGTCTGTGGCAGAGACCGTGCACCTAAAACTGTTTGAGAAACCTAAGCAGTGAAGTGAATGTGCTACGTTTGTGCCTGGACCTCCTCCACACCTTAAGCTGTCCTGTTTCTTTGCTCTAACCTTTTCTATCCGAGTAGAGTTTATTTTGCCATGAGAGAATAAGAGTTGTAATTTCAGCTGGTGTGGACATTGACTTTACTGGGAATTAAAGGACTTGCCTCTACCTACAGTAGAGGTGAGAATCATCCTCTGGAGGAGTTTTGACTCCGGCTGTGGACACGGCCCGTCAAGTACACCGCTCAACCTCTTTATATAGGAGGGTACGGGCTGGTAGTGCGGTGTGCCTTTCTCCCTCCTGCGAGGAGCCAACAACATAAAGGCAGGTAAGGGGGAAAGGATCTGTGCGCTACAAAAAAATAAAATAAAAATTATAATCTTGACCTAGGAGGACGAGGTCCATATGGAGTAGGAGGTTGAGGTGGCGGTGGATGTGGCTGTGTAGGTGGAAGCGGCGGTGGAGGAGGACGAGGTAGCCAACACTGGTTAAAAAATACAACAATGGCTGGGTAAGGCCAGTGATGTGTCGAATTCTGTCCCCCGTCGAATAGTGTCCACCCTGTACTGCGCTTGCTCAGTATGTAGGACAAGAGGATTTCGAAAATCTCCCAAGATGAACGGCGCCTGCGTGGTGAGTTCAGGTGAAGGCCACACCATCCGTGGTTCAAGCCGAGCCAAGTGAGGCCGTGCCCGAAGCGTGGCGATCGAAGCGAGCCCGTGAGGGGCCCTGTTACTATGTGCTACCGTATGTCCACTTGGATGTTGGGGCTTGAACCTGCACTCACGGCGCAGGCGCCGTTCATCTTCGGAGATTTTGTGAATCTCCTTGTCCTCTGTACTGCGCAAGCGCTGCGCCTTCTCAGTACGGGCCGGACACAATCCGATGGCCGGACAGTTTTTGTCACAACACCGGTATACATGTCTATTCTGCAGAAGGTACGGACAAGTCCTGTGGGATCTATGCCTGGTTCATTTTAATGAATGTGAGCTTGTCCACATTGGCTCTGGACAGGCGGCTGCGCTTGTCTGTGATAACGCCCCCTGCCGTGCTAAATACACGTTCAGATAATACACTGGCTGCAGGGCAGGCCAGCACCTCCAAGGCATAAAGGGCAAGCTCAGGCCATGTGCCCAATTTGGAGACCCAGAAGTTAAAGGGGGCAGACCCGTCATCCAGTACGTGTAGGCCTGTGGACACATACTGCTCAACCATGTTGGTGAAATGCTGCCTCCTGCTAAGACGTTCCATCTCAGCTGGTGGTGCTGGTTGTTGTGGCGTGCTGACAAAGCTTTTCCACATTTCAGCCATGCTAACCCTGCCTTCTGAGGTGCTGCCGGTGCCCCGGCTGTGTTGGCGACCTCTTCCTCCTCCTCTGCCTTCGCCTTGTTCTTCCAGCGTACGCCCGCTGTCAGGTGGGAATGCCACCAGCAGCGCGTCTACCAGCGTGCGCTTGTACTCACGCATCTTACGATCCCGCTCCAGTGAGGGAATTAAGGACGGTACGTTGTCCTTGTAACGGGGATCCAGCAGGGTGGCCACCCAGTAATCAGCACCAGTTAAAATGTGGGCAACTCGGCGGTCATTGCGGAAACACTGCAGCATGTAATCGCTCATGTGTGCCAGGCTGCCCAGAGGCAAAGAAAAGCTGTCCTCTGTGGGAGGTGTATCGTCTGTGTCCTCTGTATCCCCCCAGCCACGCACCAGTGATGGCCACGAGCTGGTCTGGGTGCCACCCTGCTGTGAAAATGGCTCCTCCTCCTCCTCCTCCTCCATCTCCTCCTCCACCTCGTCATCCTCCAGAACTGTGCCCTTTCTGCTGGACAATTGTGTACCTGGCGTTTGTTGGTGCAGGAACCCACCCTCGTAGCCACTTGTGAAAGACTGCCCTGAAAGCCTTTGAAATGATCCCCCTTCCTCCTCCTCCTCCTCATCCTCCTGTGCCACATCCTCTTCCATCATCGCCCGAAGCGTTTTTTCAAGGAGGCATAGAACTGGGATAGTAACGCTGAGAACGGCGTCATTGGCACTGGACATGTTGGTGGAGTACTCGAAACAGCGCAACAAGGCACACAGGTCTCGCATGGAGGCCCAGTTATTGGTGGTGAAGTGGTGCTGTTCCGCAGAGCCACTCACGCGTGATTTCTGCAGCTGAAACTCCACTATCGCCTGCTGCTGCTCGCACAGTCTGGCCAGCATGTGCAAGGTGGAGTTCCACCTTGTGGGCACGTCACATTTGAGGCGGTGAGCGGGAAGGCCGAAGTTACGCTGCAGCGCTGACAGGCGAGCAGCAGCAGAGTAAGAACGCCGAAAGTGCGCACACACAGCCCGCACTTTCTGCAGCAGCTCTGGCATATTGGGGTAATTTTTAAGGAACCTCTGCACCACCAAGTTCAGCACATGCGCCAGGCAAGGGATGTGCGTCAAACCGGCTAGGCCCAGAGCTGCTATGAGATTTCGCCCATTATCGCACACCACCAGGCCGGGCTTGAGGCTCACTGACAGCAACCACTCATTGGTCTGTTGTTCCATGTCCCTCCACTGCACGGTGTGGGTTTTTTTCCCCCAAACAGGAAAGTTTTAAAACTGCCTGCTGTCGTTTACCCCTGGCTGTGCTGAAGTTGGTGGTGAAGGTGTTACGCTGACCGGATGAGGAGGCGGTAGAGGATGAGGAAGCGGAGTAGGAGGAGTTAGCAACAGGAGGCAAACTGAAGCGCCCTGCAATCCTCGGCGGTGGAAGGACATGCGCCAAACTGCTATCTGCCTCAGGCCCAGCCGCCACTGCATTTACCCAGTGTGCTGTTAGGGAGATATAACGTCCCTGATCGTGCTTACTGGTCCACGCATCCGTAGTTAGGTGGACCTTGCCACAGATGGCGTTGCGCAGTGCACACCTGATTTTGTCCCCCACTTGGTAGTGCAGGGAAGGGATGGCTCGCCTGGAAAAGTAGTGGCGGCTGGGCACGACGTACTGTGGGACAGCCAATGCCATCAGGCTTTTAAAACTCTGCGTCTCCACCAGACGGAATGACAGCATTTCAAAGGCCAGGAGTTTTGAAATGCTGGCATTCAGGGCCAGGGATCGCGGGTGGCTAGGGGGGTACTTCCTCTTCCGCTCCAATGTTTGGGAGATAGAGAGCTGAACGCTTCCATGGGACATTGTGGAGATGGTTGGTGACCCAGGTGGTAGTGTTGCTGGCAGATTCTCTGTTTGTGGGGTGGCAGGTGCCACTGTCACTACAGAGGTGGATGAAGAGGCCGAGACTGCAGCAGAAGAGGAAGCAGGAGGAGCCAGAGACCTTTCTTGGTTTTTGAGGTGTCTACTCCACTGCAGCTCGTGCTTTGCACTTAGATGCCTGGTCATGCAGGTTGTGCTCAGGTTGAGAACGTTTATGCCTCGCTTCAGGCTCTGATTGCACAGCGTGCAAACCACTCGTGTCTTGTCATCAGCACATTGTGTGAAGAACTGCCACGCTAGGGAACTCCTTGGACCTGGCTTTGGTGTGCTCGGTCCCTTGCTGCGTTGGGCAGTAGCAGACATACTGCCTAGGGGACGGACGCTCCGCTTTTGCACCCTGCTCCCTCTTCTGCTGTGCTGGTGGCTCTGTGCGACCACCGCCTCTTCCTCCAAACTACACTGGTCACCTGGAAAAAAAGAAAATTGCGCTATTCAAAAATTAACTAAAAATGGGCAAGCAGCAACAAAGGTGATATACAACACAAGCTAATATAATAAAAAATAAGTTGCGCTAAACCAAACTAAATTATATGTGAGATATCACTAAACCATGCATAAATAATGTTATAGGAAGAGTGAACTAAAAATTAATAGTGCATTGTATAAGACTCAGTCCATGTACAGAGATGAAAAAATAAAAAATAAAAAATAAAACAATGCCACAAAAAGTGTCCAAATTAATTAAACAATAAAGGAAATCCACTGTGCCAAACTTGCTCCGAAATACTTGAAAGATTGTGATGATAGCAAAGCACCTCCACCATAAGTAAACACTGCCGCTTACCAAATGGTCGTGATCTCTTATGACAGGAGATCAAAAACAGCATAGGCTAATGACCCAGCCTGGGGTTCTTTAGGGAACACAGCATACAGCATACAGCATATAGGAGTGCAGACCTCAATGAACACCTCAGCTCTGCACCGCAAACAGCATGTAGGGATAAGGGTCTCAGCCGGAGTCACGCCACATGAAAGAATGAATAAACTTGCATAGCGTAAAACCTTTTACATTTAATAAAACCACATGAAGAGACACTTACAGTTATGTAGTTAATAACAGCATAAATAACGAGCCGGCCGGCTCCTCGATAGAACAGCCAGTATCTTCCGGGTCTGTGATAAAACGCGGTGACGTCAGAACGTCGTACCTCCCTACGTTTCGTCACAAGAGGGACGTGGTCACTGGTCACCTGCATAACGTTGATTCCATGTGGGGTCGAGGACCTCATCGTCCTCCACATCATCTTCCACCCAGTCTTCACCCCTGCCCTCCTTGTCTGTCTGCACAATTGCGAAAGCAGCAGCAGTTGGCACCTGTGTTTCGTCATCATCCGAGACGTGCTGCGATGGTCCTCCCATGTACTCATCATGAAACATAAGTGGTTGGGCATCGGTGCACTCAATCTCTTCCACTTCTGGGGCAGGGCTAGGTGGATGGCCCTGGGAAACCCTGCTAACAGAGTCATCGAAAAGCAGAAGAGACTGCTGCATGATTTGGGGCTCAGACTGCTTGGCTGATTTGCAAGGGGGTGAGGTGAAAGACTGATGGACATGGGTTTCAGGTGCCAACTCTGATCTTTCATCAGAAGAGTGGGTGGGAGACAATGTGAAGGAACCCAAGGCACTGTCAGCAGCCCAATCTACTATCGCATGTACTTGTCCTGGCCTAAACATTCGTACAGCCTCATTAGGCGCGACAAAATACCGCCGCAGGCTCGGTCGCCTACTCGCACCTGAGGAAGGTGTTTCACTTGTGCGTGTATCTGGCACAGATCCACCACGTCCTCTCCCTGCAACAGGAGCTCCACCAGCAGCACCACGACCGGGGCCACCACGTCCCTTTGACCTTCTCCTCATATTTTCCAAATTTAGGATCTTGCCCTAAATGGGTGTTTTTGGAAGAGCAGAACACACCCACAGTACGTAACCGCTGAATCGCACAGCTACAGAACTGCAGAAAATGCTATTAAAAAAAAAAGTTGTTTTTTTAGTATAGCACAGTAGAAGAAAACTATATATAAATTGTTTATTTTACACACCTCCACATATGTATAACACACTGCAAAATATTTTTTGTGGCCCTAAATGGCGTTTTTTGGAAGACCACAACACACCCACAGTACGTAACCGCGGAATCGCACAGCTACAGAACTGCAGAAAATGCTATTAAAAAAAATGGTTTTTTTTTAGTATAGCACAGTAGAAGACAACTATATATAAATTGTTTATTTCACACACCTCCACATATGTATAACACACTGCAAAATATTTTTTGTGGCCCTAAATGGCGTTTTTTGGAAGACCACAACACACCCACAGTACGTAACCGCTGAATCGCACAGCTACAGAACTGCAGAAAATGCTATTAAAAAAAAATGTTTTTTTTTTTTAGTATAGCACAGTAGAAGACAAATATATAGAAATGGTTTATTTCACACACCTCCACATATGTATAACACACTGCAAAATATTTTTTGTGGCCCTAAATGGGTCTTTTTGCAAGCGTACATTAAAGTGCAAATTTTTATTTTATTTTTTTGCCCTAAACGGGTCTTTTTTTTGCACGAGCAAAATAAAATGGATTTTTTTTAATTTTTTTTTGCCCTTAATGGGTCTTTTGGAAAAGAGCACAATAAAGTGCCTTTTTTTTTGTCCTAAATGGATCTTTTTCCAAGAGCAGAATACACCCACAGTATGGAAACGGTGTATCTCTCAACGTAATATATGCAGTGCTGGTGCACTGAGCTTGCAGATAAAAGGTAGATTTTCTCTGACACTGGGCTCATAGCAGTGTAAAAAGACTGCACTGCAACACAAACAGGTAAACCTATGCAGATCGCTGAGTTATATCTCTGAATCTGGACTCCTATTCCTATATAATATATCTCTCTCCCTAAAAGCAAAAAACAGGAACCTGGCCCTACACTACACTGTCTCTCTATCTTTTCCCTCAGATTCCAGAATCAGGACTAACTCATGTATTTTTCTATCTCTCTCTAAAAGCAGCAGCAGCAGACAAGATCCTCTCCCTATCTATTCTGAAGCAGAGTGACGTGTGTGCTGTGTGCCTCTAGCTTATATAGAAGCTGGGTCACATATTGCACTGACCAATCACAGCCATGCCATTAGTAGGCATGGCTATGATGGCTTCTAAGGGCACACCAGCTAATCAAAAGGTGATTGGCTGGCCCCTGAAGCATTTCTAACTGCATAATTAGATTGCCGAACCCGGACTTTTGCGCAAAGTCCGGGTTCGGGAAAAAGCTAAAGTTCGGTACGGACCCGAACTTTACAGTTCGGGTTCGCTCAACACTATTTATGAATGGACAGCAAACAGAGGCTTCAATGCTGAGAAAGGGGACTGGGGAATCTCTGTCCTCAGCCCCTTTCTCTGTCTCAAAGGGGAGATGTCTCACCAAAGCCCACTAACAGGGCTGATAAAAAAAATGCAATAAATATAAAAAAATTTATTTGTAAAAAAATTATAAAAAAAAAAAAAACACCACTCCCCCTGCCTTACCAACACTGTCCACTGCCCCAACCTCCTCCCCCCAAAAAGCATTGTGAAAAAATGTAAAAAAAAAATTAGACTGTAAAAAACAGTCTAGGATAACCTCTAGGATAACCTCTCTAAATGCTCGAATGGAATGATGTCTCTTCTTATTAAAGAGTATACAAAAACTCTAAAGCCCTGTTCACACGATCGGATTTCCTATGGATTTTAAACCGATGGATTTTTCCATCGAAAATCCGATGAAGCTGACTTCCATCAGTCTTGCCTACACACCATCAGTCAAAAAAACGATCGTCCCAAACGCTGTGATGTAAAACACTCCGACGAGCCAAGAAAAATTAAGTTCTATGCTTCTGAGCATGCGTCGACTTGATTCTGAGCATGCGTGGGTTTTTTATCCGATGGAGTTCCCCACAGATGATAGTAATTTGCTATCGTTTTTTTTTCCATCGGATAAATTTAAAACATGTTCTATTTTTTAACACCGATGAAAAAAGACCGATGGTGCCCATACACGATCGGTTTGTCCGATGAAAAAAGTCCATCGGACTGTTTTCATCTGTAAAACCGATCGTGTGTACAGGGCTTTAGAGAAATAGACAGAGAACTTGATTCTTTATACATACAACTCTCTGCCCTAAAAACCCAATGCCTCTACATCCAATACGACAAAGAGCTCAATGAGCATCTTGAACCGTTCAATAGAGGCATACAGTACTAATCAAAAAGGAGAGAAAGTTCCTCAGGGATTCTAAAGCATTCTAGGAACACAACGCCTACAATTGGAAAAACCCTCAATTCAGAAATAGATCCAATTTCAAACAGAGACCCAACACAAATGATCCGGGCCTGTCGGACGCATCTTCAGCATCTTCGATCTCTTCTAGAAGGCATTCTCATTTTTAAAAAACTAGAAAATCCAAAAGAAACTCACAGGGAAGTGGTTCCTAAGAAAAATCCAACAAAAAACGCATTACCGAACCACTGATACCACCAACACCACACATCAACACCGATAGGATGTCAGGAAACCCCATGACTACTGCCAGTGCCCCTCCTCCTCTCATGTTTCAATCTGACTCTAATACCTTACTTCCCAGAATTTTACCATCAGGTACCAAGGCATTACCGCTAAATGTCTCTTTGGATGATCGTACCACCAGACCGACCATGAATACCGAATCTTTTATGGATCAGATAAGCACTGAACATTCCTTACTTACCGATCCACCAATACAATATCTAAATGTGGTTAACCTTTCCTCGTACACTCTGTCCAATCTGGAAATACAGGTCTTGGCTCGAGAGTTGAGTTTTTGCCCTACTCAAGACATTGACAAATTCGAGGTTATCAAAGACCTACAACTTTTTGCTAGAAAACTCATTCTTAAACAAATGTACACCAAAGAAATAACTACGAAACCTGATTTTGAACCATACGAGCTTGAGGCATTGGATACACTCATCGAACTACTAGAGGAAAATGACACACCGGAGCTGATTGACCGCATAGACCTTGAGCACCTGCTCGGCCGATTTGACCAATCAGAACCTCCGGCCCCCCGCCCTGTACCCTAAAAAATAAGTCGGACAAATTTCCAACCTTAAGCACTAACTCGAATGTATTAGCATTTGTGAAACTAACAAGTAGTGAGATCTGTAAGATCAAGTCACCCGAATCCAAACATGAGAACTTATCTAGAGCTGAACGTGAAGCCCTCAGATCACTTAAAGACCATCCAACAATAACCATCAAACCCTCTGACAAAGGGGACAACATCGTGGTGATGGACAACGAGATGTACGTGGAAATGTGTAACAATATACTCAACAAGAAAAGGATGCTACTGTCAAATCCCAGCCACAAGAATTGAGATTCCAAAAGGAATTCTACAATCTGGTGGATCAAGCCTATACTGAGAACATTCTCAACAAAGCAGAATGGGATTTTGTACGCACACAACTTCCATGTACACCGACATTTTACGCCCTGCCCAAGTTGCATAAAAGCATGACACATCCATCTGGGAGACCCATTATATTGGGTAACGGCTCCCAAACAGAGAAGCTAAGCAAGTTCCTAGATGAATATCTACGCCTCCATGTTCTCAGTCTCCCGAGCTACATTCGGGACACCATGCATCTATTGCAAAACAATGATGTGCTGTGCATCCCCTCCAAATCAGTACTTGTGGCTATAGATGTGGAGAAAAAAGGGGTGAGTTTGCGCTAACCAAAAATAAGGATGTGTGCTGCAGCTCTGAAAACTTATATACTAAAGTTCAAGATAAATGTAAAAGGGGAGAAGAGCGCGCATGCATTAAATTAAACTACACACAAAAATGCCAATGAATTAATATGTGCAATAATGGTGCATTCAATAAAGATATATTCTAAAATAATTTCTGTGAAAAAATCTATATATTTAAAAATTGTCCATGTGTAAATCATGAAGTGTTCAACTTCTTAGGAAAACACCCATATGCTGGAACATCTCATTGATTGAAGATCCTGTGTGCTTTTTGGAAGCTGAATACTCCACTACTCACATTTGGACTTTTTCTAAATATACCGATATTTGTTTTTAGGAAGTTGAACACTTCATGATTTACACATAGACAATTATTAAATATATAGATTTTTTCACAGAAATTATTTTAGAATATATCTTTATTGAATGCACCATTATTGCACATATTGATTCATTGGCATTTTTGTGTGCAGTTTAATTTAATGTATGCGCGCTCTTCTCCCCTTTTTATATAGATGTGGAGACTTTGTACAGCTCAATTCCACATGATAATGGCCTCTCATGCATACAACACATTATCGCTCAAAACAGTAGATATGAAAAAAAAAAAAAAAAGATTTTCTCGTGGGTGCTCTAGAGTTTGTTCTATTTCACAATTATTTCACCTTCAATGGTTCCCACTACCTCCAGGTGCAGGGTGTTGCGATGGGGACCTCTTGTGCCCCATCGTATGCCAACCTGTACCTGGGGAAGTGGGAACTTATGATCAATCAATCAGAATCTCTTGCCCCCTACATGGAGAACGTTGTCATGTGGTATCGCTACATTGACAACGTCCTCCTTGTGTGGAATGGACCTACTGAACAGCTACCAGCCTTCCTTGAACAACAAAACACTAACAACTTTAACCTGTCCTTTACTATGACATGGGACAAGGAATCTATCACTTTTCTGCATGTGACAATACATAAAGACCCCAATGGATCCCTAACCACCAGCTTATACAGAAAACCTCTGGCAGGCAACTCAATACTTCATGCCAGCAGCTTCCATCCCCAACCTTTAATCTCCTCAATACCATACAGTCAGTACCTGTGGACCAGGAGGAACTGCACTGATGCAGGGCCATCTTTTCCATTGGGCACGCTGGGCAGTTGCCCGGGGGCCACACTTGCGTGGAGGGCCCCACCGGCTGAGCAGTGACCCCAGTAAAAAATGGTGGGAAGCAGTGGGTCAGAACTGTGCATGCGCAGTTTGCGGAAATCGCAGAGAAGATCCGATCCTCCACGAGTGCTGCCTCTGTCTGTCCGCCAATGATGATGTTAGCCACACCCGCCAGCAGGAGGAGCTGAGGGTGAATGGACAGAGTAGAGTTGTCAGAGCAGACAGCACAGCAGGCTTGAAGCAGAGTGTGGCGGAGTCGGACCCCTGTCAGCAGTGCCGGTTTTCGTGAGCCTGTAACCTGCCCAGCCACCATCCAGTACAGACACCGAGTGCCCTGGTCGGTGTCGTATGGTGAGTGGCTGTCTGGCTGACTGTGCAGCTTGCACAAAGTGATCGGGGGGTGGTCTGTTGCTCTGATGTAAGTGGGAACTCTGATGTAAAGAGAAAGCAGTGGACTCTGATATAAGGTGGTCTCTGGTCACCAGAACTCCCCCTTACATCAGCGTTTCGCCTTACATCATGATCTGCAGCGTTCCCCTTTACATAAGAGTTCCCTTTCACTGTAAGGGGGAATCCTGCAGACTCTGATGTAAGAGGAAACTCTGTGCTGGCTGGGTTATAGTAACCTAACCTTCATGTCAATGAAGAAATTTTTTTTTTTACTTTTGTTTAACTTAAACACATTGCTAATAGCACAATCTGTATGTTTATAGTTTAAATACTGACATTTGCACTGTTTGGCACTGAAAACTGTATTTTTAGGTACCTTTTTGCAGTGTCAGTAAAAAATGTGGTTCTGCCAGTAAATGTCATGATTTTTGTCAGTAAAAAATTCTCGTGCGTGATTGTGTAGACAGGGCCCCAGTGCACCGTATTGCCCGGGGGCCTATAATGCTCTTAAGATGACACTGCACTGATGATGAGGTTTTAAAAAAAAAGAGGCTAACATACTCAGAACACGACTACAGTCACGGGGTTATTCTAACACATGCCTCAAAAAAGCATTCAAACGAGCATGTGCTAGAACCCGTGATGACCTCTTTTACAACCCCTCCTCCAAAAAGAAGAAACAAAATCCCATCTCCATCATTACAAGATCTTCGAATCAACATCAGGCCATCAGACGGGTGGTTAACAAGTTACTGGCACATACTGACTATGGACCCCATGATTGGCCCTTTCGTAACAGATACTCCAGCATTCACTTTCAGACGAGCCGGATCTCTACAAGACCAGCTGGTGTGCAGTGAGTTTGGAGGAGGGGGCAAAAGAGACCCATGTAAAAACAAAGGGACATTTACCTGTGGTGGCTGCAAATACTGGCAGTTCCTTAACAATTCTAAAAATATCACACTACCAAATGGTGAACTTTTCAAACCTAGACACTATGCGAACTGCCAAACATCTGGCGTAGTATACCTTCTATTGTGTGAATGTATGTGCTTCTACGTCGGAAAGACCATTCAGGAATTCTGGCGTAGAGCATACAGACATATCACATCCATGAGAACGTGCAATCCCAACTTACCACTTGGCAGACATGTCACCACAGTGTATGAGGGTATCTGCCCCAAATTTTCATTCCTAATCCTTGATCGCGTACATCTGGGAATGCGAGGGGGAGACTGGAATAAAACCCTCCTACAATGTTAACAGAGATGGATTTTTCGTTTAAAAGCCACCCAACCACCCGGACTCAATGGCTCTGTATCTTTCAGACCCTTTCTTGAAGGTTTTATCTCGGAGGGGTTCAGAATGGGAGCCTAATGAGCCACCATGATGCACATATACAAGAACAAACCCCCCCACCCCTCCTTCTCTCCCCAAATATGAGTATGTGACTCCTCATATTTGTTCTTCACTTGCTCATACTGTAAGTATACTTGGGTTCATCTTTAGGTTATACAGAGGTTTGAAATATATATATATTTTTTATTCTTGAATATTCTCTGTCCAAACATCAGGTATGTCAATGTAGTACAGTGAATTCTGTTTTCTGAAGGATCTGCTGCACTATCATTACTTTTCATATTTAATGTATTTCAACCAACTCTCTTTGTTCCTATTTTAAATTCTGTTCTCAGTTTAATCATGCATATTATACCATGCATAGATATGTGGTGTTCCTGCAATGTCCTGTGCACGCTGTAGTTCTGGGTACGGCCAGCTAGGCTCGTCTGGCGATATCCCGCGGGACTTCCCACTCGGCGCACGGGGGCTGTCTTGTGCCGTCCTTTTGGCACAAGCGGTGCCCCATACAGCGGAGGAGCACGGCCAGGTACCCTGGCTTGTTGCTCTTCCGGTTTACAAGTGCCGCGGGCCACGGACGCGGGTCTCTGTCACCACTACGTCACGTCCGGCGGTACCGCGCCTGACTTCTGACGTCATTGCGCCCGGCGTCTCCAACGCCGGCTGAGTCCATCACTCCCATGCATGAGATACATGTGGTGCGGGGGCAGTTTCGCGCACCGTGACCCGGGGGGCGTCCGCGAAACCCCCCAGCCACTCCCCCAATACCTTCAGGGACTGGCTCTTGCTCCACAACCCCACCATACTTAACACAGCCCCACACTGACCCTGCCTACCGATCCACACCTGAGCTGCCGCCCCCTTGCTGGAAACCTCCCACTCCAGGACACACAGGTACCATTCCTCCTCACAGGTTATGGGCTGCCATTTGCGCAGCCCAGACATGCTTCCATGCATTTGCTACATAGCGCTGTGCAAGGAGGGATCAATTCAGAATGCTTTCTAAAATACTCCCATGTTCCCCTTTCCTACAGGGCATGATACTAGGCTACACATCGTTGAGTGTGTGTATGTGCAGGTACTCCCACCTCGCTCCCTGCTTCCTTTTCTACCTGTGGCATGTTCCTGGTGCTCGTTTCTCCACCTGTAACACCTTAGGCACAGCTCAACATTGGATGATCTTTCCAAATCAGGTACGACTACCTTCTATCCCTCCGTTACCTTTATTACCGTGGCCTATTCAATTAAGTATGGTGTACAAACCGGGGGTCTAGGGGCTATCCCTATGCACCTTCGGCCCTATGCAAAGTTCGGTACATCTTCATGTACTTGCCTTTGTCCCTTCAGCAACTACCCCTCGCCTCCTGGGCCTTGGCCACATGGATTGGGTCCTGTCGCCCTCTGTGGGGAACTCTCCTATGGGCTGTCGCTGGATATGCCTGGCTCGGTTGTCTCGGACTTATCGCTGCTCAGGACAGCAGCACTATGCCCCCCTCACGTTTTTAAAGTGGATGCAGCAATGTTTGATGTTTCAAGAAATACTATATGGTCAGTGCAAATGGAAATCCTAAAATGATATGATTATGCATTGTATTTTATCTTGCTATTATATTTTATGCTTACAACTGTCTTTTTAATTTATAGACATGTTTTCCGTCCTGGTCACAATAACATATCCCTGAAGAAGAGAAATATCTGTTTTAAACTCGAAACGCGTCGGATTCTCCCTGCTTGTGTGATATATACCACGGAGTAATGATTGTACCTTAATGTATTGCATGTTTGTTTTGATCATTTCCTATGCATCCTGTAAACTCACTCTTATATTCTTATTTTCATTTGTTGCAATGTAGATTGTGCTCATCTTCTGTTACTTTAAATAAATACCTTATACTCATACCCTACGTCTTTACTTATAGAGGAGTTTTACCTTTCAAAGTCCCACTAGAGGAATAATTTCCCTTTGCATACACTCCACACGGTCCATTTCCTATTTAACATGACTGTATTCTGCATCTGCACTATGTAAGTAATCTCAGACTCTATTAAACCACACCCCTTTAACCCACGCCCGTCATCTGGGGGGCCCCCGGAGCGCCACCTCCCTGAAATGAGTCTTTGCAGGTTGGGATGTCTTCCAGTTCCTAAGGTCCCATCACAATGTAATGCTTCCTGGATGCAATTCAATCATTTAAAGGTCCACATTTCAGTTTTGACAAGAGGTTGTCTTGAAAACAAAATGGTTCTTGAATGAGCTATTTTATCTAGATGTCACAGAATGTGTAACAAAGAGTAATTAACTTAATTATTCCTGTATAGATTGGCCATCTGTTTCAGAATCTGTCAATATTAAGTGTCCAGTTCAATTGGCTCATTCTACAGTGTCCTGGAAAGCAGAAAAACACATGTCACAACACCATGTAAGTATTAACACTGGCAGCTCACTGAAGAATTACTATGATAGGCATTTGGCAAGCTATACTGTAGTGGGAAAAGTAATATAGTCAAATAACTGACACCTCTAAAATGGTGTGCATATATATTCGTATAATTCTGATGCACCGACAGCAGTCCTGAAAAAAATTAGCTAAACTATGAAGTAACAGTATATGTGTCTGATAATTGGGTATTCAAGGTAAACTCCAGGAGGTCCTGTGCTGAATGTTAAAATCAGTTTCCTGTAGCTAAGTAAACTTGTGATCAACTACTTTGTAAATGTTTCTACTTTGCATCAGAGTACATTTTGTGAAAATAAATAAATGCTTACAATTCATATAAATGCACTCACATAGGGGAAATATAGTATTTTGCATATTTTCTTTTATTATGTTCAAGACAGAAAAATACTATTTTTTATTTATTTTTATTTTTTTCTATCCTCCTTCCTTTATCTTTCTGCCTGTGGTGTTCACATGTTCCCATACAAGGTTTCAGTTGGAGAGAGTCTGAAGGCAAACATCTTCTAATGTGCTGTCTTTAACCACTTCAGCCCTGGAAGGATTTACCCCCTTAATAACCAGGCCATTTATATATAACTTATATAGGGGACATTCTATTCTTTTCTTTGCTATTCTACTATTTTCTATTATTTTGGATTCCACTCTTATCAATTCTATTTGAATTTGAATGTATTCTATTCGAAAATCGAATTTCTGTAGACAGTCATTTTCTTTCTATTTTATTCTATTGCTTCTCCATTCTATTATTTTCTATTCTTTTATTTTCTTTTCTATTCTATTCTAATCTTTTCTATTCAAATTCATTCTATTTGAAATTCAAATTTCTGAAGATGGTTAGGTTATTATTAGTTCTATTTTATTCTAGTCTTTTCTATTTTATTCTATTCTATTCTTTTGTTTTTCTATTCTACCGTGTTTCCCCAAAAATAAGACCTACCCCGAAAATAAGACCTAGCGCTATTTTCCAGGAGGACTGCAATATAAGTCCTACCCCGAAAATAAGCCCTAGTTTAAAAATGCTTGTAAAATCCTATAATCCACTCTATTACAGTAGTATATAATGTACAATGTGTGCGTTTCTGTAATATAATTGCGGGGAAGAGAGCTCCAGCGGGTCACAGAAGCGCAGAGCGGCGCTATAACGAAGGTATTTGGCACAATTATATTACAGAAACACACACATTGTACATTGAATAATACTGTAATAGAGTTGATTATAGGATTTTACAAACATTTAAACTAGTTCACACTGGGTATTCCTGATAGGGAGAGAGAGGGGGAGAGAAGACAGCACATTACATGGTAGACCTACCCCGAAAATAAGCCCTACTAAGTCTTTTGTTGCCAAAATTAATATAAGACCCGGGCTTATTTTTGGGGGAAACACTGTATTCTTTTCTATTCTCTTATTTTCTATTCTATTCTATTATTTTGGATTTCATTGTTTTGAATTCTATTCTGCACTATGACAGATGTGCATGGGGCAACTTGTGATCAACTACTTTGTAAATGTTTCTACTTTGCATCAGAGTACATTTTCTGAAAATAAATAAATGCTTACAATTCATATAAATACACTCACATATGGGGAAATATAGTGTTTTGCATATTTTCTTTATTATGTTCAAGACAGAAAAATACAATTTTTATTTTTTTTAATTATTTTTTTATCCTCCTTCCTTTATCTTTCTGCCTGTGGTGTTCACATGTTCCCATACAAGGTTTCAGTTGGAGAGAGTCTGAAGGCAAACATCTTCTAATGTGCTGTTTTTAACCACTTCAGCCCTGGAAGGATTTACCCCCTTAATAACCAGGCCATTTATATATAACTTATATAGGGGACATTCTATTCTTTTCTTTGCTATTCTATTCTTTTCTATTATTTTGGATTCCATTTTTATCTATTCTATTCGAATTTGAATGTATTCTATTCGAAAATCGAATTTCTGTAGACAGTCATTTTCTTTCTATTTTATTCTATTGCTTCTCCATTCTATTATTTTCTATATTTTTATTTTCTTTTCTATTCTATTCTAATCTTTTCTATTCAAATTCATTCTATTTGAAATTCAAATTTCTGAAGATGGTTAGGTTATTAGTTCTATTTTATTCTAGTCTTTTCTATTTTATTCTATTCTATTCTTTTGTTTTTCTATTCTACCGTGTTTCCCCAAAAATAAGACCTACCCCGAAAATAAGACCTAGCGCTATTTTCCAGGAGGACTGCAATATAAGTCCTACCCCGAAAATAAGCCCTAGTTTAAAAATGCTTGTAAAATCCTATAATCCACTCTATTACAGTAGTATATAATGTACAATGTGTGCGTTTCTGTAATATAATTGCGGGGAAGAGAGCTCCGGCGGGTCACAGAAACGCAGAGCGGCGCTATAATGAAGGTATTTGGCACAATTATATTACAGAAACACACACATTGTACATTGAATAATACTGTAATAGAGTTGATTATAGACATTGGATTATGCTGCTGCCTACAGGAGACTGGACACTAGCAAATAAAGTTAGAAGACAGATGGGTATAACCCTTCCACTCCCATCATGTTCTAGTTTTTTGCTAGTGTCCTAGGGGAAAAGACGTCTTCTCTCATCGGAGACAAGCAAACCCAATTCTCGTCTTTCTTTTTGATTTTTTATACATTTTATCAAGATTCCTTTTTCTGCAATTAAGATTGTCCAGTTGCTGTAGAGCTGGAGGAACGCACTTTGCAGCTTTTCAGACCAGCTAATCCTTGGCATACCCATGAAGGCCATACCTGGACCCCTCTGTGAGGAAGTCTCCAGACTGGCCTCTAATGTGACTTGCAGGCAATGTGCTCACCAGACACTTTGTTTACTGACTTAGTTAGCTGAAAATGGATTTACAGGACCAGGGCCACGATACACCAATCTGGTGGAATCCTTAAAGACTGACTTGGGTGTATGCCCAGGAGGAGTATAAGGAGCATCCTGTTGACCATCAAGACCATTACTTGGTAAATAACAAGCAGGACCACAGGGCAAAAGGGGCAGCTGCCCTGGGCCCCATCATTGTTGTGGGGCCCAAAGCAGCTGCTTAATACTTGCCAACTATCCCAGTTTAAATTCCCTTATCCCTTGAAGTTTTAGTCCCGTGCAATGTCCCGATATCTCAGTGTAAAGTTCTGTTGCTGCTGCCCAGCTCTGCCCTTTTGTCATGTACAGATTACTCACCTGCAGACCCTGTGTTTACATGTAAATAACCTGCATTGATATGTAAATAGCGGCGGCATTAACCAGTTGCAGACCAGCCGCCGTTGTTATACGGCGGCAGGTTGGCTCCCCTGCGCGAATCTTCGTAGCGGTATGGCGGGCGCTTTAAGGGGTATAGGGGGCGCGCGCGCCCACCGCATGATGTAGGAGCTGATGCATGTGCCCGCCGGCCACGATGTTAGCCGAGCACCAGCGATCGCTCCTGAGAGAAACAGAACGGAGCTCTCTCTATGTAAACAGACAGATCTCCGTTCTGTCAGGGGAGATGAGACAGATCTGCTGTTTATACTGGTTATGAACAATGATCGCTCTCCTCCTCCTAGCAGTCACATCCCCCCACAGTTAGAAACACTCCCTAGGACACACATTTAACCCCTTGATCGCCCCCTAGTGTTAACCCCTTCCCACAGACATTTATACAGTAATCAGTGGCTATTTTTAGCTCTGATCGCTGTATAAATGTCAATGGTCCCAAAAAAGTGACAAAAGTGTCCGATCTGTCCGCTGCAATGTCGCAGTCCTACTAAAAATCGCAGATCGCTGTCATTGCTAGTAAAAAAAATTATAATAAAATTATTATATATAAACTTTTGCGCAAACCAATCAATATACGCTTATTGTGATTTTTTTTATCATCGGCTGATGACAGCAGCTCTTCTTCATTCATATAGTGAAGCATCGTACACACAGTTTACAATGCTCAGTTATGAATGGACAGTCAGTGATCACAGAAAAAGAAGGAGCCGGTAAATGACAGATTTACCGGCTCCATCCTCCGCTCTCAGTCCTGACAGATCCAGGACGAGGGGGAAGCCGGAGGAGCACAGAGGGGGACCAGAGCAGGACCCAGGGAGCCGCAGGAGGATGCGGGAGCCGGAGAAAGACACGGGGAGCTGCTCGAGGGCACCTGGAGCAGCAGGAGAGGGCGGTAAGCCAGAGGAAGACACAGTGAGCTGCAGGAGGGGGCATGGAGCCAGAGGAGGGCACGGGGCCCAGAGATTATGGACATTTGATGGGCAGCGGGGAATGACCTGTGTGGAGGTGGGGGGAGTTACAAGCACTGATCTACCTGTGTGGCTTTTTAATTAAGCAGCTGACAGTCGCGGGGGGCAGGGTTTGGAGAGGAGGACAAGCAGCTGTCAGTTGCTTTATTGAAAGCCACACAGGGAGATCGGTGTTTGTAACTCCCCCACCGCCGCACCGATTATCTGTTAGACTGCCCGGGCCCCCTCTGCTGAGCTCAGGACCAGCTGGACTGGCTTATCAGCTGCCCTGCCTGGTGCCACCCCTGCTGGGGACAAAACCGGGGACAGTCTTGGTCCGTGGACAGTGTCCTCAGTCCGGGGACTGTCCCCAGAAATCGGGGACGTCAACCCTTCCTGCTTCTGCAGTGGGTTTGTAAGTACCCATTATTGGGAATCTTGTGAACTTTACATACTAATAGTATGGCGGATCATAAGTGCAAGTGTACCAGTCCTGCTGGCCTTTACAGCTTATCATCCACTAACAGCTTACCATGCACTAACAGCTAGCAGTGTAGGTAGGTTGAAATGTACTTCCTAAAGGACCTGACCCTGATAGGCAGGATCACTGTCCCCTACTCAAGTCCACATATTCTTTGGAGTCCTCTTTAACTCTTTAAGGCATGGCTCTCCCCTCTGTATTGCATAGGGAGGGATTTTCTGTAAACTAAGTTTGTTTATAGGATACATTTCAGTCCACCTTTGATTTCCACCTGGCTTCTGCACATTCAACTTTGGATGTTGAGTGTGCCTTCTATTTGGTTGAGTTGGTAAATGAAGAGGTTCAGTCTGCTGACATTAGTCTGCAGACTGAACCATAAGGGTACGATTTGGTCCTTATTGGTGCGTTATGCACATGTCTTGGCCTGGTACAACCTGCATCTACTATCTCCAAAGTTGCCAGCTTGCAGTGGTGTACTTAGGGGGGTGCAGTCTGCACCAGGTGCCAGCTGGTAGCCTGATATTTTCTCTTCTTTCTTTTTGTTGTTGCAACTGCTGCTGTTAGACAGGCAGACAAGCAGAAGCTGTGCTATAGTGCTAGTATCATAAGCACTGTAGCACAACTTTTTTCTGTCTCACAGCAGCAGTTCATATCCAAGGGGAGCATCCTCCTTGGCTCCAGTCACATGACATGGGGGGAGGACTTACCCTACTCTTAAATGCCTGTACTGAGGGGTTAGGCTGAGAGGGAAGGGTCTGTGCTTGCGTGTGTCTGTACTGATGGGGATCTGCAATGGAAGGCGTCTGTACTGGGGGACCTGTACTGAGAGAAGTTTGTGCTGCAGGGGTCTGAAATGCTCCTTTGTAAGCACACTAATCTGACCTCCCTAAAGCTGGCCATACACTATAAAAAAAAAATCTGGTTCCTGATGGGATGTCTGTACTAGGAGGGTCTGTACTGGAGGGTTAGGCTGGTAGGGGGGGGGATGTCTGTACTGGGAGGTCTGTACTGAGGGGTTAAGCTGGAAGAGGGTCTGTGCTGGGGGGTTAGGCTGGGAGCAGGGACTGGTGGGGTTAGGCTGAGAGGGGAGTCTGTACTTGGTGGTTTTCACTGATGGGTTAGAATAGCAGGGAGATCTGTACTGAGGAGTCAGGCTGGAAGGTGGGGTCTGTACTGAGGGGTTAGATTAGGAGAGGGGTCTGTACTGGAGTGTATTTGGACTGAAAGGTTAGGCTGGGGTGGCAGTACTGGGGAGGGTCTGTACTGGAGAAAGTCTATACTGAGGGGTTAGGCTAAAGGCTGGGGAATGGGGGGGATCTATTGGCATTGAAAATTAATCAGTCCCCAGGTGCCAAATATACTAGGTACACCACTGCCAGCCTGGGTTCTATTAAAAGTCCCAAGCTTGTTAAAACATTTCCAGTTTACACACTACTACAACCCATTTTGTATAGTGATTGGCCCAATCCAGATAAAGATTTACTCCTCCCAAGCACTTTGCTTACCCTTCTAAATAAAAGGGTAGAAGTCCTTTCCAAGGTCCTTATGCTCCTTAGCGGGCTCTGCCCTGCGACCTGTCATTGCTGTCATGTCCTTCAGCCAGACCTTGGCTGTCTGGTCCAAGCATGTGTCTAGAGATCCTTTATCTATCTTAGCGGATCCTTCAGGCCTGCAATAACTGGAGCTCATGCTTGTGGCCTTACACTTCTGCATTGCTGAGCTAGGGAATATTTTACACCTAATATCCAGATCAAGTCACTTATCTATGCATAAGGAAACTTTGGCTTAAATGTTGCTCTTTGGATATTGGGTGCCCTTTTTTCTCTTTGGAACATCAGTTCAAGAAATGCTTACCGTATTGTGAAAACTCTATCAAGGACATCATGGAAGGGTGGCTAACCCCCTACCACCGAGGCTAAGAAGAGTTCCTTTTAGTTCTCCCAACCTCGAAGGCCCTAAGTTCTAACCCAAACCTTGGACTTCAAAACCTCTAATGAGGGGATGCCTCTACTTATTAGAGTGGAGGAAGGGGGGACATTTGTTAACCTTTGCGGCCATCTGGATCCAAGACATTTTGGACAATTGAGTCCAAAGCATTGTATACAGGGGTGACAAACTAGAATTCCAAACTCTATCTCCACTTCACTTCAAATTTTCAAACCTGTCAACAGGTGTAAAGACTAGTGACCCTCCAAATTGCAATGGTCCAGCTCCTCTCTCAAGGGGTCATAGTAATTGTTCCAGAGCAGGAAAAGTGAAGTAAATCATTATCAAAGTAAAATTAGGTTTAAAGACTCTTAACTATGCATGAACCTACAGGGCTAGCTATTGCTTCTCTCCATCCAGGGGACGTTCTCATCTCTATGGACATAAGGAGGCTTACTTGCATCTTTTTGGCACATTAATACTACCTGTGTTTTCCGGTGGGCATGCAACATTACCAATTTGTTGCCCTTCCTTTTGGGCTGTCCATTGTACTTTAGGTGCTAGCCCCTGTACTTGCTTTGCTTCACTCTCCAGGTATCCCCACAACGGGATATCTATATGACCTTCTACTGAGGGAAAAGTCAGCACAGGCTCTGTGTGTCAATGTCCAGAAAACTGTTCATACTCTGCAGAGGTTCAGGGGGGATCTTAAACCTACAGAAATCAGCGCTGGAATTGATTTATTGCTTGGAGTATAAACCAGAAATAAATATAGAAAACCCTTTGAGACTTTTTAAGTGTAGCGCCCTCCCCTAAAGGTTTGGACGCTATCTGAAATTTAGAGGGATGTCTGAGCCAGTAGCTGGGCTCAGACTGTTGAATTACATTGAGATTTGCTTCTGTTCTAGCTGTGGTTCGCCCGATGGTAGTTTCTCTGTTTGCCTGAAGGTGGCGTTACCACCTCAGGCACCTGTTGGAACACGGGCAAACCATGGTGCATTGAGTGACCCTTCTTGGCAGCGGTACGGTGGGAGTGGTCGCCCCGCTGTGCCTGCTGGGAGGGGATACTTTTTTTTAAAATTCTTTATTTTAATTTTTTAAAACAGGGTATACAGATATATCATAACCAATTAGAGAAAATATACCAATAAGACTCATTTAAACCATATCATCTCGCTTTCATTGTTTTGCTATCATCTTCTAACCTCTTCTTCCTATTCCTATCATTCTCCCCCACTCTCTCCCCCTTTCCCTCTTCCCCCCTCAGAGTCTCTCTCTTCCTTTATCCCTGTTCCCCTATCTCTAATCCCCCCCCTCCCTTTCCTTCGACCCCAATTTCCATCCTCCCTCACCCTTGCTTACTCAATGTTACATTATACCGTCACATACATGGAAAGGGAGGTGAAAGAAAGAGAAAAAAAAAAAAAAAGAAGGAAATACAACCATCCCGGTAATGGCATTTCTCGGACAACCTTTTACTTACTCTTTCTCCTTATCGGCCTAATTTTTATCTTTTACTCTAATAGCCTCTTCCCTTCTTCTGATTTTACAAATTGCTCCCAAGGTGCCCATATTTCTTGTATTTGTTTTTTTCCATCTAATGTTATTGGTAGGAGTTTTTCCATTATTCCCACCCTTCTAACTTTATTTAACCACATTGAGACCGTAGGGGCACTAGGGTCTTTCCAATTCCTCGCAATACAGCTTTTTGCCGCATTTATTAGATGGCACACAACTGAATTTATATATTTTTTCTGTGGGATTTGGGTATGGTGTAACAGAAACAGAGCTGGATCTTTTTCAATCTGGTGTTCAGTGAATATTTGGGTAATTCTGTGTACCGTTTGCCAAAATTGTCCAATTACTGGGCATGCCCAGAAAATATGTAGCATTATCCCTTTTTCATTGCATCCTCTCCAGCATCTGTCAGATGTTTCTGGAAAAAATGTATTCAAGGCCGATGGCGTATAGTACCATCGTGTTAATATTTTATAATTTGATTCCTGCGTTTTCGTACACCTTGAAGATTTTAACGACATGTTTATAATATTCTGGCATTGTGCTGGAGAGAAAGTTTGGTCAAGATCGCGCTCCCATTTAGTAAGACACTCCATTTTGAAATCCTCTGAGGGTGTAGTCAGAATTAAATATATTTTAGAAATTACGTGAGATAGAGGCTCTTCTCCCTCACAGTACTCCTCGAACTTAGTTCGTATTTGCCTATATCTTCCTGCAGATCCCAGGGTTTCCAAATAGTGTCTGACCTGTCGAGCTTGCCATATGGGGATTTCATATTGCCCTCTTCGTTGTATTAATGCCCCTATTCATACCCATCCCCTGTCTCCTAGAAAATGTGAGGCTTGGAAACTTCCCTTTTCCCTCAGTTCCCTAAATATTTGTGAGTCCATGCCTGGTGGGAACTCTGGGTTTCCCAGAATCGGAAACAATGGAGAGTTTTTGGTAGAGATTTTAGGATTTTGGCTTACTTTGTTTCCTATTCTTAAAGTTTCCCCTATCGTAGGATGGTTCTTTACTGATGTTGGTAGAGCTGTATAACACCATAACGCCCTATTTAAAGGAACTGGACTCACCTGCTGCTCCATATTAACCCACAGTTTATGATCCCCATGTCTGCTCCAATCTACAATCCTACCAAGTTGAACCGCCTGGTAGTATTTGTACATATCTGGTGCCGATATTCCTCCAACCCTTTTAGGTGAGGTCAGAAGTGTTCTACTTATCCTAGGCCGTTTACTGGCCCAAATAAATTTAGTAAATATGGCACGAACTTGATTGAAGTAAGACATGGGGATTCTGACCGGCAACGCCTGGAAGAGATAAAGGAATTTTGGTACCACACTCATTTTTAAAATATTACATCTTCCGAACCATGAGTGTGTTCCTTTACTCCAACCTTCCAATAATTTTCTAACTGTACTGAGTAATGGTACAAAATTTAACTCAAAAGTTTCTATTAAATTTGGGGGCATTCGTGTTCCTAGATAGTTCAATGCCTTATTTGTCCATCTAAACTTAAAACTATGTTCTAATCCACTTTTAATGGAATCCGGGAGTGCCACCCCCATCGCCTCTGACTTACCATAATTTATCTTTAAATTGGACATAGTTCCATATAGTTCTACTTCTTTCATTAAATTAGGTAACGAAATTTGTGGCCGTGCTAGTGAGAAAAACATATCATCCGCGTATGCCGAAACTTTATATTCCCTTCCACCTATATCAATACCTACAATATCTGGGTTCTGTCTAATCTTATTCAAGAGTGGTTCTAATGTCAAAGCAAATAAGAGAGGCGATAGGGGGCAGCCCTGCCGGGTTCCATTTGTAATATCAAAAGGCCTAGAATAAATCCCATTTACTTTTACCAGTGCTCGAGGGCCTGTATACACTCCTTCTATCCATTGAACCATCCTCTCACCTAAACCCAACTGTTTTAGCACTTCCGGCATAAACTTCCAATTTACTCTGTCGAATGCTTTTTCTGCATCCGTATTTAAAAAAACACTCAGTATCTTCTTCTGGTTTACCCTACTGATCAAATTTAGCACTTTTATGGTACTATCTCTTGCCTCTCTTGTAGGGATAAATCCTACTTGGTCAAGATGTACCATTTCTGATAAAAAAGACTGTATACGAGAGGCTAAGATCTTTGTCAAGATTTTTAGATCCACATTTAACAGGGATATTGGTCTATAGCTACTACAGCTCGCTGGATCCTTCCCCTCTTTTGGGATAACTGTAATATGCGCTGTAACGGTCTCTCGCGGTAGGGTCACTGTTCGTCCAACTTCATTAAACACCTTAATCATATATGACCCCAAATATGTAATAAAACTTTTATAATATTGTATGGTTAATCCATCCGGGCCTGGTGCTTTACCATGTTTTATCATTTTCATTATTATTTGCACTTCCTCTATCGTGATTGGTCTCTCTAATTCCCTACGGACAGGCGATGGTAATCTTGACAGTCTTGAGGAGAACACGTATTTCTCGAGAGACAACGAGGCAATCGTTGTCTCTGGCAAATTATATAACGAAGAATAATATTCCCCAAATTCTTTCGCAATTTCTTTTGGAAGTGATATTTTTTGATCTGCTTTTGTTTTAATAAATGGTATATATGACCATGTCTGTTGTTTTTTTAACTTTTTTGCTAATAGTTTACCACATTTGTCTCCCGAGTCATACTCTATCCTCCTCCCATACTGTAAAATCGCTTCAGCCTTATATCGGAGGAGGTCTGCTATTTGTCTTCTTAAGTGTGCTAATTCTATCCCTACATTTATTTCAGTTTTTTTTTTTATGTTGTGACTCAAGTCCCTGTATCCTTTCTAGCAGGTCTTTTATTTGTTCTTCTCTGGCCTTTTTCACTCGGGATCCATGTTTAATAAAAATACCTCGGATTACTGCTTTATGGGCCTCCCATACTATACCCGGATTGCTTTCCTCATTATCATTTATCTGGAAGTACCACCTGATTTCGTTAATCAGGTCTTCTGTAATTTGGGGAATCTGTAATAGACTTTCATTTAGACGCCATCTCCACTCTATTGATTGAATGCCCCCCTTTAAAATTAACTCCATCGTAACTGGTGCGTGGTCTGTCCAAGTTATATTCCCTATTGATATATTCTGTACCACCTGCAGTAACTGATGGGGTACCAAGAAAAGATCTATTCGAGAGTATTTTTGATGGGCATTCGAGAAGTAAGTATAATCCCTCTCCTCTGGGTGTATAATACGCCACCCATCTACCAATTGGAGTTCATGTAATTTCCGCATGATACGTCTTCTAATTCCACTAGGTACCATTGAGGTCCCTCCTGATGTATCTACTTTTGGGTCTAGGGGTATATTTAAATCTCCTCCACATATAAGTTTTCCTTCCTTAAAATCTGTCAATTTTGAGAGTACTTTGACCAGAAATTTATCTTGCTGTACATTTGGGACATACATAGTGGCTAAAGTTACCTTCTCCCCACCTATAGCACCCTTCAAAAAAAGATATCTTCCTCCAGGATCAAGGCATTTATCCGTAAGTGTCCATGTTATTCTATTTGAAATCAGAATTGCCACTCCTTTAGTTTTAGCTTCTTGATTCGAGGCTTGATATACATTTGGAAAATATCTATTCTGAAGGTAGGGGAAGGTACCTTCCCTAAAGTGTGTCTCCTGTATAAATCCTACGTCGGTATTTAGGTGTTTTAATTCATTCAATAACATCTTACGCTTTTCCGGGATATTAAGTCCCCTAACGTTCAATGACGTAATTCGTATTGTATCCATTTTCCAATCCGGGAGCTATCTATCTCTAAAATCCACACCGGTTCAAGAAAAAAAAAAAAAAAATTCTCTTTCTTTTTTCTTTCCCCTTCTGACAAAGGGGGTCAAAGGTCAGATGAGTATTATACGGCATACACTAGGGATTCCTATTTTCCCGTGGGTGCCGCAATTGGGGGATTGATCCACAATGGTATAGGTGGCTGAGCTCCCCCACCCTCCCCTCCAGTTCATTCTTACCTTATGTAACCCTCTAATAAAGCCCTATTCTAATCCTCTATCTTTATCCCATCACCCAGCCCCTCCCTTCCCTCTCCATTTTATTTCTAGGATACTACCCACCCTTTTAAATTATTATGTTATTTTTATGTATTCCCCTTCTGTCCATATCCATATTATTTATTTCATAATATTGAACTCTTACAGCTTTAGCAACATTCTTTCATCTCCTAGGGCGTGACATCTTGCCCATCTTCTAGTTTCCTTCTGCTTTCTACTAAGCTTCCATGTTTTACTCATCTTCCTTTTAGCCCTTCCTATATTATCTATACGCATTCTGTCCATCCCATCTTCATATTACTATCTCTTAAACTATCCTTTAAGGTGGGAAAAATATCTCTTTCTTCCATTCCCTTCCCCACCCCCTCTCCATAGAAAAAAAAAATACATATTCTTACCCCACCCTCCTTACTACCCTAACCCCCTCCGGAGGCATTTCTTTATTATCCTTTATTTTATTCTTGACTTCAATTTCTGAACACATACCATCTCCAAATCCCCCAACACCTCTAATGTGTCTCCCATCTCCCTTTATGTGTTATTATTTTATTAGTAGGAGAGAGAGTGAGAGGGGAAAAAAAAAAAAAAAAGGAGAAAAAAAAAAAATTCTCCTTCCTTCTTCTCTCTCCCTCTCCCCCCTCCACCAATGTGTTATACTAAAACATTCTTCCGTGTTATATTTTTTGTGTCGATATATATTTATACACGTGTAATTCGCGTGTAATAATACCCTTCCCCCCGCCTCCCCCCTTTCCCCCTTCCCAATTACTCCTACCCAGACCGCCCCTCCCCCAATCCACGTGGAAAGAGAGAGAGAGAGAGAAAAAAAAAAAGTAATTCATTTTATTGTGCCCAAAACACTGTGTTTCCCCCCTTGTGCATAAACCCCAAATCATATTTCATTTGTATGTGTTCAGTCAAAATTCGAACTTCAATTGTATGTATACAGTCTTTCATTATTGTAAAGATAATGTCATATTCATAATTTCCTAATTTAATTTCGTAATTTCATATTTCCTAACACTAATATTCTTCCTCCAGCTCGGGGACTTCTCCCAAAAGGGAGTGTAGGGGTAGCTATATATAATGAAAAAATAAATAAATAAATAAAAAAAAATAAAAAAAAATCCCTGATAAGCTGATACAAGCTACCAGTATCAGTATCTTTTCCTCCCTTCTTCTGGGGGTGGTAGAAATAAAGTTAGCCCCAAAAAAATAAAAAAATTAAGGACAGAGGGCTAAAAGTTCCTGGTCCCCCGTAACGATGCTCCTTCCATTGGAGGACCCGCTTGGGTGGCCAGGCCAGGTCATGTGGTGGAGGGCCACGACCTCTTAAAAAAGAGAAAGAAAGTTATTTAGTTCTGTTCTTGTATCTCATGGTTCTCCCTTCCCAGTCTCAGTCTCTTCACTTAACTCCTGTCGCCCGCTACTGGTCTGCGTTGGAACTCCTCTATTTCTTGTTTGTAGACCACTTTTACGTGTTCTTCTTTCTATTGGTTGTAACCAATCTGGGACCTCCATTCCTTCTATCCCCAAAAAGTTAAATAAATCTGGTAATTCCAAGGGAAGTGTGAGTAAGTATGAATGTGATCCTTTCTTCACAAACAGAGACATTGGGTATCCCCAACTATACGTGCCTCCCGCCAATTTAATTTTTTCTAAAAGTGGACGCAATTGTGCCCTCCGCTGCAGGGTAGCCCGTGAGAGGTCTGGCAGAATTTTGATTGTCATGCCTTGAGAGGATATTGTGCCCGCCTCCCAAGCTTTGCGACTAACCATTTATTTTTGTGTATAACGATGGAAACGACCTATGACATCTCTAGGTCTATCAGGGTCTCTAAATCTGGGTCCCAAGTAGGGATGTCCCGATACCGATACTAGTATTGGTATCGGTACCGATACCAGGCATTTCCCGAGTACTTGTACTCGGGGAAAATGCTCCGATGCTTCAGCCGATACTTGGGCAGTCAGTGATGATCGGTGCGGCGGGGGAGTTACAAGCACCGATCTCCCTGTATAGATTTCAATACAGCCCGACAGCTTCTCCCGACCCCCCCCCTCTTTTCAGCTGTTTTAGTGAAATCTATACAGCGGTAATCGGTGCTTGTAACTCCCCCCAAAGCCGCACCGATCACCGCTGACTGTCCCTGTATCCTACTCCAGTTCCCCCATCCATGCTGCTCTCCCCCGTGCGCTCCGTGTCCCCCCCTCCATGCTGCTGATGTCCTCCGTTATTCCGCTCTCCCCCGTGCGCTCCGTGTCCCCCCCCATGCTGCTGATGTCCTCCGTTATTCCGCTCTCCCCCGTGCACTCCGTGTCCCCCCTCCATGCTGCTGATGTCCTCCGTTATTCCGCTCTCCCCCGTGCGCTCCGTGTCCCCCCCTCCATGCTGCTGCTGTCCTCAGCTCCGTGCCACCCTCCATATCCTCCTCCGCTTCCCTCTGTTAGGATGGAGAGCGGAGGTAGGAGCCGCTAAACCCGGCTCCTACCTTTTCCGAATGAACAGAGTCATCACTGACTCTGTCCATTCATATAACTGAAACATCGTAACCTGTGTGTTTACGATGCTTCAGTTTATGAATGGAGAGGAGCCGTTGTCTCCTCTCCATTCATTTTCAGTGCAGCTGAGAAAGGGACTGGGGAATCTGTGTCCCTAGTCCCTTTCTCTGTCTCAAAGGGGAGATGTCAGAGGTCTGTTAAGACCCCTGATATCTCACCAAAGCCCCCCAACAGGGCTAGAAATAAAAAAATAAAGAGCAATAAATAATAAAACAAAAATAATTGTAAAAAAAAAAAAAATACACAGACCATACACCCCCCCCCCACACCCCAACAAAGCATTGTAAAAAAACATGACAAAAAATAGTAAAAAAAAAAAAATATTAAAAAAAAATAAAAATAGTAAAAAAAAAAAAAAAAATAGTAAAAAAAAAAAAAAATACTAACGCATAAAAAAAAGTATCGGTATTCGGTATCGGCGAGTACTTGAAAAAAGTATCGGTACTTGTACTCGGTCTTAAAAAAGTGGTATCGGGACAACCCTAGTCCCAAGGCTCTGTGTAACCTATCAAATTCAATCTCCTTTGGGGTCGTTACTCCCCCAAGTTGTTGACAGATTGATGTTACCACTTTATGTAATGATGCCTCCTCCACCTCTTCCGAGATACCTCTGAATCTGAGATTTAACCTCCGACTCCGATCTTCAATCTCTTCGAATTTTAGCTGTATGGAGGGATTCAGTGTCTCCCTTGGGGCCTGTTTTCTTCATTTTCCTCCAGCTGTGTAATCCGTTCCTCCATCCCAGCCGTGCGTGTCCCTTCTGCCGTGATTTTATCTGACAGGGCCTGCACCTCACTTCTAATAAGTTGTAATTCCTTCCTATGGCCCTCTTCCAATCTTGATACTAATGTTTCCATCTCATCCCGTGTCGGGAGTGTCTGTAATATAGCCAACTCATCACGCGTCGGTAAAGCTTGTAGAATCGCCATTAAATCAACGCCTCCCGGTATTGTATCCATCTTTGCTCTCTGGGCCTCCACGTGTGTCACAGTATATACCTCTGTGTGTATCTCGTCCTGTTCTTGCTCCTTCTTATCAAAAGACTGGGAGAGGCTCATGCGAGGTGCTGCTCTGGGAACCTCTACGTATGGAGTCCCCCTTGTTTCTACAACCGAAGCCCGTGCTGTTGCTGCCCGTGTCCTTGGAAAATATACTTTAATCTCGGGCTGTGTCGTCTGCTGCTGCTTATTAGAGATCTTCGTTACCTGTTTCTCTTCCTCCTTTTTCCTCGCACTTCTCATCCCGTGCGGTACTCCAGGACATACAGCATCCGGTATTTTAATGTTTAATGTTCACCAATTATTGCCGGTCTGCTATAAATTACCCCCCTCCTTCTATATATTCAATATATTCAGTGGGATATGCTCGTATACAATAATATACTGCAATATAGTGTACTGGCACACTTAAGCTCTTTGTATTAATTGATTATTAACAGAGAACTTATCACAAAAAGAAAAAAAGTGTCCAATTCCAGATAACAAACGAAGAGAAAGACTGCCAGTTTCAAGTGTTCCCAACTTGCGATAGTATAATATTATTATTATATATTAGTATAATATTATTAAGCACGTTTTTATACCCAGTCCGTAGAGCTAAGAGGGTTTAGCATGGATAAAGAAGTTTATATCAGAGCATAGCATAACGTATTAATCCTCTAGCATGTAACACATTGAATGCAGTCTACAGCCTGTAGCATGAGTTTAGCATTTGGCATCTAATTGACAGCAGACAGCATGGGCATAATATAGGACATAGAGCACAGAGCACAGTACCTTCTAATGTCTCTCCTGCTTACAAGTCTGAAGCATACAGTCCAATAAGGGGAGGTCTGGAGAAAAAGAACGGAAGAAAAACCCTCCAATATAAGCGACAGAGGGACAGAAGCACTGCTGGAGTGGAGTGGGAGAACTCACCGCCGCTCACTACCACCGTCCCTCCGGGTCGGTGACGTCATACCTCCGCGTCGCTGGCTGACGCTGGCTGTGATCTGCGGTCCGAGCGGGGCTATGTATCAGTATCAGGTGTCAGACGTTTTAGTTCAGCTTACCACCCAGCCTCCTCCGCCACCACAAGTCCCGATAAACAGATGCCGCCTCTCTCTCTCTGATTAAGGTGTTCGGTGGGGATGTCCAATAGCTGCCCACTCAGTAGAGATAAGATAATATCCGTCCTCAGTGCCTGGACCGAGTCATAAGCAAGTCATGAGCGGGTAAATCAGCTGCCGGTTTCAGTATCTACGTCTTCCTTCACATAGGCGGAATAAAGCATCACAGGCTACAGGGTTTAACTCCTCTCACTGGACGTTTGGAGGGTACACATGGAGCTCAGCACACCACACTCAGCCTCCCTACTCCGCCATTGCTAGACCACTCCCCCCGGGAGGGGATACTTAAGGGGCAGACACCATTGATGGGGGTAGTCTTCATCTCGTGGCCCTCCGGGCGCGAGGTATGTGTGTGTGGTTCTGGTCTCGGGGCCACGTTGGCCCGAGGCTGCATCGCTACATCGTAGGCCCAGCTAGTCTGGCTGGGGCCTGCATACCAAATGGGGATCCCAAGCTGTCCGTCCAAATGAGGAGGAAGCTGTCTTGGTGAAGGAGACCAGGGGAGGACCTGCCCTGGAGGAGACCAGCAAAGTGCTGCTGTCTCGGGTGAGGCCTGGTAACTTTATCAAGGAGGGATCCACTATACTACAAGCCCTGCAGTTCGCCGGATTGGCTTAAATGCTCTTTTGACTGCACGGCTGGAAGTTTGGGACTTTAAAATCCTGTGGCAGAGGATTCCTAGACTATCCATTCGCTTAACTTTAAAAGGTCTGTGGCAGAGACTTTGTTCACTTTAAAAGGTCTGTGGCAGAGACCCATTTCACCTAGGGCAGTCTGTGGCAGAGACTGTCCCGTTGCTGATTCGTGTCTCATCCCGGCTGCTAGGCCATGTGAGAGGGGACTATCCGGGTGACCAATACCCACTCTAACATTGAGAGTGGTGAGTGACTTTGAACTGACACCTTCACATAGTTGTGGCGAGTGCCTGAACCTTCCCCTGCTCTTCTCTACCTTCTACCTTCTCAACGTTTACTGCATAAGAAAATAAAGCCTGACTGTTGAACGTTTTACATCTGTGTGGACATTGCATTACTACAGACTTTCCTACCCGGACAACGAAGCTGAAGAGGTAACGTGCAAAACCCAAAACTAACCAGCAGCTCCTATGGGGGTAGTGCTACATAGGTAATGAGTTTTCTCACATCATTAAAGGGGTTGTAAAGGTTCATGTTTTTTCACCTTAATGCATCCTATGCATTAAGGTGAAAAAACATCTTACGATCTTACGATCACTGGCCCCCCAGCCCCCCTGTTTTACTTACCTGAGCCCTGGAAAGTCCTGCGTCGCGAACGCGCTCTTCCGACTCTTCTTCTCGACTTCTCGACTCTTCATTGGATAGATTGATAGCTCGCGTTGCTGTCAATCAACTCCAATGGCGCGAGGGCTGGGGGGCGGGGCCGAGTCCTGTAGCTATGGACGCCGAATACAGGACTCGGGAGCGCGCTCGCAAAGTAACCCCCTTGGGAGACTGCTTCCCAGATGGGGTTATCAGAAGCAGGGAGGAGCCGAGACAGCCGCCGTGGGACCCCAGAAGACGAGGATCTGGGCCACTCTGTGCAAAAAGAACTGCACAGTGGAGGTAAGTATGACATGTTTGTTTTTTGTTATTTTATATTCGAACCTTTAGTGTCACTTTAATAAGATGTTAAAATTAATTTGTCTCTGTATGTTTTTTTTTTTAAAAAGCTTTTCAATTACAAATGGTCCATAAATTTTTACATTACAAATCCCCATGTGTTCTGCTCTATCACATTGCGTCCACTCCTAACCATCAGACCTACTCAATATAAAACATAACATGTTCAGAGTACAGCTGATTTCATATCCATATCTGAATGGTAGATGGGGGAACTTTTTCGCGGACCAGTGGTCTGCTTCTTCAAAAGGTAATACAAAGGGGCAAGTATCTGTACTGCAAATTATAGCTGAAATACATCTCCTTACATTCATTTTTTTTCATATTTATTTCTCCAACATAATACTTACTTACCACAGCAATAATGGTGATATAACAATATGGTTAAAAACTCAGTCAGCATTCACCCTGCCCAGCATCCCTCAACTGCAAGCCGAAGGGGGTGCAAGGAGGAATACCACTTATAGTCAATTATCTGAAAAAAGTATTGCATAAATAAATATTTAGAACCATTATTCCAAAAACTTCTTCATATCACTTTGAATAATATATACTGTATACTCAACCTTAATTAGTTGTTGTATACAGTGCATCTGGAAACTATTCATAGCGCCTCACTTTTTCCACTTTTGTTGTGTTACAGCCTTATTCCAAAATGGATTAAAATCATTATTTTCCTCAAAATTCTACAAACAATACCCCATAATGACAACGTGAAAGAAGTTTGTTATAAAAAATCTTTGCAAACTTATTAAAAATAAAAAACGAAAACTTTATATTTACATAAGTATTCACAAAATTAATAGTAAAAAACATGGAAACAATAATCTGTGTCCAGAATTACTACAAAACAGCGCTATGTTGATTTAAAGTGGTCAACATCACATGATAGTCTTTTTAGAAAGATGACAACCAATTCCAGTGTTTCATAACAGTGTCCATAGGTGATTTCTAAAGAAATTGTAGAGTGCACCTTCCACCGATTCTCTAGGTCCACCACGTGATTGCACACACCCCTTAGGGGTTAACACTCACCAGATCACCAATGAATATAAGCTTTGAACAATATTCACATCCAAGCTGCACACCGGAAAACTGCATCCATCCAGGGGATATCACAGTGCGTTTGACTCCCAAAAAAACAAAAACAAACAGAGGACATACCATAGTGTAATCCTGGTTTATTTAATAAAGGTCCCTCTCACAGCTAATAACCCCTCACACATTAAACGTACATCAATCCATTTGTATATGAGCAAAAATATGAAAATGCAATTGCACTTCACCGTCTGCGCCGTCCGGCGTATGATTCAGGAGCCGCAAGCTGAACCGCTTGCTTCCTTATTTGCTGGTTCTCCGGGACGGTGGAGCGCAAACAACCACTTCCAGCGTGTCGTGTAGGTCACGCACTGACGCGTTTCGTCATTGGCTGACTTCAACAGAGGGTGTGCCTACACGACGCACACGCTGACTTATATTGTCCCATTGTCTTCCGCTCCAGCCAATCGGTGCGCGCTACATGCAGATAGGAAATAATAGGTGCACAGTCTGCTTTCACGCACATTTAACCGAAGGCTATTCTACAGGGAGCAGGATGGGACAAACAAAGTCTGACTGCATACATAATTACCATCATCTGGATATAACTTCACAGCGATGGGTTTCATATAAGATTATTAAAACAATCTTACATTTTAAACCGCAAAGGAAAAAAACATCATCAGAAATGCAATTTAAGATAATAAAACTCATTTCATGTAAAACATTAAAAACATCTTAAAATATGAATATAAAATTCAATTAGCTTTTATAATTATCATAGTGACTAGACGCATATATGTATCAAATATATATATAAAAAAAAAATTAAATAACATCTACATAAATTTACTGATCTATATATATGAACCAATATTAAATTATATATATATATATATATATATATATGCAACCTCACAGATCACTTAAATGAAAATTAAAACCCTTTATGAAAAATATAATTACCTAAAAATCACTAATAAAACAGTTAATATCCAACTCCACATTTAACCCTTTGGGCGATAAAGTATCTACGGAGAAAATCCATTGGGTCTCTCGCTTTGAGAGATCTCTAATCAAATTAGAGCCCCTCCAAGGTGGTTTTAAATGATCAACCCCCCAAAATTTGAGGCCTGATGGGTCTTGATTGTGAAACATTTTGAAATGGAGTGACACATTATGATCTTTGTATCCGATAATAATATTTGCAATATGTTCTGCAATCCGGATTTTTAATTGGCGCTTGGTGCGGCCTATATATATAAGCCCACATGGACATTGGAGGGCGTATACAACATGCGTGGAATTGCATGTAATAAATTCCTTAACATCAAACACTTTATTATTTTAAGTTGATATAAACGATTCCACTGCCCTCAATGGTCTATTGACCTCCTTGCATGCACGGCACCTTCTGCAGGCAAAAAAGCCATCTTTGTCCCAAAAGGTGGAAGGTCTGGATGGGGGATCCAGAACCTTCCTTACTATTTTATCCGAGAAACTCAGAGCTCTTCGATACACGAAGCCTGGTTTATCAGGTAATACTGCAGAAAGTACTTTGTCCATACGTAAAATATGCCAATGGGTATAAAATATTTCTTCAACCTCCCTGTATTGGGAGTGAAAACCTGAGATAAAATTCCACTGTCTTACGCTGTTTTCTTGAGTGGAAGATGTATCTCTAAGGAAATTATCCCTTGGTAAAGCCACCAAGTCGCATATAATGGAATTGAGTTTTTCCTCATTATAGCCTTTCTCAATAAATTTGTTTTTTATAATTTGGGCCTGTTGTAGAAAATCCATCTCCTCAGAGCAATTCCTTTTTACTCTGGTGATTTGTCCTTTTGGTATATTTTTCAACCATAAAGGGTGATGTCCACTACTAACAGGCAAATAGCTGTTAGAATCCGTAGCTTTGAAAAATACTTTTGTTCCCAACTTATTTCCTTGTCTATATATATGAACATCCAAAAAGTGTATATCACTAGGGCTATATTCACTGGTCAATTTAATGTTATTCCTATTACTATTAAGTTCATTTAAAAACTCATGTAATGTATCTATAGACCCCTCCCAGATGAAAAACAAATCATCAATGTACCTTTTGTACATTAAGAGGTGTGGGCGAGTTATAGAAAAAATGAACTTATCCTCCCACTCCCCCATAAATAAGTTTGCTATGCTGGGGGCAAACTTGGCCCCCATAGCAACTCCTTTAGATTGGGAGTAGAAGTTACCATTAAACCAAAAATAATTATGGTTTAAGCAAAAATCTAAAGAATTCCGTATAAAGATTTTTTGATTGTGTGGTATGTCTTCACGCTTACTTAATGCCCAATTCAGAGCCAGCAGAGCATCGTCATGCTGGATGATGGTGTATAATGCAGAGACATCCGCGGTTACCAGGAATATTTCTTCCTTCCCTGTGAGGTCCACTCGCTCTAATATCTGAAGGAGACTTTTGGTGTCCCTCAGGTAGGCCCGAGTTTGTACCACACTTTTTTGGAGGTATACATCTAAATATTGCCCCAGACGGGAAGAAATGGACCCAATCCCATTAACAATGGGTCTTCCAGGGGGACAGTGCACATCCTTATGGATTTTGGGGAGCGTGTAAATAGTAGGAATTCTACTGCTACTAGGAACTAGATAAGTGCTCTCACGCTTAGATAAAACCCCATTAGAGTACCCCATGTCTATCAGATGTTTCAAATTCATTTCATATTGGACAGTTGGATCCTTCTCCAACTTCCTATAGGTATTGGTATCAGCCAACATCTCCATAAGTTGATTCACATAAAATGTTTTGTTCAAAATGACAACACCCCCCCCCCCTTTATCAGCGGGTCTGCCTATTATATCCTTCCTCTCTTCAAGCATTGTGATTCCATCTAATACATGTCGTGGATTTACTTCTTTCCTCGGGACTATATGTTGAAGGTCCCGTATCACAAGACCTTTAAACGTTTCCAGTTGATGGTTCGCACCATTCAAAGGGTTGAAGAGAGATTTGTTACGAAGTCCACTATCTTGTCACAACTGATGATAGATTAGTTACTGGTTGGGAATTTTTGTTAAGAAAGTATTTTTTCATATTCACTTTCCGCATATATTTATGCACATCTATAAAGACGTCAAATTTATTAATTGGCCTTTTTAGGCCACATTTCAGGCCTAAATGCAGAATATTCATTTCCTTATGCGACAAAGTTGTATCACTCAAATTAAAGATGCCTCCTAATCTGGACCTCTGCTTCTTTTTCTGGAGTTTTCTCCCTGCTCTACATCCTCGTGATCGTCTCTTCTCTGATTGGGATGGTGAGCTTGGTCCCGTTCCCAATATGGTTGTTCTTTCCACTGAGGATTCTTGTATTCTTGATTTTGTTGGGATTTGGCTGGAGCTCTCCCTCTCCGTTGGGGAAACCCTCGGCCTCGTCTCTGCCACCCCCTCCCTCTCCCTAAAAAAGGACGCGGAGACTGATAGCTACCTCTTGCCCCCTCTTCCCATAGAGGGTCGAATCTATTGTGGACCGGGACATGGTATTGTTGATTATAATGGGCATTATTTGATCCCTCTCTCCCTGAGCCTCCTCTACCATAATCACCAGTATTCCTACTAGGGGTAGACTGGTCCCTTGGTGGACGAGGAGGAACTTCGTTCCTCCTTATGTCACTGGTACCAGGGACATTTATAGATGATTGAGAAGGTCTTATTACAGAGTTATCAGGATCAATATTGTTCCCATTAGTTTCAACATTATTCCGAATGATATTTTGTTGCCATAGGTATACCGAGTGTGAACGGAAATCACCCAGATCCCGATGAAATTTTCTAGTTTTCTTTTTCTGGGTGTCCTTATCCACTTTTTCTAGTTTTTTCTTTATTCGGGTCCACCAAGGGACCAGTCTACCCCTAGTAGGAATACTGGTGATTATGGTAGAGGAGGCTCAGGGAGAGAGGGATCAAATAATGCCCATTATAATCAACAATACCATGTCCCGGTCCACAATAGATTCGACCCTCTATGGGAAGAGGGGGCAAGAGGTAGCTATCAGTCTCCGCGTCCTTTTTTAGGGAGAGGGAGGGGGTGGCAGAGACGAGGCCGAGGGTTTCTCCAACGGAGAGGGAGACCTCCAGCCAAATCCCAACAAAATCAAGAATACAGGAATCCTCAGTGGAAAGAACAACCATATTGGGAACGGGACCAAGCTCACCATCCCAATCAGAGAAGAGACGATCACGAGGATGTAGAGCAGGGAGAAAACTCCAGAAAAAGAAGCAGAGGTCCAGATTAGGAGGCATCTTTAATTTGAGTGATACAACTTTGTCGCATAAGGAAATGAATATTCTGCATTTAGGCCTGAAATGTGGCCTAAAAAGGCCAATTAATAAATTTGACGTCTTTATAGATGTGCATAAATATATGCGGAAAGTGAATATGAAAAAATACTTTCTTAACAAAAATTCCCAACCAGTAACTAATCTATCATCAGTTGTGACAGATAGTGGACTTCGTAACAAATCTCTCTTCAACCCTTTGAATGGTGCGAACCATCAACTGGAAACGTTTAAAGGTCTTGTGATACGGGACCTTCAACATATAGTCCCGAGGAAAGAAGTAAATCCACGACATGTATTAGATGGAATCACAATGCTTGAAGAGAGGAAGGATATAATAGTCAGACCCGCTGATAAAGGGGGGGGGGGGGTGTTGTCATTTTGAACAAAACATTTTATGTGAATCAACTTATGGAGATGTTGGCTGATACCAATACCTATAGGAAGTTGGAGAAGGATCCAACTGTCCAATATGAAATGAATTTGAAACATCTGATAGACATGGGGTACTCTAATGGGGTTTTATCTAAGCGTGAGAGCACTTATCTAGTTCCTAGTAGCAGTAGAATTCCTACTATTTACACGCTCCCCAAAATCCATAAGGATGTGCACTGTCCCCCTGGAAGACCCATTGTTAATGGGATTGGGTCCATTTCTTCCCGTCTGGGGCAATATTTAGATGTATACCTCCAAAAAAGTGTGGTACAAACTCGGGCCTACCTGAGGGACACCAAAAGTCTCCTTCAGATATTAGAGCGAGTGGACCTCACAGGGAAGGAAGAAATATTCCTGGTAACCGCGGATGTCTCTGCATTATACACCATCATCCAGCATGACGATGCTCTGCTGGCTCTGAATTGGGCATTAAGTAAGCGTGAAGACATACCACACAATCAAAAAATCTTTATACGGAATTCTTTAGATTTTTGCTTAAACCATAATTATTTTTGGTTTAATGGTAACTTCTACTCCCAATCTAAAGGAGTTGCTATGGGGGCCAAGTTTGCCCCCAGCATAGCAAACTTATTTATGGGGGAGTGGGAGGATAAGTTCATTTTTTCTATAACCCGCCCACACTTCTTAATGTACAAAAGGTACATTGATGATTTGTTTTTCATCTGGGAGGGGTCTATAGATACATTACATGAGTTTTTAAATGAACTTAATAGTAATAGGAATAACATTAAATTGACCAGTGAATATAGCCCTAGTGATATACACTTTTTGGATGTTCATATATATAGACAAGGAAATAAGTTGGGAACAAAAGTATTTTTCAAATCTACGGATTCTAACAGCTATTTGCCTGTTAGTAGTGGACATCACCCTTTATGGTTGAAAAATATACCAAAAGGACAAATCACCAGAGTAAAAAGGAATTGCTCTGAGGAGATGGATTTTCTACAACAGGCCCAAATTATAAAAAACAAATTTATTGAGAAAGGCTATAATGAGGAAAAACTCAACTCCATTATATGCGACTTGGCGGCTTTACCAAGGGATAATTTCCTTAGAGATACATCTTCCACTCAAGAAAACAGCGTAAGACAGTGGAATTTTATCTCAGGTTTTCACTCCCAATGCAGGGAGGTTGAAGAAATATTTTATACCCATTGGCATATTTTACGTATGGACAAAGTACTTTCTGCAGTATTACCTGATAAACCAGGCTTTGTGTATCGAAGAGCTCTGAGTTTCTCGGATAAAATAGTAAGGAAGGTTCTGGATCCCCCATCCAGACCTTCCACCTTTTGGGACAAAGATGGCTTTTTTGCCTGCAGAAGGTGCCGTGCATGCAAGGAGGTCAATAGACCATTGAGGGCAGTGGAATCGTTTATATCAACTTCAAATAATAAAGTGTTTGATGTTAAGGAATTTATTACATGCAATTCCACGCATGTTGTATACGCCCTCCAATGTCCATGTGGGCTTATATATATAGGCCGCACCAAGCGCCAATTAAAAATCCGGATTACAGAACATATTGCAAATATTATTATCGGATACAAAGATCATAATGTGTCACTCCATTTCAAAATGTTTCACAATCAAGACCCATCAGGCCTCAAATTTTGGGGGGTTGATCATTTAAAACCACCTTGGAGGGGCTCTAATTTGATTAGAGATCTCTCAAAGCGAGAGACCCAATGGATTTTCTCCGTAGATACTTTATCGCCCAAAGGGTTAAATGTGGAGTTGGATATTAACTGTTTTATTAGTGATTTTTAGGTAATTATATTTTTCATAAAGGGTTTTAATTTTCATTTAAGTGATCTGTGAGGTTGCATATATATATATATATATATATAATTTAATATTGGTTCATATATATAGATCAGTAAATTTATGTAGATGTTATTTAATTTTTTTTTTATATATATTTGATACATATATGCGTCTAGTCACTATGATAATTATAAAAGCTAATTGAATTTTATATTCATATTTTAAGATGTTTTTAATGTTTTACATGAAATGAGTTTTATTATCTTAAATTGCATTTCTGATGATGTTTTTTTCCTTTGCGGTTTAAAATGTAAGATTGTTTTAATAATCTTATATGAAACCCATCGCTGTGAAGTTATATCCAGATGATGGTAATTATGTATGCAGTCAGACTTTGTTTGTCCCATCCTGCTCCCTGTAGAATAGCCTTCGGTTAAATGTGCGTGAAAGCAGACTGTGCACCTATTATTTCCTATCTGCATGTAGCGCGCACTGATTGGCTGGAGTGGAAGACAATGGGACAATATAAGTCAGCGTGTGCGTCGTGTAGGCACGCCCTCTGTTGAAGTCAGCCAATGACGAAACGCGTCAGTGCGTGACCTACACGACACGCTGGAAGTGGTTGTTTGCGCTCCACCGTCCCGGAGAACCAGGAAGTAAGGAAGCGAGCGGTTCAGCTTGCGGCTCCTGAATCATACGCCGGACGGCGCAGACGGTAAAGTGCAATTGCATTTTCATATTTTTGCTCATATACAAATGGATTGATGTACGTTTAATGTGTGAGGGGTTATTAGCTGTGAGAGGGACCTTTATTAAATAAACCAGGATTACACTATGGTATATCCTCTGTTTTTTTTTTTTTTGGGAGTCAAACGCACTGTGATATCCCCTGGATGGATGCAGTTTTCCGGTGTGCAGCTTGGATGTGAATATTGTTCAAAGCTTATATTCATTGGTGATCTGGTGAGTGTTAACCCCTAAGGGGTGTGTGCAATCACGTGGTGGACCTAGAGAATCGGTGGAAGGTGCACTCTACAATTTCTTTAGAAATCACCTATGGACACTGTTATGAAACACTGGAATTGGTTGTCATCTTTCTAAAAAGACTATCATGTGATGTTGACCACTTTAAATCAACATAGCGCTGTTTTGTAGTAATTCTGGACACAGATTATTGTTTCCATGTTTTTTACTATTAATTTTATGTATTTTGTGATATTTAAATAGCTGCTTTTATTGGTTTTTCTTCACCTGTTTAAGATATAGGAAAATCAATCGTATCTACTTATTTGTAGATTCATATATGTCATACTCACCGTAGGGTGTGTGAACAACTATTGCATTGTCCCAGTACACCTACTGTGTCTTGCAGGGATTAATTTATTCATCTATAGGCGCTGAGTGGTGTATTGTAGGCCTTAAATACACCCCTTTTTTTATAAGTATTCACAGCCTTTGCCTTGACACTCAAAATTGAGCTCAAGCGCATTCTGTTTCCACTGCTCATCCTTGAGATGTTTCTACAGCTTGACTGGAGCCCACCTGTGGTAAATTCAGTTGATTGGACATGATTTGGAAAGGCACACACTCATCTACATAAGGCCCCACATTTAACAGCGTATGTCAGAGTACAAACCAAGCCATGAAGTCCAAGGAAATGTCTGTAGATATCCGAGACAGGATTGTATCAAGGCACTGATCTTGGGAAGGGTACAGAAAATTTTCTGCAGCATTAGAGGTCCCAATGAGCACAGTGGCTTCCATCATCCGTAAATGGAAAACGTTTGGAACCACCAGGACTCTTCTTAGAGCAGGCCATCCGGCCTAACTGAGCGATCAGGGGAGAAGGGCCTTAGTCAGGGAGGTGACCAAGAACCTGATGGTCACTCTGACAGAGCTCCAGTATTTCTCTGTGGAGAGAGGAGAACCTTCTAGAAAAACAACCATCTCTGCAGCACTTCACCAATCATGCCTGTATGGTAGAGTGGCCAGACGGAAGACTCCTCAGTAAAAGGCACATTACAGCCCGCCTGGAGTTTGCCAAAAGACACCTGAAGGACTCTCAGACCATGAGAAACAAAATTCTCTGGTCTGATGAAACAAAGATTGCATTCTTTGGCCTAAATGGCAAGCGTCATGTCTGGAGGAAACCAGGCACCGCTCATCACCTGGCCAATACCATCCATACAGTGAAGCATGGTGGTGGCAGCATCATGATGCGGGATGTTTTTTTAATGACAGGAACTGGGAGACTAGTCAGGATTGAGGGAAAGATGAATGCAGCAATGTACAGAGACATCTTTGATTAAAACCTGCTTCAGAGGGCTCTGGACCTCAGACTATTGCAAAGGTTCTTCTTTCAACAGGACAATGACCCTAAGCACACAACCAAGATAACAAAAGAAAAGGCTACGGGACAACTCTGCAGAATGTCCTTCAGTGGCCCAGCCAGAGCCCAGACTTGAACCCGATTAAACATCTCTGGAGAGATCTGAAAATGGCTGTGCACCGACACTCCCCATCCAACCTGATGGAGCTTGAGAGGTCCTGCAAGATAGAATAGGAGAAACTGCCCAAAAATAGTTGTGCCAAGCTTGTAGCATCATACTCAAAAAGACTTAAGGCTATAATTGCTGCCAAAGGTGCTGTAACAAAGTATTGAGAAAAGGCAGTGAATACTTATGTACATGGGATGTTTTTTTTTTAAATACATTTGCAACAAATTTCTTTCACATTGCCATCATGGGATATTGTTTGTAGAATTTTGAGGAAAATAGTGAATGTAATCCATTTTGGAATAAGGCTGTAACATAACAAAATGTGGAAAAAGTGAAGCGATGTGAATATGTTCCGGATGCACTGTATATTCCTTGTGGAGCTATAAAAACAGCAGGTCTATGTGTATCCCCAAGGGATTAAGATGTGTGTGGGTCTCTGGGACAGGAGCAAGGCAAGCCGGGAGCAATACAGTCTGTTTGGACGGAAGTAGACTGAAGAGACCACCTGGCGTGGAGAGAGACTTAGGAGGGGACATGTCATGACGGTGAGGTGTCATCATCATCTGTGCTGCTGCACACTGCTGTCAGGGTTTACTTCCTATTTAAAACTGTAACTTTTGGAAATGGCAGAAAAACTTGGCTGTGCCAGTAAATTTTGGGTGTTGTGTCAGTAAATTTCAATCTGGTAGGTTGGCATTTGACAACACTGACAGTATGTCAGTATACAATGTAACTCACATTTCTCCCATATGATATTCCAATAAATCCCTAGTCATTATAAATTAGTATCATATTATCTTTCTCCTCCCCCGGTCTAATCATATAGGACAATGATGGCAAACCTTACCACCCCAGATGTTTTGAAACTACATTTCCCATGATACTTATGCACTCTGCAGTGTAGTTGAGCATCATGAGGAATGTAGTTCCAAAACTATAGGAGCTTATCCTCTTTAGGATTTTCATTTATTTACCAAAGATTTCACAATAAGTTTCCAAATCCAATATTTCTATATGTTAGCCTGTTCCCAGATCAAACCCTATCTCTAAAGCCTAGTACACACTATCCATTTTTTTTTCGTTCAACCCAGAGGGCTGAACAAAAAAAAAACGGAAGAGCTCGGGAGTAGATCCTGTACCAACAATCTGATGTTAGTACAGCAATCTCCCCCTCTGAGCTATTGTGTTCTGACAGGGGGACAGCCCCGCCAGAACACACAGGTCAGATCGCAGATGCAATTTTGTACAAAATATAGATAACAGTTGCAAATAGGTCCACAATGGCCCAAGATATTAACCTTATATCAGAAGCATATTGGACAATATGGAGTATTAAAAGGTGTAATCTTTTAGCAGAGATTATTGGATATGAAATAAGAAACAAAACAGTAGAATAAATCGAGTGTCTGGCTTCTGTCGGACCGGCTGCCTTACACAAGGGCTAAATGTCATCCGGATTCTATTCAACTGGCTGATACCGTCCAATATTCAAGTGATACTAAAGTCTTGTTTTTTTTTTTGTTAAAAATAGCAAACATGATATACTTACCTCCTCTGTGTAATGGTTTTGCACAGAGCAGCTCAGATCCTCCTCTTCTCGGGTCCCTCTTCCGCGCTCCTGGCCCCTCCCTCCTGTTGAGTTCCCTCACAGCATGCAGCATGCTATGGGGGCAGCCGTACCCTGGCCCCACCCCCTCTCTCTCCTCATTGGCTCACTAACTTTGATTGACAGCAGCGGGAGCCAATGGCACTGCGCTGCTGTCTCAGCTAATCAGGAGGGGAGTCCCGGGCAGCCGAGACACTCCTACAACATCGCTGGATCGAGATGGGCTCAGGTAAGCATTAGTGGGGCTGAGGGGGCTACTGCACACAAAAGTTTTTTTATCTTAATGCATAGAATGCATTAAGATAAAAAACCTTCTGCCTTTACAACCACTTTCAGCGCATGTGTACGGGGCTTAAGTGTACCCAGGGCCCCTGTTATTATCTCTGATTCAGTTTCAAAGCCCTTACAGTCTACACCTGAATAGACTGTATTTGAGAAAGTTCAATAAGGTTTACAAAGTCTTTGCTTCTAGTGATTGATGCTGGGTTTTCCACCCTGCAGTTGAAGGAACAATCTGCTGTTCAAGGCATAGGGTTTTTATGTGCTCTTATGGCTGCAAAGACCTTCCCAATCTACATGGTATTTAAAGCGGAGTTCCACCCTGAAAAAAAAAAACACACGAAAATGCAGCAAAAAAATTGAAAAAAATAAATAACATTTTTACTTACCCGAAATACCTGTTGATATCCGGAAGTCCCTAATCTGCCTCTTCTTTATCCGAAGTGGATCTTCCTTATCCCTCCTACTCGCAGTGTCTTCTGGTGAATGGGCGCGCTGCCTTCTGGGAACTGTGAGTAATCACAGAGAGCAGCCGCCCATTCATAAATCGGTGCGAGACTCGCGCATGCGCAGTAGGAAACAGGCAGTGAAGCCGTAAGGCTTCACTGCCTGTTTCCCTTAGTGAGGATGGTGGCGCGGGACCTGTCAGGATCGAGAAATCGGCATGGGGGGGGGCATCATCGCAGGCGAGTAGGACAGGTAAGTGTCCTTATTAAAAGTGTTTGTAGCTGCTGATTTAAAAAAAAAAAAAATTGCGGGTGGAGCTCCAATTTAAAGTGGTTGTACACCCTGTACAGCCACTTTTACCTACAGGTAAGCCTAGATTAAGGATTACCTGTAGGTGCTGGAAATATCTCCTAAACCTACACGGTTTAGGAGATATTTACATTAGAGATGTGCGCCAATGTCTATGGCGCATGCGCCGTAGACAACGGAGCAGGCGCACTTTAGAAACGGCGATTGTGCCGTTTCTAAAGGAGGTCATGCGGTGACTGGTGGCTCCTGCGCTGTGATTGGCCAGAGCCGTGATACCCGGAAGTAACTCAGGAACGACATGTCGCCGGCCGGTGCTGTGTCGGGCACCACAGCGGGGGCTTCGATTCCAGGTGAGTATTACATAATGAGCCAGTATGCTATGCATACTAGCTCATTATGCCTTTGTCTTGCAGGCGTTAGTTTTTTTTTTTTTCTTTCAAAAACGTGGGGTTACAACCACTTTAAATCATTCCTCTATGAGCACTGGCAACAACCTATGGAGTCATGGCTCCCTCCTGACAATGCGAGTAAGCTTTTCTCTAGTCATCAATCTTACCATGCATACCATCCAACAGGCTAATGGTGTTCCTACTTTTAAGGATATTACTGACAGTTCAGGCTCGTGCACACGATAAGAATATCGGACGAGTAAATGTCTGGTTTTTTTTTTGCATGCGAGTCTCATATCAAAAACCAATAGGGTACTAAAGTTACGAAAATTCTCGTTTAACAGAAGCAATGTAATGCTTTGCATTGTATTGTAATGTATTTTTTAGTTTCAGAGCAAGCGTGGTTTTGGTCACATGATTTTTTTTTTGTACAAATACCATACTAATTACATGAAAATCGTTCATTCTGTTATCGTATGAGAAAAATTTTCATGCTTGGCCCCTTGGATATTTTTGCAGGAACTGTCGTGATCAGCTCTCGAAAAGGGTGTACTAATGACCAGATTATCAGACGCTCGCTCCGAAAGCGGTATTTTTCATCCAATCTTCCCATTGTGTGCGCTAGGCTTTAGACTCCCTACTTAGATCTTAGTTTGGGTTATCTGGAACCTTGGGGAATGTGTACCATTTCCTGCAAATTACATTTTACATCTGGCCTCTTTTAAAAAACGGTACACAAACCCCTCCAAAGCTCTTTGTGCTGTCTTTTTTGTAAATTTTTGGTTCCCAAATTACCTTGTGCCCATGTTGACAAGGACACAAACCTCTTCCCCAAAACCCTGGCTCAGTGGTTGTGGGGGTCTGCAGGCAAGGGGCTTATCAAAATATAGAAGCCACCTTTAAAAAAAATAGGGGCCCCCAGATACTGCCTTCCTGCCTATGTGAATGAATAAGAGCTACATATTACTCCTACTTATTCACAAAAAAATGTAACCTAGAAATAAAGACACCCAAACATTTGACAAGTCCTATAGTAAATTTTTTTTTAATCAACTTGCTAAAATTAAAAACCTGACAGATCCGGCGCTCACGCCAGATTGCAATGTTACTGCATGGCGAATGGCAGCTTTATAAGTGAAGAGACTGGGATACTAGTGACATTATAGACCAAATATGACCAGTGACCATATTTGAGCAGTGATGTCGCTGCTTACAAGGCCGAGGATTCCTGGCTATGTAAGCCAATGTTTTGGTGACGGCGATTGCTAAGGACGGGAAGCTGTAATTTATAGAAGTGATAGAGATACTGCTTTTTATGATGCACACCTCCCACTGAGTAGAGGGTCACACAGGCAAAAATGTGGGCGTTCATCCAAAAGCCAGAACAGCAGAATTTGTCAGACCAAACCTTTGTCTCATCCCTATTTAAGGCCCCTTTCACACGGACGGTCCGTTCAGGTCCGCCTGTCAGTTTTTTAGGCGGACCTGAACGGATGCTCCATGTAGCCCTATGGAGCCACGGATGTCAGCGGTGACATGTCCGCTGACATCCGACCCGCTCCGCTCCGCCAAAGTGTGACGGAGGAAAACCCTATTTTTCCTTCCGTCGGCGGAGCGGATCGGATGACAACGGACTCTATGGTCCGTCGTCATCCGATCCCCCATAGGGGAGAGCGGCGCTCTGACAGGGCGATCCCTGCACAGTGTGCGGGGACCGTCCAGTCATCCGCCGGCTCAGCGGGGATCAACGGAGCGATCCCCGCTGAGCAAGCGGAGCTTCACGGGGTGGATCTTCACGGATCCGTCCCGTGTGAAAGAGCCCTAAGATTCCTGCAGTTCGTGTGGGCCAAGAGGCCTATTGTTTACACACCTTGAGTGTAGCAGATTCTTTCTCATTCACCTATTATGCCCTGTACACACGATCAGATTTCCGATGGAATTTTCCGTCGGAATTTCGATGAAGCTGCCTTCCATCAGTCTTGCATACACACCATCAGACAAAATTTCGACCGTCCAAAACGCGGTGACGTAAAACACTCCGACGACCCGAGAAAAATTAAGTTCAATGCTTCTGAGCTGGCGTCAACTTGATTCTGAGCATGCGTGGGTTTTTTTCTCCGTTGGAGTTCCACACAGACGATCGGAATTTCCTATCGGTTTTTTTTCCATCGGAAAAATGGAAAACAGGTTCTATTTTTTACACCGATGGAAAAAAGTCCGATGGGGCCCACACACAATCGTTTTTTCCGATGAAAAAACGATCGTGTGTACAGGGCATTATGGATTTTTGGGATTACTCATTTTCACATAGTCCTTAAAGGAGCACTAAAGCTTTTTTTTTTTTTCCTTAAAAATAACAAACATGTTATACTTACCTCCACTGTGCAGCTCGTTTTGCACACAGTGGCCCCGATCCTGGTCTTCTGGGGTCCCTCGGCGGCTGTCTTGGCTCCTCCACGCAAGGACTCCACACCTTAATGCGAGTGAGCTCGCATGGTGTGGAGTGATTGCGGGCGCGCTCCCGTGATACAGCGGCGGCCATAGCCGCCGACTGTATCACTCGGCCCCGCCCCCCGGCGTGCCGCGTCATTGGATGTGATTGACAGCAGCGCCAGCCAATGGCTGCGCTGCTTTCAATCTATCCAGTGTAGCCAATCGGCGGCCAGGCAGAAAAACGAAGAGGATGACGGGGACGAGCATGGGACTTTCGAGGGGCCAGGTAAGAAAAACGGGGGCTCGGGGGGGCGGTATTGTCGAATGTTTTTTCACCTTAATGCATAGGATGCATTAAGGTGAAAAAACATGTAACTTTACTACTCCTTTAAAGGGGTTGTAAAGGTTGTTTTTTTATTTTCTAAATAGGTTCCTTTAAGCTAGTGCATTGTTGGTTCACTTACCCTTTCCTTCAATTTCCCTTCTAAATGTTTTTTTTCTTTGTCTGAATTTCTCACTTCCTGTTTCTCCTCAGTAAACTTCACACCATCATCCAAACGGTGTTTAGTCAGCCAAAACAGCTTACCGAACAGCTTACTGAGGAGGAACAGGAAGTGAGAAATTCAGACAAAGAAAACAAAGAAAGAAAACATTTAGAAGGGAAATCGAAGGAAAAGGTAAGTGAAGCTTAAAGGAACCTATTTAGAAAATAAAAAACAAACCTTTACAACCCCTTTAAGTTAGAGAATCTGGAAATTCGGCAATAAAGTCATTTTATGTCAGATTCTCCTTGAGGGGAGGGGGGGGGGGGGGCTATCCAAAAATGTGTTTAGTTTAGTTTTGTATCGATTTGTAAAGTTACTATTTGCATTCATAGGGAAATTCATTTAATTTAGCTTGGTTTTGTTTATTCTTTTTTAACCGGGTTCAAATTTTTCCAATGGATTTGAAGAATTCTAATCCAATTCTAATAGAAAATATTGCATCAATCCAAATTCATTGTGAAGAATAGCTGGTTCTTTTCTATTCGAAAACTCAAATTTTGGAAGATGGCTATATTCTTTTTATTCTATTCTATTTCTTTTATTCTATTCTATTCCTTTCTATTCTTTTATTTTCTATTCTATTCTTTTCTATTTTTTTAGATTCTATTTTATTCCTTTATTTTCTATTGTATTCTACAGAGTGCCATGCTACTCCTGCTCCCATGCACGAGAGTGACGTCATTGTGGCCCGGCCATTCATGGAATGGATGGAAGACCTGGCAGCAGTGACAGCGCACCGCTCGAGGGCTTCGCTTGGAAGGTACATTTGTCATAATGTCCTTACTAATTGCTCAAGCGTGCCCCTGGTAGCAAAGTGACTGGCCCCCATCAGCTACTCAGTAAGCTCCTGATGGACTCCAGGCTCCAAAACAGACAATACAGGGGTTAATGTCCCGGGCGGGGGTTAATGTCATGGAGATAGGCTTTAAATTGTAAAAGAGTTTGACCCAAAGGGATTATTATTATCTATTTATTTTTTACTAGTAATGGCAGTGATCTGCGATTTTTAGCGGGACTGCGACATTGCGGCAGTCAGATCAGACACTTTTGACACTTTTTTGGGACCAGTGACATCTATACAGCAATCAGAGCTAAAAATAGCCACAGATTACTGTATAAGTGTCACTGGCAGGGAAGGGGTTAACACTAGGGAGCGATCAAGGGGTTAAAGTGGAAGTAAACCCTCCTATCATTTTCAGGTAAGGAAGTTGCCATCTTGGCCTCTGTTTAATCTTCAACTGCCATGATGCTGCACATGTGATCAGTTATGACACCAGCCATTGGATGGTTTGACAGTTTGGTTGAGAGCACAACCAATGTGACAGTTGGCATTCCCGGCATGCCGGGAATGTAACTGCTTTTTGAAACTGTTAAATTGATGGGTTTACTTCCACTTTAAGTGTTCCCTAGGGAGGTATTTCTAACTGTATGGGGGAGGGGACTGACTGGAGGAGGAGAGAGATCACTGTTCCTGATCACTAGAAACAGCAGAACTCTCTCTCCTCCCCTGACAGAACGGAGATCTGGGTGTTTACATTGACAGATCCCTGTTCTGTCTCTCTCAGGAGCGATCGTGGGTGGCCAGCGGACATCGCGGCCGCCGGCCACGTGCATCGGCTTTGGCACTCCCTAGTGGTCTTAAAGCCGACGTACAATGACGGCAATTCGCCCAGGAGAGCCAACGTAGTGCAGTACAACTGCAGCGGCTGGTCCTTAAGTGGTTAATAGACCCTCGAGCACACATCAGCACCCCTTGCCATTACATACATTCAGTGCTGGAGGTGCAGGAAAGTGCGTTCCCTCGCATTCCCGCTGAAAAAAGCCCTGTATAAAATGCACTTTTTATCTATCAAAAAGTGTTTCCCGGAGCTAAACTTTTCATCCAATTTCTAAATTGCTCCATTTGTAAATTCCGAAAGTCAATATAAACGAATAGTACGGTAGTTGTAAAAAAAAAAAGCACTTGTGGGTTTAACTAATCTTTTATTTATTTTCTGTATAATGCCCCTTTAAGGGGGCGTGGCAGGGGGTGTGTCCTATATCTGTATACTTTTGCTAATAGGTGTCCCTCATTCCCATCCCAGAAAAAGAGCCCAGAAGGTGGAATACGAGGAGCCGTGTGTTTCAACACACAGGTTGCTGGAAAGGTAAGTCTTGAACTTTACAAATAATCAAGCTTTTAGCTTTAGTTTTGCAGTGACAGGGTCACTTTAACCACTTCTCCACCGCCCGCTGTCAAATGACGGCGAGACGAAGAGCCTCTCGTTCTGGGTGGACGTCATATGACGTCGCGCCTTCTCGAGCCGCTAAGGGACGCGCGTACGCCGCGTCACTGGGGACCCAATGCGCGTACCCGATGGCCGCCGGCACCCGCGATTGCGCAGTAACTGAGCAGGAATGTGGATCTGTGTGTGTAAACACAGAGATCCACGTCCTGTCAGGGACAGAGGAGACCGATGGTGTGTCCCTTGTACATAGGGACACAGATCGGTCACCTCCCCCAGTCAGTCCCCTCCCCCCACAGTAAGAATCACTCCCTAGGGAACACATTTAACCCCTTGATCTCCCCCTAGTGTTAACTCCTTCCCTGCCAGTCACATTTATACAGTAATCAGTGCATTTTTATAGCAGGGATCGCTGTATAAATGTGAATGGTCCCAAAAATGTGTCAAAAGTGTCCAATGTGTTGGCCCTTAATATCGTAGTCACGATAAAAATCGCTGATCGCCGCCATTACTAGTAAAAAAAAAAAAAAAATGCTATAAATCTATCCCCTATAAAAAAAAATGCTATAAATCTATCCCCTAATGCTATAAATATATCCTTTATCCCCTATCCGCTATAACTTTTGCGCAAACCAATAAATATACGCTTATTGCGATTTTTTTTTTACCAAAAATATGTCGAAGAATACGTATCGGCCTAAACTGAGGAAAAAAATTGTTAAAAAATAAATAAAAAAATTGATATTTATTATAGCACAAAGTAAAAAATATTGTGTTTTTTTCATAGCGCAAGAAATAATAACCGCAGAGGTGATCAAATACAACCAAAATAAAGCTCTATTTGTGGGGAAAAAATATATAAAAATGTCATTTGGGTACAGTGTAGCATGAGCGCGCAATTGTCATTCAAAGTGTGAAAGCTGAAAAATGGCTTGGGCAGGAAGGGGGTGAAAGTGGTTAAAGCAGCAGGTCAGGTGACAGATCACATCAGGTCCTCTGCTATCAGACAAGCGCTGCTGTCCCTTTAATCGATGTACGGAATGTCTCAAACATGGCGTCCCGCTGGCTTTGCGGCCCCGCCCCCTGTACGTGCACACGTTCTCTGACCTCCTGCTGGGGGGGCTGAAAGCGTTTCGGCCAATCAGGCTTCAGAAGGTTTCCCCCACTAAGTTCAGCCAATACGAACGGAGAGATCCCGAACGACGTCACCGGGCGGTCTTCCTGACGAGAAAGGGCCGCCATTTTCACTCATTGGACTGAGAGAACGGAGAGCGGCGGACGGGACTCGTTGTGTAGACGGTACATTAAGGGGTAAGTGTGCCGTCCCGGTGACAGGGATTTCTCCTTCCAGGTCAGGCCGCTATCTGTGAATGGAAATGGCGGCTGGTGTGGTCCTGGCTGCGGGTCACGTGACAGGGTACCATTGTTGGGCCGCCTCAGGCTCCTTATAGGATGGGGAATGGTTTCCAGGGAGACGCTGGATGTGACTGGGCCTGGGGACCTCCACAGCACCCCATAATCTACCAATTACTCCTAAATCCATCACTACATGTACTGAGGGCCCTGTGATTGGCTGCCCCAGTGATGTCCCCTCCAAGTCTGTGGTGACACCATGAAGTCGCCGCTGTGCACACCGTGTGTTGAGTGAATCTGCGAATGATTGACTTTGTGGCGCAAACAATCTGTATTCAGGGCTATTCGTTCACAAGTAATCGCTCTGTGAACCAATCGTATGTGAGTGAATAAATCGACAGCTGTCACCTGTCATTGCTTTCAATGGGGCGTCCTGTCCTGTAATCTCATGGGGATTCACTTTTTTTTTTCTCTCTCTCTTCTCCCACCCTCTTCTTCTCTTCTCCCTCTCCCTCTCCTCTTCTCTCCTCTTCTCTCCTCTTCTCTTCTCCTTCTCTCCTCTTCTCTTCTCCTTCTCTCCTCTTCTCTTCTCCTCCTTCTCCCTCTTCTCTTCTCCTCCTTCTCCCTCTTCTCTTCTCCTCCTTCTCCCTCTTCTCTTCTCCTCCTTCTCCCTCTTCTCTTCTCCTCCTTCTCCCTCTTCTCTTCTCCTCCTTCTCCCTCTTCTCTTCTCCTCCTTCTCCCTCTTCTCTTCTCCTCCTTCTCCCTCTTCTCTTCTCCTCCTTCTCCCTCTTCTCTTCTCCTCCTTCTCCCTCTTCTCTTCTCCTCCTTCTCCCTCTTCTCTTCTCCTCCTTCTCCCTCTTCTCTTCTCCTCCTTCTCCCTCTTCTCTTCTCCTCCTTCTCCTCCTTCTCCCTCTTCTCTTCTCCTCCTTCTCCCTCTTCTCTTCTCCTCCTTCTCCCTCTTCTCTTCTCCTCCTTCCTCCCTCTTCTCTTCTCCTCCTTCTCCCTCTTCTCTTCTCCTCCTTCTCCCTCTTCTCTTCTCCTCCTTCTCCCTCTTCTCTTCTCCTCCTTCTCCCTCTTCTCTTCTCCTCCTTCTCCCTCTTCTCTTCTCCTCCCCTCTTCCTCTCTCCCTCCTTCT